>OY720642.1:113937073-114376560 GCA_963169105.1 Ceriagrion tenellum | reverse complement strand
GTGTAAAGTAAAAAAAGTGCCGTGTAAATTTTTGAAATATACTGATACGTTGCTTTACACGGCTTACTCACACGTGAGGAATCGTTTGTACTAAATTCACCATTTTTTTAGTCAGTGCATCGACAATTACTCCTCCCTCCCTCCCTATTGGCACCCCTCGGGAAACGATTTGCGAGAAAAGCCTTTTTTTGAACCACCCAAAATGAGCATGTTGATCATGAAACAATTTACTTTCGACGCTTTAGTAAATATTGGAAAGTACGGAGTGTTTTTAATCAACATGGATGTAAATTCACCCGGTCCGTTTTTCAAGCTAAGTTGTTGAAGTGTTTGATGCAGTAAACATAATGTTATGCTGACCGAAGTATATCAATAAAGCTTTCTAGACGATCCTTTAGGTAATAAAATCATGGAAAATTTATTAAAATTTTTCTTTGAAATATTTGTATACATAGATAGTCCGAGGAAGGCGTTGTATCACGGCAGTATTATATACTGGTGCTGTTTTAGTTTGTATTTTCGTTCTGACTATTTTATGTTCTACTATTTGTAAATCTAAATGTGGATCGATAAATATATGGCAATTTAACCAAGTATTTAACAATGGATCTGGAGTCAAAATTTTTCTTGGATTGGAGAGAAAAACTTTGTAATTATTTCACGTAAAGAATGTTTCTCTGAATCCCTGCTAGAATGCTTTTTTATTCCTTTTATTGTGATAAAGGTATTTTATTTATACTATATTATAGTTCAAAATAACTCTTTGCCTCTATTGCAACAGATGTTAACCACATTTATGTATGTTGTTTAATGATTCCATAAGGTGATAACAAGGTTTTTATTTTCGCCTTATTATTCTCGATTATCAGAGTATTCTTATATGTAACATGTTAACCTATACGAGGAGTTTATGTCAGTTGTTGTCTCAAGAGTGATACGAAAGGTGGAAAATCTGACAGGTGGTGTTGCTATGGCTAGTACCGTAGCACTTCCCGCCACACTTCTCTACTGCGGGTCTAATATTGTAATTTGTTGTTGTATTTTGAAAATGAAGGTACGGCAAAGATAGCAGTTACTCAAAAGTATCTTTTAGAAAATTAGATATTCGGAGAAAGGAAAGCGAAGAGAAAGGGAAATATTATATCAACTCCGACCCACTGTGCTATAATCTGTAGTAAGCATAGCAGAAGACATATTTCAGATCGATACCAAGGAAACAAACCCTCTGAAGCAGTTGTAGCATAAATAGTCTATGTACATATGATATACAGTCTGTACATATACAGGAAGAATAGAGTTAATGAAAAACTGTCAATAGCAGGGAAGAGAGAGGAACGGAGGATGAAGGTGACCGATAACCGTTTCTTAAATGACAATTTATGTGGAACTCTTTTTATGCTCACATCATTGAAACAATATAGAAAATACATATGGATATAAATCTTTTTTTCTTACTAAATACATACATACATTCCAATCACGCCGTTCCCGGGGTAGACACAGTCAAAGAGTTCAACTTTTCACAAACACACATTTGTACACCTAACTCTGCTTCAATAATTTTCTCCATAATGCCTATCCTTGCAAACAATTTTTCTCAATTACCCCCATACACTGCTTCATACAAGCCCTCCTGTTCTTAAGACACCTAATATTCCTCATCCGAAGAATTTTCTCAACCACGTTTAAACACAACTTTCTCGGCCTACCTCTCCCTCTCGCACCATTCATTTCACTCGCATATATCTGTTTCCTTATTCGACTCTCATCCATTCTCTCAACATGGCCAAGCCAACGAAGCACACTCCTTTCATATATGTCCATTACTGGAGCATCTAACCCACATTCAGTTATTATCCATTCATTTCTGACTCTATCCATCCTACTTTTGCCGCAAACACTCCTCAGATAACTCATACCTACGGCGTTAGTATGTCTATCCTGACATAACCATGTTTCTCTACCATCACTAAGAATAATCCTTAAGTCGATGCACCGGTTCATTTTGTACAACTTCCGCATAATTTAATGTTAAAGATTTCTTTTTCACACTTTAGGCTGACATTTCGCGTTATTGATATCCCTCTCCTGTGTTCTCTTGTGTGAGTACGTTGTGCACACGTCGGGTACTTGTAGGACGAGTGGGCGACATAATGGAATATTTTAGTTCATAAATTCGATGAAGTCCCAGGATATCGACTGGGTGGTGAGCAGAGGGAGAGACGCAGGTCGACTGAGAATATATCCTCGCCCCAGTGGGAGAGCAGTCGAGTGGAATTTCCCGCGACCTTTGTCAAATATGACGTCTATGGCCGTGGAATCATAAGTGCCCACCAGGAATGCTTTAATTTGAAATCGAATGTCCAATTTAACCCTCGGGGTTTAATTGTTCATTCTGGCTGTGAAGTGGCAATGCGCTGTTAAGGGGTTGTGACTCTATATACGATTTTTTCCCATTCGGGGCTTATGACGTCACTTCATTATTGCCTACTTGCAATCAAATACCTTCCGCTGTAATTCCTCGTCTAACAATCCCTGGGGCTGTATTTTATATGTTTGACGGGTAAAAAAGTAGCCTCGCTGTGAATTCTTTCTTAATGGCCGTGGAAGAAATCACATAATGAAATTGTTTGGTTTTTCAGAGCTTATGTTATTTTTGAAAATGGTGGAAGTTGAATCCTCCACAATTACACATAAATGGTTAAAATTCAGCGACTTCATTCTAAATTAAATCACCCATATTATGCAGATATATGAAGGAGAAAAATGTTTGATTGTATAAGCTTTAAATGAAACGTTTTCCTTCACGCAACACGGGAAACTAACTGGCCACAATAGGATTTCAGCTTGTAGAATCACTGGAAATCAATCAAAGGTTTACACTCAGCGAAAGTATTCGGGCGTATGGCGAAAGTATTTGAGCGTATGGCACAAAAATAACTTTTTCTGCCAAAACTTGAAAATGACTGTAATCACGTCTGGTAACTCGAATTTTTGCATGGAAAATAGCAATTGTTCCCAGAAGTATAGGCACGGGATTGAGGGTTCGATTCTCACCCCATTTGGCCAGGTTTTTTTATTCTGCATGTCATAGGTGATCGAGATATTTTTTTTTGACAAAATTTTATGAATTTGCCCAATTTCCTACATATATGAGTTACTAAATTACTTTTTTACGCCTTAAATAGTTAATTACCTGGCGAGAACGTATACCTGAACTTACGCGTAAATAGGCTTATTGAAGCCGGAATTTGACTTTAATGTTCAAAACCCCTGCTCATATGTTCATTTAAACTCCTGCTATGTACTCAGACATTGCTGTGATTCAGTCCAGCAACAGTTTGGTACAAATATCCAATGACCCTGTGAAATAGTCTATATCAATTCACGAATTATCGATCTGACTCCATCATGAAAATTCTTGCCTGCACCACGAAGTGTCCTTATGTACCATATATTCGAAGAGAATGACTCATAGTATATGAATGCAGAAAACACGTATCAGGGAGCTTCTTTTTTAATACTTTGGGAGAAATCTTAATTACCGCACGATAATGCTAAAGGTCAATTCGTAAAATATCCAGTAGGTGTCTCGTGTGAACCGCAGTCTTCTATGCCGTTTATTCCCCTGAATATTATTTATCTAAGGACGTTCTTTGCTAATGTCTCCAAAATGTTTCAGCATCCTCCCTCAAAACTGGCTCACGATATTAAAAAATGCTAAGGCCTGTCTCAAAACTAATACAACACGCAAAATACTCGAGGTTCATAAATACATCTAAAAATATACATATATATCTCAACTCAATAGAGTAACGTAAAAATCTCCAATGTAAATGCCTCGTCACTGTCATTCAAAACAGCTTAAAATATGTATCAGCACTGAAACCATGTCTTTTGTAACCTCATCATAGTGTCCAAATCTTTGTCTCTCTCTCTCTCTCTCTCACACACACACACACACAACACACACATATATATATAATCGTTCTTTCATTCACTCAGACCGCTCAGCGGAAAATACATATTACGTACTTGATATTTTGCTGTAACAGTAGTAGTATCGGATAAAGTTGAAGTGGAGGGAAAAACTTCCCGAGAGTAAGAAAGAGAGTTAGGGAGAGGAGGAAATGTGGGCAAGGGACGGACTGACGAATGAGTTGGGTGTTGGGGGAGTATGAGTACGACGTGAGTGGATGGAGATGAAAGTCTCTTTAAAGGAGGAGGGCACCAAAGAGGATCCTTCTTCCGTCCCTCCCTCCCAACCCCCTGCGTCCCTCTTCATCCCTTGTCCACCCGACCAAGCCCGCCCTACTCCCCGAGTGGCGTCCACTCCTTCCAAGACCCACTCCTCTTTCACCTCCTTCTGCCCCCTTCTTCCCTGGGAAACTCATCCAGTCTTCCCCGGCCACTCTCTCCCTTCCCCCCTCTTTCTCTCTGTACATCTTCCCTCCTGCATCTGCGTACCAACTTACGATCAACCGGTGGGGGTGGGTCACGGGGGCATGAGGTCACCGTCACCGTGCAAAAGTAAGGGGGTAGGGAAAAATCGAAATTACTTGAGGAAGGACTACATTTTTTTCTGCGTTTTAGTCTTGTGTGATCACGTCTGAAATGAAAATATTTTTATACCTATCTACCAAAATTGCACAGCTCAGTGGAGGGTGTCCGGCACTCTGGAAAACCGGGAAGATCTGGAAATCTCAGGGAAATATTGACTCGACTCTGGAATTTTCTGTGGTATCAATATATAAAACAGCAATGGAAGCACTGTGCCTTTTTCGGTGAAGTCAAGTTTCCCTTGCGTTGTCGCATTTATAAAAATAAGAAAAAAGTCAATTCATTCAGTTTTTTTAGTTGTTGATCATTTTATATCAATGCTATTCATAGGAAAGTCTGACTGTAATATAACCTTGTTCCTGAGCAACAACATGACAATGTTTATATCTAAGAAAGGGTGGTCATGTGATTTTCTCTCAAACTACTTTAAAGTTTTGTGTTTATTTTCCTCCAAATATGCAAGTTTAAAAATAATCCTTACCTTTAATCACTCAAAAGCGTACTGAAAATTATTTTATAATTAACGAGAAAAAATCAATATTTCCTCTGGAAAAATGAAAATTATGTCTGGGAAACCTGTAAATCTCAGGGAATTCTCAATTGCCCAGCTGCTGGACACCCTTTCGGTGGATAACACGAATGAATTCGTCAATAGTATCGCATTCAATTTGTTTGAACTATTTGTACGGTTGAAAATATATTGCGGAAAAATACAGTGTTCTTTAAATCATGATTAATTTTCACAAAATCACGCCTGAACTCACCGAGTTTTCCGTGTTTTAAGTTTCAAGTCTTATGCTCATCGGGAAGTTAGTTTAAAATCGATTGCAAAATTTTTACCGAACAGACAAACAGACAGACAAGAAAGCGAGTTAATAATAACATGGTAAAAAATAGATGATCCCTTGTGGTTATTGGATCATTTTACCTTTTAAAATTAAAAATATGTTAGCTGTGTGATCACTTCTGATGATGTCGCCTGTGCGGAGAAATTGATTGACTACTAAAAACCTCTTGTGCAATTGACAAAGATATTATGCTGTATCATGATTTTTATACAGTATCATAATTTTTTATCAAGCCTGTGATTATCGAGTTCATGCGAATGTATGGTTAGGGTTGTTCACGGTGACTATCTGTTTTTTGTGGCCAGTAACGTTGGAGGAACTGAAGGATTTTAGTTATAATCAGTCCGACAGAGTATCACTATTAGTTTGTTCTTCCTATCAGTTTTTTGGATTTAGCTTGAGGTCACGGAAGTATCACCCTGTAGCTCGCGTAATCTGAATTAATCTAGTAATCTTAGCTTGGTTGGTACCCTCAAATTTATTCAAAATTAGACTTCCAGCCTTTTCATCACACGCTCAGTTCTCCATTATAGGTTTTTAACGAACTCGCAGCTTTCCTCTGTAATTATGCCGTTGCGTGCACCAAATCTCTCAGTACAAGGTCCCAAAAGCCTGCGGCTCAATGTATGTCTTTGTAGCTAGCGTCCGAACACATCTTACAACACGTCCTGATAGCGAATTGCATGGTGTTTTGGAGATCCATTTTTGCGTTTGCGAAGTTTAGTGGCACTAGGAAGCTGTGAGTTTGGAAAAATTGAGGGTAAAGTTAATATTTTTGAGTTTTCAGAGGAAATGATGTTTTATCCCCGTGTACCTACGATGTTTCATCGATCTCTTACATTCCTTGCACCCACTTATGCCCTCTTTTTCCAAACTGGGAGATGCATGCCTACGCATGCCTTGCTCTTATATGGCTCTTTTAAATTTCCTCTCGATAAATATCGATCGACCAGTAACATTCCTCATTCCAGTAAGGATAAACGATTCACATTAAAGCAACGAGATGATTGTTTAACGATTCTATTTTTTGACAAGAGACAAGTTTTCGGTATTTGTGTTAAGTCACTTCTTTCTAATTTGGAAGCTGCATTTTAACATCATGTCGTATTAACACTGGGAGTATTTTCTTTGACTCATCAATTTATCTCCATAACAGATTGAAGCGATAAAGTTAGAGAGTTAATATGCCGAGATTATAGGCATAAAAATTAACTTTTTCATGCCACATTGGCGCTCATCACAAAAACGGAGCGATGCCGTGAGATCGATTAGTGGGGCGAAGATGGCACGAACACGACAATGTCGAATCTGGAAGGTATTGGTGAACTATATGAAGAGGATGGTAGACGACGGCGCGCCGAGACGGTTGGTCCATGAACTACACACTTGTTACCATTACCGCACAGGTGTTTCGGGTCTCCCCGCGGGGTCTAAAAACCTCCCACCAGTCTGCAAGCCTTCGCTTATATCCTAGCGGGAAGTAGCAGGAAAAAGAAAGGGAAGGGAAGAGAAAATTAGCAAGCCTCAGCCCCTGCGAGGCCGACACCATGAGGCGGATTGACGTCAAAAGGACGTCAATGGGCCACTGTCTCCCCGCAGTTCTCGTATCTGTTGGGTTACCCCAACAACGTGAGATGATTCACCGTCAGTCTCGCTTTTGCGAAAACTTACCGCACCTCTAATGAAAAGCGGAGGAGCCTGTTGCCTAAAAATTGGGATTAGGTATCCCCCGACTAACTTTTACGGGTAGACGCCGTGCGGTCTGCCGGAGTACGTCATCAAATCAGGGACCACCGGACCCATGGAGAGTCAATTCGGACCAATTCTGGTCGAAGCGTGGGTACATGCGTCATCTCAATACTCCTCGTCTACCCTTTACCATTACAGGACAGTGCTTAAACCACGATTCTGAGTTTCATCTCCAGTTGACTACACCATCTTTGTATTCAGAGTTATCACGTTATCACTACAAAATCGGAAATCCTCAGTTACCGTGACGTCCTAGTTAATAATAGCGCCGCCGTTTGTCGCATCCTAGGTTGGTGTAAATTACTGTGAGGAAGTTAACGAAGTATCTTTCATTTTGTGATAATATTATCGCCCAAGAAAATTTGGTGACAGAAAACCTTGAGGACGCGATCAAGGTGGTTTCCTCAATAGATTCAATGAATATTTCAGTGTTTAGGAGTGATTAACATTCAGCTATGGAAGACCAACTAAGCACTGAGGATCAATGAGGTGTACCTAAGATGCACAGTCTATTAGAGTCCGAGCACAAAACTAATCGGGCCAAGTTGAATAGAAGCCAATTTCTGCGAGTTTTCAAAGTAAACCGCTGAAATACAATCTCACTTCGCGGGATGAAATTGTACAAATTTAACCATTTCTGAAGTTGAAGAGATTGCAATTCTAAAATATATAGGTGACACATTAGTTAATACAGTAAGTTCCATTAGTATAGTTTCCATTGAAAATATAGAAAGTTGAGTTCAGGAAACCTCCGCAAGCTCTAAAACTGTGCCGACTTCACTCCGGTTTACGATACACTAAGGCATATCGTGTACATTTATTCAACTTTCGTACTTTCTCAGTGCTCCTTCCCTATTCCCTCCCTTTTAAACGGCCTATTATCTATTCCTTTCCACATGCCTCTTCGGCAGCTCACTTGGTTTAAGTAGATTAAGGTCATCATAACTCGCCATTCAATCCTAAAATTGGTCGACCGCAGCTCCTCACCATCCCTTTTCCTTCACAAAATCCTCTATATCCTGTTAGGCCTTCTCTTACATATCCAGACGTGTATTTTACTTGGTTATTATGTCTTGGCCTACCTTTCTAGACTTTACCTTCAATTTTCACTTTACTGTTATGCTATTTACGATTTCAATTTGACGCATAGTGTGGCATGTTCCTCGGATGATTTTTTTTTCGTCCCGTGCACCACGTATATCTTGCTGCAATAGTCGTCTCTGCTGTCATATGTATACTTCCTCCTATTTTATAATATATGTATCTTGAAGGAATGGGAATCGAACTCGGTGCAATGAGATTCGTTATATCATCCTGAGCCATATCTATCAGTAGTGCTCGTTGGGATGACCTTACGGTTACGAATAGAGAAACGTGCGCGGACGAACTCTTATTAAATTACTGAGGAAAAGTAGCCTCGGTGTGCTGGTTGCTACTCTTACTAGACTGTGATGCATCTTCTGACGGAATAAATACATATTGGGATACTCACAAGAGGCTTTACACCAGTTAAGGTCTAGAGGAAGTCATAGGTAACAACCATGAAACTAGTAGCCGAGTTTGAAATTTTTAAAGCAAAACTGACCTGTTAAATATTTAAGTAAATGAGAAATATAATTGTTACATAATAGCATTTTAGTATATTGTATGGCGGTACTTTTATAGTATGTTATTCTCTCCTTAGTAACATGTACATGAGTTGTTTGTTTTGTTCGCAGTTTTTGAAATTTTATCAAGTGAAATTTTATCTTGATAGCTTCTGAAAAAGGGCTTGTTTGAGTCTTCTCAGTTCTTTGATAAGAAAAGATAAGATGCCAACTAATTATTGAAAGTGCTATAACATTTATAAAATTATTGAGTCACTCATAGTGATGTATTCTTGAAACGCAGTTATTTTATTTTAGTGGAAAATGCATGTGTGCTCGATGCAAATGGCCTAAGCTGCCGACAGACCCTTAATAGATGACCCTACCACTATTTTATGTTCACTTTGTTTTAAGCGTCCTCATCCAACATCTAGTTCGGGGTATTTCGTGTAAGTTTTACTCTTTGATAATATTCTCTCGATCGATGATTTCTTCGTCGATGATTTTCCCTAAACACGACTTGGTATGCCTTTGCTATCAGTGGAGAAGAGAAGGATCTCAGAGTTGGATTCTCGATTTCATGAAATCGTAAACTATGCCATTTTCTCTTCCGACGTCCTCGTTCAATTTTCTTCATCTCTGCGCCCCTACCTCATTCTTTTTTCCGCAGATTCCTCGCTTCTTCGGCTCCCTTGGCGTCTGTCGTTACCCTCGTCCACTCCATCAAACCACGGTATTTGTGGAAATCCGATTGAATAGGTATTAGTGCGGATCGTTTCCCCTCTCAATGCACAGGCGATCGCTTCGAGGCCAACCAGCGTGCCGCTCCTTATGTTACACGGCTAAGCCCTGCCTCCGCTCCTCTCGTACCCATATATCAAAGTCCAATTACACAATGCCTTTGTGCAAGCCGCCTCTAGGACGTGCGTCAATGGGTTTCAGGTGACGAGGCATGAATGGAAGAGGATTCATAATACTGGAGAGGTGGAATTATTAATTTTTGGCTGTGATAAACTTCGTAGAACAGATCTGTAAATCACTACTTTCATGTGTCTAGGCTGTGAGAAAGCGGTTTCTTTTTTTATAACTCAGAATACCTCCGATTTGTTTTTATTTTTTGGAAATAAATATTAAATTACTATTGCCATTGGTCATTATTACTTCTGCTATATTCTGATGTTCGTAGAGAACTGAATATAAACGCCAAACATTCTATAAGGGGCAGGAAACGGGCAATTCTTTGTCGTTTTTGTGCCTAGAAATCAGTTTAGAATAGAAAGAGACAAATTTATGTTACATTCTGGGAAATATATATTGACTATGATAGAGTTATTGATTAGTCCTCATCGCTTGTCTATGTTACTACGAATTACACAAAGGGTACACCACGTTATCAGACACAAGGTGTAAATTTATACACCAGAAGAATGGAATTTGTCTTGGCAAAATTGTTTGACTTAATTCGATTCCGGGATTCAAATTCTCTATTAATGTGCTTATCAAATTAGTTTTAATAGTGAATTGCTACATCCCTCTGGTGTACTTCTTCGCAGCGCACATTTTTTCCCAGCTGCTAGTCGATTTTTACGTCTTTACCTAGTAATTGAAATGCACATCACCAATTTTCCCCGTTGAACTGTGCCATTGTGCCATGAAAATGGGAAAATGAACTTAATTTTAATCTTCACTTCTCCATTATATCGTGAATTCTTTTTCTTTCTCTCTCATAAAATAGCACATTCATTTGAAAGTATCTCTATATTTACCCTCCGCTGGTTTATGGACATTATTACTTGGATGACCGGTGAATTCCTGCTAATAAAGTCCTCTAGGGTTTTTCAACAGGTCAGGTACTGGTTGGTTGACGTTTCGATGACTGCCTCTGCCATCCTCCTCAGGGCGTGTCAATTGGCAAATCCCACTACCTATACTACGTAAGCGACACGGGTTAGGTCAAATCCGATTGGGTGGCGCCAATTTTTGGCTTTCCACCTTAATTTTGTGGAGTGCGGGTTTCGAAGCTTTGCATAGCGCGTAACCGGTCTCACGGTTGAAATTTTTATTCTCTATCCGGATCAAGTCCTTCAAGTCAAGTGGTCCCAAGAGCCATTGGATCGCCTCAGTAATTTTGCGTTGTGTAATAGGATTCGATGGTCCTTACTAATGCTGTGATCTGCCACCGTGGATTTTTCAGGATGGCCCAGTCAGAATCACCTCCTGCCTGAGAATACGTTATTCATATTATTCGCCGGGATAAAACCAAATCATTGTGTAAATTTCTGTTTGCGTGAGAGTATTAGTGAGAATGACTCAATAAGGCGTGTTTAAACGATGCCTTTACCCGCGGGAGTAGATGCGGTTTAAATCTCGAGAACGCATTGGTAGAATTTGAACTCGCGCTATCATATTGACACAGGTGTGACAATTCGCTCTAGCGAATGTGATTGCGTGCTGCAGTGTTTAAGGAACACTTTTTCACGCATGCACCAGCTAAATCACAAGCATCGTGCAAACAAGCCTTCATCACCGGACTCGTTCTGGCTCTACAAAGAAGATTCCGAGAATTTTGCACAATTCGTTATGTTTTTCGTGATCATAGCTCCAGAATTTCATTGAGGAAATGCAAATGGTCTCAAATTATGAAACTAATTCTTGAATCATTTCAAAATTATGTTCTAATTCTGTGTGTTTAGAGCGCTCCTCGGCTTAGAATATTTTCCCTACGGAACGCTGTGTCAGAATAGGCGGAAGAAGTGTTTTTTCCTGGCCTAAGTCGTGCGGGAGTGTTTGGTGGAGAGGTGTTCTGCCATTGGAGAGTGCTGAATGACCAAAGGGAAAGGTAACAAGATAGAAGGTTCGTGAAAGGGCTGGCGTTTGCTGGTCTGGAGAGAATATGATAAAGGAAGATCGCGGCGATAACGATGTCCAAAATTTTATTCTATCTGTGGTAGAGACAGGTGTCTTGTCATGCGAGTAGACCCTGAGTGTGTGTGGAGGAAAAAGCGGAACGAGAGATAGTCTGTAGAACGGTAGGAAGCGTTCATTATCGCGTGGGTAAACTTGAGATAACTAATATCTGGTTTGAGAGGAAAAAGAAAGAGTAAGGTTTCATCCCAAAATATGTTCTGTGAAGAGACCTCAGTGACCGATCCGGCAAGAAGCAAGTTAAGAGGCTGCTTTAGAGACCTATATTATTGTTGTAGAAATGGGGATCAATATTATTTATTTTTGAGGAGTAAAATTCTAACTATGAAGAAATTTATCCGTTGTAATTAATAATGTAAGAGAAGTTGTTGCAATTTATATGGCATATGAGTCATTCATAGCGTAAAATCTTAATATCTGCCATGTGAGTGGTATGAATTTGGCGTATTTTCAATGTGAAGACTGAGCGAATGCAAGCCATTATATAAAACTCACTTATTAATATGGAGAGAAGAGTCCACTGAAGTTAAACTCGATTCTATGTTAAGTATTCCATATAACTGATAGTTAACGTAAGTTGTTCTTGCCATTGAGTGGGAAATGTAGGTACTAACATGTTAGATGAACATAATTCGATAATCAACTCTGATGATGTAATAAAAAAATTCATTGTTGATGGCGAACGAATCTGACCACAACTGCGAGGTCATTCAATTTCCAGATTATTCAAAGCATAAAGATTAATACATATTCTGACGTATCGTTTTTTTAAAATAAGCGTCCATAGACTTACATTACGTTTCACTAGATCACACATACGTCGATCTTGATGTTGGAAATAGTATAATCAAAACTAATTTGATGATGGCCATAATGCCATTTGCATAAATTTATATGGCAGAGTATATTTGTAACTATTATAGTTCAAAATTAGACGCAGTATTACGACTCCAAACTGGACGTTAATTCAAGTATAGTTGAGATGAGCTTCATTCAATCCCGCAAAAGTATATGCTTCATCGTTCGGGATTGGTGTGATGACGGGTAATTCATTGAAATTCACAAGGAAACGAATTGTTTTTGGCATCTTTGTTTGTTAAAAGTCGTATCATACTCTGTTCTAATTTTAATTCGTCAGTTTATTTTTGTGTACCCTTGATGAAGAGGCGGCATCTAGGACCATTTTCCGTATTTCACGAAATAATTTTTTTGTGGTTTATGATAACGCTGTGTACCTAGTTACCTACGTTTGTTATCCCATCATTCACGACTTAAGCTCACGTTCCACTTTGACCACTGAGGGCGTGTCGTGTGATTGCAATGTACTGTACTCCCGAGTTCCCTTTTTTCTCTTTCTTGTTTACTTCATATAGCCGAAAAGTACTTTTTACCCTGTTAATCAATAAACACTTGCCATATGTCCTCTCAGGACGTTTGGGGATCGGAAAAGCGTACACCCCAGGAATAAGCGCCAGTAATTTTTTTTAAAAGAAGAATTCCTTGTTTGCTCAACGTAATCAAAGAAAAAGCAAGGCGAACAAGGAGGCGACACAAGAATTTATTTAAATAGTCGACGGGGTCGCACGATGTCTTTCCAAGGCTCGCCAATCATTATTCGCCACAATTCTACAGTGGCGAAGGGCGTTCACCCCTCTTCACAGGTATCTTGCGAGACAATGACAACGGGAAGAAGAGGAGTGGAACAGATATTCACGAGAGCTGAAGGGTCCGATGGGAATCGATTCCTTTAAAATTCTTCTCCTTTGCGCTTCTACTTTTTGAAGTCACAAAAGATGAATGCTACCTGCGTTATTCTACAAAAGAATACCCATTTTTTACATCAAATTCAAGCTATTCCTCGAAGAAATTAGCCCTAACAAAAGAGACGACCTAGTATTCATTCGATCAGATTCACTAGCTCATAACCCGACCTGTGTTTGTAGACCAGGGTCATCTTCTTGTGTACCACGTGTGGATTAACAGAGTCATTTATTATTTTTGATTTTAATCTGTCGTTTACTTTGATAGCTTTATTTATTATTGATTTAAATGTGCTAAAATGCGATATTTTCCAGAAAAAATTCGAAGTTTCTTCGGGGTCGATCTGCATTTGTCCTTGTTTGTTAAAGAAATAAGCGATGAAATGTTCTGTGCCACAAGCAGCATTTGCTCTCCTGAAAAAATTGCCTTTGCACTACCAGTCGATGACTCTCCTGAAGACACTTACTTCCCTTATGCTATTCATGTCTTGAGGGAAAACCTTTCTAAACCTTATATTCCTGATTTTTCCAATAGCTTCAATGTAATTTACGTAAGTACTAAATGTAAATGCTTGACAACCGCGATTCATCTAATTTTTAGTGCCGTGATATTTAAAAAGGACTTATGAAATAGTTGCTCATATTGTAAAAATCTATTCTAATATAGTTGATGATGTTGAAAAAACCTTTTTTGTATTATCTTCAAGTTTTATTGGTCATTACTATATAAAATAAGTCACGGTTATGGACCAATGGAAACAGTTCCAAAACTTGAATGTCGACCGACTGAGTCGTTATCGCTTTTCCGACTTCAGGATTGGCTGAAATAAAATGGAAGAGGAATTTGAATTAAGAAGGTTGCCAAAGTATTCGGAATTATTATCAGTTTATTTTCCTTAGGAACTAAAAAAATAGCATTTACTCCATTCAGAAGTGATTACCGGCAGTATAGCTAGTCTATGTAGACATTCTCACGTATTTTAAATTCATGATGTGCCATTGCAAATTAACTTCAGAGGTTTTGTTTGGCGCTGCATGAATGAGAAAGGATCTACTCCTATACTAACAATAGTAATGACCTCTGCCATCCATGCTGATGATTTTCGCCATATCATTTGCCTTCTTCATTCTTTCTTTCGTCTTCTATAAGACGCACATATCAACCTCTCGAAGTGCCTCTAATTTTCATCCATTAATCCCTAACACTTTTACGAACAAATCATCAATCTTGCACCTCAAAGTATGTTAATTCGGTGGCGAAATCAACCCCCAAAAACTTTCGCCCTTCTCCAAAATTCCATTCATCCCCCCTTATCGCCTTCTTCCTGACTTTTGCGTCTTCACACACTGGCTCAACTCTTTATCAAAACCCCGTTCTTACGCACCGCCTTTCTTGTCCCCATTTCTCAAACCCACACAACCAACCTCATCGAAAAGACCACCGAATTCCCAACACCCAGTGTGGCTGATCCCCTTCGAGTCCAAAGGGTTCTCAGGCAGCTCTTCTCCCTGTCTCTCTCTCTCTCTCTCTCTCTCTCTTCGGACCCGTTTTTCCTCTCTTTCGTTAACCCTTTTCCGATGCGGGAAATCGATCGTGAACCGCATAGGAGTTGGGAAACAGATGTTTCAAGTTGCACGCGCAGACTTTCGTCCGTCCTTCAACTCAATCTGGTTCTCGGTTATTCGCCAAATGAAGACCAACAGAGACGTCGAATTTATACGAACTCCACATTTCCACATCTACGTCTACATAATACCCTGCGAACCGCCGCATGGGCGTGTGGCAAGAGATGTTAGGTCACCAGCCGTGTAAAGGTGTAAGTTTTTTGGAGATGAAATGTTGACATGTATTATAGGAGTGTATTTAGTGGGGCTCAATTTTTATTGTGGTCGCTTATTGTTTGCGGAAAGAATGAGTTTTTGTACCTATCTGTTCGGCAATGTATCTCTCTTATTTTATCAGATCTGTCAGACCTAGAAATGTAGTGAGGCGTCAACATAATGTTCTCTGTGTCGCTCTAAAAATATCAGTTCTGAATTTCTCAAGCAACCTAACCCTATCGTGTAGCCCAGATTACGCCCCCATCGCTACTCTCTCTGTGTTATCCGTTTGTTTTGATATGAATACGTCTTTAATGTATAACTCTCTTTAAAAGATTTGCAATTGGGTTACCAGGGGAGGGGGACGATCAATCTGTAACTTTTTCCGTGCATCGGCAAACGTCTCTATTTATGCTAGTCCATACCGACATTTGCGGGTCTGTGGACTTCATTTGCGATAAATGGCGGCCACCACCCAGCTCTCCAAATAGATTTTTGATTGTTTTGCGCAGTATTTTTATCTTTAAAATGTTCACTTTGTTCAAATGGGCGTCTAGTATGAGAAAATGGCTAAAAAACGTTTGCTTACTGGCAATGAAAAAACAACGTCGATTAAGCAAAACGTCTGCTTGCTCATTATCATTGTTTATCTGAAAGTCCATGCAATATTGAATGGATACGAAACGTCACTGATAAATCAACAAATTGAGCTAATCCCACGTGCGCAATATTACGACCTAGGTTTCGCCACGTTTCGTTTCGTTAGGATCATCAGGTAAGTCCCATTATTCTTACCTGACGATGCTGTAACAAGCGAGACCTAGGTTGTAATAGTTATTGCTCTCGTTAAAATTGGTAAGTTTGGTCGTTTTGGTGGTAATTTGGTTACATCTGTTACCTCATCGGGAGTAGGCGATTTTAGGACCTACATAAGAGGCTTTTCATTCAATTTTACAAGTTTTACAATTATACTTGCCATTCGAGGTAATCCTGTATGTGTTTTTAGATACTTTTCCATTTTGAGGTATTTTATTGTTTTGTCGATGGTGGCATTCCGATTGCTGTTATCAAAAAATCAACAGATATTGCTCTACTAAATAATTTTAAAGGAAACTATAAGTTTACCAGAGGCATGGTTGAAACTGAACTATTTGATTTATTATTTTATCATTAAAGTTCGTAGTTCTATCTGTTACTAAGATTAATTCTTACATTCATGCTGAAGCTCGTTAATAGTGCTATTAATACTTTAAAACGAATGTTTCTTGTGCACGTTTTTTTTTGCAATGCGGTAAGATTATCTCGCGAAGTGATCTAGCAATGCGGTCATATTTTCATCGTTATTCCAAAAAACTCGGAAATTGCCGTTTAATATTTCCTTTGATCGGGTTTTCCATAAAAAAATCATAACTTTTTGAATGAGCTTGAAATGAAAGTAGATCTCCTTGTGCATTTTGAATGAGTTCCAAAGGTGAATTTGGAAGTCCTGTGATTGAGTTGAGTTGCAGTTTCCAAATATTTATTATGTCTAGTTTATCCTCTGGCCTAAAAACCTCTGCCTTGAACATGAGGACTCCCGCAAATCTCGTGATGTGAATATCCGTGCGCTTTTCTAAAATCGTGCAGTATTTCATTTTCATGCATTGGTCCTTTATGATAGCTGGAATGGATAAAATTTTAAGTGCGTGATTTAGAAGCGGCTGTTACATCTTCTCCGACGTTTGAAGCTTGTAAGCTTTCATCATCATCTGGTGTTCTGCCTGCTGGTAAGTCCCGTACATCATTGCTGTATCCATCCGCTTCTGTCCCGAGCATCCTTCTTTGCTTCATCATAGCTGATGTTCTTCACTTGATCCACCCATTTAATTCTTCTCCTTCCTCTCTTTTTCTTTCCTTCAATTGAACCCTCAAGTGCCTCAGTTATTATACTTTTCCCTCTCATCACATGGCCCAAGCAGTTTCCTTTCCTTTTCCTTATTTCCTTTAGGAGCGATCTTCCTTCTTTTACTTTGCTCAAAACTTCTTCATTTCTCATCTTATCTACCCATCTAGCTTTTCCCATCCTTCTCCACACCCACATTTCATAAGCTTTTATTCTATTCCTTTCCCTCTTACCTAATGTCCACGCTTCACATCCATACATGAAATCGCTCCATGAATAACACTTTACTGTAACATGTACATGAATAACTGTAAGCTTTAGTTAATCGTAAGTCTGACTTCTTTTTTCCGCGTCCTACCTTTGGTTGGGTTATGAAAAAAAGTTGTGTGTCCTGCGATGTGTCTATGTGGATTTCAAGGGCGACTTCGTTACAAAAAAGATGATGTAAAATTAGGTTTTAAAGAAAATGGAATGTAAAAGAAAGGCTATGATGAAAAATTATCGCTCTTTTTGAAGTTTAAAGGTCATTGTTGGATGGCTCTGAGATTTTTTTTTAGGTTTGCGCGTCGTAAAATAGATATCTGCATTTAAACTCATTAATATAATTAATGAAGCAAGATGTATATGGTTAATTACTTAAATGAAAGTAAACTAGCACTATGTTTACGCTATTTTCAGTTCATTTCACGTTGCCTATTTTGTAGTTAATCTTTTCCACTTTTAGCCTAATCCAAGGGTTAGTTAAATTAATAAGATGTATTTAAAGATATTAACAATTTGATTACCACATCGATTATACTGCTCTAAATTAATAAAAAATAATAGGAATCGGAGCGGATAACAAACTCTCATTACTAATTTTGATAATTTGTTTCCCAGATATACTTAATGCGTGTTTCCATAATTAACACAATGAATTTAATTTGTAAATGGAATGACAGAATAGAAGTTCAAGGTATAGAATTTCGCTACCATTAAAAAAAGGGAGATTTTTGTAACTCACTCAATAATTTATTCTCTAAACATATCGGTTCGTGGCAAAACTGAACTATGAAATCTCCTAAACAACTGGACCCATGAGTGAAATTCTCTCGGGATGCACACCGGGTTAAATTTTTGACTGCTGCCAACGTTTTGATGGATAACAGTTCCTGAAGTGTTATCCATCGAAACGTTGGCACAGCCAAAAATTTAACTCGGTGTGAATCCCGAGAGAATTTCACTCACAATATTCGCCGGGAAAGTACTAAATCATTTAACTGGGCTCATTTTTACGGAGAGTGTATATATTTTGATGTGCGGTTAATTTCACATTAGGGACTTACAGATTCAACCAAATGACAAGCTCCTCTTTGAGTTTGCTCGGGGCTCATCAACTTCGCATTTAGGTTTGCGCATGAATTTCTCAAATCCTTGGTGGGAGTAGACTTTCTCTTTGGGAGGAAAAGTATTCCTGCCTTTCTTTTTTCAGCAAATGCAGCGCTGCATTTCATATCTGAGCATAAAAAAATGAGCATCATCAGTAAAATGTTTTTTTTTTCCTTTTTGTGGTCATCTCTTCATTTTTAATTCATAATTAATATGTTCCGATCCGTAGTGATTGCAAATCCAGATAAAGACGTGAACGGAAAACGAATTCTCTCCAATCAAAAATGTAATTCAGTCGATGTGCCTGTTTTTTAGATAGGCACGAATTCTGAGAGAGATATCTTCAAAAGTTTCCACCCAGTATCAACGGTTTTTATATTTGCGCGAAGGCCACATAAGATCCACAAATGTCTACGGAGCTGCCCTTAGACTACTCGGATTTCATCGTAATTGGATAACTTTATCTTCGAAGTTATCCTTTTTCCCTGATCCGTGCCCTCGACGCTCTCTTCTGCACCAATTTTCCTCGTCTTGTACCTCTTGTGTTTCTCCTCTCTCAGAGGCCCAGCCAGACTCCCCTTTCCAACCACTTATCTCTTCTAATCTTCTTTCATTGAGTCAACAGCAGTCTTTATATAGCTTTTCCTTGATGGTGAAATTCATGATGTGCAAATATTTATGCGTAAGATTTTCAATCCACCTTTCTCCGGTTTCTTGGTTTTACATATTGTCACAAGTTTTTAAATCCCGAATATAGGTTCACTACGTGCACTCTTTCTTCCTGTTTTAATTATTTCATACAACCATCCCTCAAGTCTCATGATTGTTCTCTAAAATGAGTCCATCGGTCGTCTTTGTGGTCCATTATCTTTTATTTTCCGCTCCCTTTATATTATTTAGAGTTTTTTTAATAAAAAAATTCCCTGACCTGATTGAAAATGGCGTAAATTGTTGAAATAATATTTGGATAGGAAATACGTTTTTAATATCAAATTGTGATGAGTGTTTGAAATAAGCAGTGGGCAGTGAACATATTTTTTCTCGTTCAATTCTGAAACTGTTCCACGAAGTGCTGTGATAAAGAACCACATGATTCTCGCTAAGTTACACTTCATTAACTCTTACAACTCCACTAAACAGTATTAAAAGGTATCGTGAAATTTCAATGTTTCATATTTATTTTTTTAGATAGGAGGGTAAACTCTTGAGTTTAAAAGTTATGTTGACTTCGTGAGTTGACTCGGCATGCACACGAATAGCAATTTTGGGAGGCTTTGCGCTGTATCACTAGCACTTTTGTATCACTAGCTGTTAAAAGTGAAAAATTTCTCTGTAGAAAATTAAAAAAATGATCCTTAACGACTGCGTCACTCCGGGTTTTACCGCAAGGGCACCGTTAGAGCTTTCCTCTCAGCCTATTCTAAACAATCTCATCTCCTGCCGGACCTAGCTGCCAGGAAAATGCTTTCGCTCTCGGCAAAGGCCGTGGAAATATTTAACTCCTGCTTTGACGTCGATTGGAAGACGATGTGCAGCACACCGCGTCTATTGCGATGGTGCAGAGCCTTGAAGCTTTGCCTTGAAGCCTGGAGGTCAACACTCACCCTGGACAGCATTATTAATTGTGCCAAGCATTGGGTGTCCTTATCTTTTGTTTCACGTTTCTCTTGTGAGGTCAATCTAAGATTTGAACTAAATTTTTCTACCATACGTATTCAAAAGATTAGTGGGCAGAGGGGCCCGACAATAGTATTATATTTCCATGAAGAAACAATTTCTTCTTTGGTGGTTGACAGAAAGCTTGGGATCTGCTGTACTAACTGCAATTCTGTATGTTGAATAATAACTTATGCTAACTTAAGCTTTTAAAAAATATGCTAGAATTGTGTTCACCCGCTGCGCCAAAATATTTTTGTGATTCAGGCGCCAGTTTTAAATTACTAACGACCCTGAACCAAGTATCTCCTTGAATTTCTCTAAAAGTAAATCAGGAGGAACTAGTGTGCTAGTTCTTGAGTTTTAAATGTTTATACATGCACCCTGATTCCGTTTCCTTTCCAAGTTCCATTTTATCTCGGAAAAGACGTTTTCGAGAAAACATCTATTCACGTTCTACCTATCAGTACTACCTAAAAATAACGCGCCAATCTACTGCGAACCATTAGTATTGATTTTTTTCTCCTTTTGACTTGTTAAAGTTACCCCCAAATGGTTGTGCAGATCTCGAAAAAATAGAAGCGTGGTCGGGAAAGGTGGAAAATTGATTTCTGTAGCAGAATGGACACCCTGGTCATACATTTAAATCCAAGATTGAAGTGTAGACTCGCGCGATCCATTTCCAGTGTGTACGGTATAGGCCGATTTCATACCAGGATGCGACATTAGCCCCATTTCCTGGCCGAAGGCCTCATAATTCTTCGGTTCCTTTAAGCTAGCAGAAAACGATCAGGGGTGAAAATCAAGCCTAGACTATGAATAATGAGGGTGCCAGATTATGAAGCACACTTTCGTGCCGAACCCGGGATGACGTTTGACTGCTAATTTTAAGTGATGTGCATGCCGGCGTAATGCTCAATAACATAGAGCTCGTGTTCATTGGTGTGTATTTTCAGATGCCAATTAATTCCATTTACCTCATTACTGACGTCGAATTAGAATAAAAGATTCGGATCAATTGTTTACTGACTGCCTTTATAATTGATTGCTCTATTACACCTCAATTTTCAGTAGAAAATAGAATTTCGGACTCATGCTTCTCAATGAGTAACGTCATTTTGGCAAAATTTATCTTTAAGGCCGCGTACGTAAACTGTTCAACCAGTTAAAAAATATTTCTGTTTTACATACGGTAAGGGAAAATGTTTTATAAACATTTTTGGGTGATATCTCCAATCATGCGGCGGGGTGTCAGGTGACAATCACCAATTTTCCTAAGAACTATGTACATGTAAGCAGGTTTTCTATGATTGATATCTTCATCCAGTTGTATTCATTTCCTGGTGTTGATCATTCAGTCATGTATGCGCCAAATTTTCAATGATGCATGCCAAGTATTCTGTAACTCCACTTTTACCATCATTGCATAATGCTTAAAATGTACCTAATCTGGTATATTCACACATTGCGTCGAAAACATGCCCGACTTAGATATGTCGTGAAACAAATAATGTAATAACATCATCTTTTTTTCTCTCTGTTTGTCGGAAAACATTTAAACCAATCCATTTTATGTTTTATGGATAATATAGGTGACCTTTTTGTTAATTATTATTACATTATTGCTATTTTTTGTTGTTAAAACAAGTCTTGTTTTTTGCCATTGAGATAAATTGAAAAAAATATATAGTGTCAATCAATGCAGATAAACATTTTCTTCGTCGGAAGGCAAACATCGCTGCTTTAATGGCGACGATTCATTAAAAATTAATATTTATGCTATTTGTATATATTGGTCGACGCTTGACTCAACTTTGTTCAAATATATAACTTTAAGTTGGTCAGGTCCTGTGCTCCGATAAAATATTAATTATTATAATGTAAATACTGTTATGACGTGCATATTTACTCACGATATCTGATTTTGGAATAAATTGGTCGTGGTCACCTTACATGATTTTCAGTATCTGCCTGAAAGGAGGTTAATACGCCCAGTTTTAATATAAATTCTCTATCCTCAATATAGTTTTTCTCTTGGCGTCCATTAAAGGTTTTCTATCCTCTTACTAGATAACACTCCTTCTAGTCAATTTTGCATTCTTGCAATAATAAGGTTGTATGCATGGAAGGAAAGAACAATGAAAATAAACATCTCTTTATGAAGCGAGTCTAAGTGCAGATTGACTGAGTCTTTGATTCTGGGGATGGAGGACTTGTAATCGAACGGCATCTGCTGCCGGTCATCTTTAAAGCTTAAAAATATAAACGAGGCCAAGGGGCAGTTTACATTTCGTCCATAAAGCGATCTCATTTGGGGCTCGTAGCTTCGAGGATTTTTAGCGGGTGAGTTTGGAAGCAACGAAAATGGAAGAGTCATGAAATAAGCAAAAAAAAGAAGTATCTTCCAATAACTACGTGCTTAAACAATGACCTACCCTCCGATGTGACCTGCTCATATCGTGTTGTGATCGTACGTCGTATTACCTTTTATTGCGATGAAGATTTGCCAATCTTTAAATTATAAAAAAGGTCTCTGCCAGTCGAGAAACATTTCACTTCTGGAAAACCTTTAAAAAAGTCCTCTTGTTTTGAATGTATGATCTAAATTAAGACATAAGTTCGCCGCTTCATGTGCGATGAGTTCTACATCCATCGATGATGTTGTTAATTTTTTATACTTTGCTCGGAAAATAGAATATTTAATTCTATGCAGTCGGTAACTCCTTGTAGATCATACCGGAAGAGCGCGATATAGAATGAATATATTTGAAAATGTGCAAAATGAAGCTGCAATAAATAGGAAATTTAACACACATTTAGGTGACAAGAACTGCTGTTAAAGCGTCACGTATTGGTTTACGGGATGGCATATGCCTCATGGACATCGCCAAAAAATGCTCAAAGGCAAAATCTCTGCTTAACGATGTCTCACCTCTGAGTAATTAAAATGCTGGTTAAAAATGGCATGCGTCCTACTTTTCACCTCTCCGATCGAAAGTGGGCGGATATTCGGCCAACGCTTTAGGGAGACCAGTCCAAATGGTGGAAGTAATAAAATTCTGTTCAGAGAGACATGCTTTAAATATTTAAGAATTATCCATACGAATGACATCCGTATATATAGCTGCCTTCAGGGACCGGTTTTGTTCGATGGCTGGAGCTCTAGCTTGTCATTCTGAGGTGTAGGGTTCGAATCCGGGCTATAACGGGTATATTCTGTGGAATATGGATCTGTACTCGTGTGTCCTCTGGCGAGCTTTTAAAGTTCAGTGCACCGTCCGTCGAGTAGGACTTCAAAATTTGAACCCAGTATAAGGCGGTCTCGCTGTAAAATGATGTGAATATTATTTAAAGTCATGTCCTGGCTATTAATAGATTAACGTGTCGATATGAACAATGCTGTCGGCGTTTAATGTGACTGATATAATTATAAATTTCCCTGCTATTTATTCAGAAACTTATTCTGGAATTACAATTTTTACGTATGAGAGGAAATTTAATTATTTTCTGTCCAATATGAATACCAGAATCGCGCAAAACTTCTAAAAAGAACCAAAAACCCTTGGGGTCTCGAGAGATAATTAAAGTTTTTGCCCCTTACTATATCTTTATTTTAGTTTTTAGCACAGAATTCCACCGGTCAAAATTTGGTAAATGTATAGAAGTGGCGTGGTAGTCAACACCTATGGGTGAAAGAGTGATCATTCAAAAATATATTCGTTGGATACATTCCACAGAGTCAGGCTTCTCTTTGTGGAAATATTCGGTATCCATATTTAAAGAACAAAGCCAGTATTTCTCCAGTCCTATGTATTTATGTGGTAAAGTACTCGATTTCTTCTTAAATCATGAACATACTCGTCGAATTAATGTTTTTATTATCCCAAACGTATTTTTGAGGAGATAAATCATGTTATCAATTTAATGAACTTTCTTAAAACCCACTGGACAAAAGAGTTCGATTTTGTATTATTTCGGCTAGCGGCGTCGCGGTGGAACTCCCTTAAGGAGAAGGCCAATTCTGACGCCAAGTTATCTTCAGCATTCTTCCGTTCCCTAACTGATCTTCCCTCAGTAAATTTTCTGATAATAATCAATCCACGAATACTTAAAATGAGCTAAGTATTTTGGGACGAAGAGCCAAATAAAATAACAGCATCTCATTTAAATAAATTCGACATGCTGACCGAGTACCTGATCGTGGATCGTGTTAGTTGTTGTCAATAAATTTAAAATTGAATTAATGCAACATGAACTACAAAGAACTGAGATAAAATTGACTAGTTAACTTCTAAAAATAATTTTTCATGCAGGTGAACGGAAAACAGGTTCATGATTAGCATATTGAATTCATTAAAATAATGTAAATTTCCATTCGTTCTATTCTAGGTATCGAAAATTATGCATTGGTAGTAGTAGAAGTGTGTGGACCTATTCCCTAATGGTTACTTCTACAGCAGGATCATCAATCTGATTCCATTGGCTGTATTAATTGCTCTGCTGAAGATAATAAGGAAAATTATTAAATAATAATAAGGTAATGTCCTCGCTCGTTTAATCCTAGTTCACGGGTTTGGATCCTGCCTGGGAAATTTTTCCATCCATCATTTCGCAATTCATCCGGAGGTATGCTCAAACCGTTCGAGGTAATTTTATATCACGTAACTTAGGAAACACATGGTGGAATTGCGAGCGGTGCCGCGTTTTGGTACGTTATAGTCACACGTAACAATCTCTTGCTGTCTCCCTGAACTAGGCTTTTCCAGGTATATTGTTAACAATGGTGTAATTTCCCATTTTGAATACAGTAAACAACGTAGACACACGCTTGAGTTACGCATTTGAGAGAACAAAGAAACAAAATGTGAACAGTGACGGGCTTTCTCCGAGGAATATATGATAGTCACATCAGATAATCTTTCGAAAACGATCAGTGTAATTTGGAGATATTTTGGCATATAATAGAATTCTCCCACCTCAGAATAACTTGAAGATTACCATGTATTGCATGTGAACGGACAAGCTAAAAGAGAATGCACTTATGTTAATTTTATTCACTTGAGATATTCATTGGATTGGATATTTGGGGAAGCTATCGACGTCTAAGGTTATTTGCGCCATAGGGGATAGGTGAGGGAGGAAGGATGGATAGAAATCCGGCGTCGGCATTAGCCTGCTCTTAACGAAAGGCGCCAAGGGGACCACGGTTTAACGTCTCATCCGACAGGCGGAGTACTGTACTTGAAGTGCCCTCCACAAGAAACTCAATAGGGATCGGGTTCCGTCTGAAAAACATCTTCCTGTGCAGGGATTTTGAATCCTGGCCGCCCGTATGGTTAGCCAGTACTCAAGCCACCACACCAACCCGATCCGCTTGAGTTATTCATATTTGGTATTCTATTCCGTCTCTCTATATAAGTGTCACATATCAATTTAAATACTTTACAACGTGTCATACGTGTGCGACTGAATAAAACTACGCAGAAACGATCAGTCTTCCCGGCCGTTATTATTAGAAAAAGAAAATAGGTTGCATTTTGGAGAAGTGGGAAATTGTATTTTTCCTGCGCGAAGTACTTCAATTAAATTATGTTAGATTTCTTTTATTGTTTTTACTGTCATTTTCCATTCATGGTGAAGGAATAACATTAAAAATATATGGAAGGACTACCTGCATCCTAGGTTTGCCGGATAGAATCATTTATATCACAGCGGCAGGAGGAGGATCCAATAGCTGAGCGCACGTAGTGTTTGACATTCCGGTTCCGAATCACGTTGAAAGGAATGCAGAGGGGAATGTTTGATTTGAGACGGAGGGGGGAGGGTGGGGTGAGGGTTTAAGGACATGAACCGGGGCCGAGCGAGGCTTTTGAATGGGGTGGAAGTAAAATACACACGATGAGAAGGGTTAAAGGGTGAGGTAAGTGAGTTGACAAGGAATCTGAGTTAACCTTACGTCGTTGGAATTCGAGTTTATCCCGGAAAGAGATGGAATGGGCCCCGGTGTTTGACGATGTCGTCCATGAAATACACTCGAGACCCAAAAATATGGAATTCTCGCGTGGAGTTATTCGGAAAAATAAATGCGTCAACCCAACGATGAATTTTATATTCCGAGTGAAATTTTGAGCAAATTAATTTTATGCTCGCATGCCTTCATACGGGACGATAATTAAAACGAAATTCCGACTGTTTATTGACGCAACTTCATGAATAATCCCGGATATTTCAGTATCAGATTCCCCCCAAATCGACGTTAATACGATGAACCAATTTGAAGGATTATTTTGATTTCACATTGAAGTTATGCGATTAAATATTTGTTTACTATTTATGAAAAATATTCTCATAACGTAATTTCATATAAAGTTTATTTATAACTCATTATTTTCAGATTTTAAGTACTACAACTATCATATCGTGTGACTGTTATATGAACCATCGCCTTAAAAGCTAAGTTTGCAGCTCTTTCTGAGTGCTTTACGTAATTATGGCATAAATAAGGACTACTCCCGTGAAATTTCCAGCGATGTTGTCGCATTAATGGCGTCACATTGTGGAATGTCGGGCAGTAGAACAAAAACTACTGTTGGATGACTATTGAAAAACTTTATTTATTATCGACCTCTCATTGTTGACCGATCACAACATGTATCCTTAAGGTAGTTTGAGCGAGGTAGTCTCTCTAGTCATAATGGAGTCCATATTCGAATTTTACGTTTTAATTTCAGCGGCTGTAGGAAGCATGGCATAAATATCGCATCTTTAATAGTGCAATAATATCCCTCTCTAAGAGTGGGATTCTAATTAATTACATGAAAATATCTACATAAGTCTTCAGTTTGACCTAATTTTCTCGCGGTACATTTACAATACCTTCACAACAGAAGATTTTTTGCGATCCTGAAAAAAGTGCTGTGGTGACTATATGATGTATTTTCAAAAATCATTGAAAAAACATGCAAGTACACACAGAATTTTTTGGCGAGATTTATGTATTAGAAATCCTTTATATTTTAAAATAATATGTCTATGGAGTGTCTGCACGTACTGTATCTGCAAATGGCCATGTCCATGAGGCCTTGAATACGGGTAAATGACGTCACAAATCGAACATCCCCATGATGGTATTATCGACATTTTTGCTATTTTTAATTTTTAATGTTGCTTCATTTCCGTTAATTTTGCCCCACAGGAAAGTTTGTGTGTCATAATCCTCATCCAATCTCCATCGCAATTTCAAGGTTTTTCGTGGAAAAATTATATGCAAACACCCGATATTGGATATTGAAAACTTGAGTGAATAAATTAGTAGTTCCAGTACGAAATCGCATGTCAGGCAGCGTCTATGGCCCCCTTGGACGCGTATGCGGGTCACATGTTTAAACACACCTGGTTCAGGAATAGATACCCATTGAAAGATGCGCGTGGATTGGTGCATAGGAGGCTGAGGAGGGCACGTGAGTGTGGAGAGCGCTGCCCGAGCATTGTCCGTTTCCATGAATGAGATTCTTTGCGCGTCCTGCCTGCGAGATTCAACCGCCAGCCAAAGCAATTAGAGACTGTAATTGCTGCACGAAGCGAACTGGAGGCTGCTTTTGTGACGGTGAAGACGGAAATTACGTGAGAGGTGATTGGACTCCGCTTCCGTTATGTTGTAAATGATGGGATAGGGAGGAAGGGTATTCATAATGCTGATGAAGTCATATCGTATCCAATGGTTTGGAACAATCATCAGTGCATCACCATCCCTGAAATACAGTTAATCCAGTCACGTTATTCTAATTTTTCGAAGTCTTTAAATGCATTAAAACTAACTGTTTACTGTATTCTTGAAATCAATTTCAATAGTTAACATTATCCTTCTCGGGTTTTCCAGCAGGTCAGGTATTGGTTGGGCCGATGTCATTTCGTATCCGTTGGTTTGGAACAATCATCAGCACATCGCCATCCCTGAAATACAGTTGAAGTCACGATAATCCATTGTTTCGACGCCATTAAATGCATCCAAACTGACTGTTCACTGTATTTTGTGAATGCTATTTTAATGATAAACCTTTGTTAACCCAGAGTTGAACAATTTGGTTCCTTCCCAGAGTATTATGTTAATGAAGTCTTCTCGGGTTTTCCACTAGGTCAGGTATTGGTTAGCCGACGTTTGGATGACTGCCAACGCCATCGTCCTCCGGGCATGTCAGTTGGGCAATCCTAAGTTTTTTAATATAAGTATGCGGCTCGGGTCAGGTCAATTTTGATTGGCTTGCGCGATTTTCTTTATTTCCACCTTAATTTTGCGGAGGGCGGGTTTCCAAGCTTTTCTTAGCGTGTAGCCAGTGTCACAGTTGAGTTTCATTTTCCATTAAAAAAAACTCCGCTCCGCAAATTTAAGGTGGGGAGACGAAAATTGTCACAAATCAGTCAACATTGACTTGACTTGAGCCGCTTACGTATTTTAAGGTTTCATGATTTGCTAATATTCCCTGAGGACGATGGCGGAGGTAATCATCGAAACGCCAACCATTACCTGACCAGGAGGAAAACCCGAGAAGGCTTTATTAAAATTACCTCGAGTAGTTCTATCAGTAAAGTAGCCGTAAAATATTTAGCATATCTACATCTACGAAATACCGTATTAGCCACCACTACGGTGTGTGGCACGGGGTGGTTTCACACCAGGCATGCAGCACTCATCCCAGTTCAAATCAGAACCTTGCATGTTCTCCCGAATGCCAGGCGCAGGCCAAAAGCAGTCGGGGCAACGGTACGCAGTCAGACCACAAACCAGGAGAGTGATACGTAGAAGAACATGCTATCATGCAGCTCATTACTAAAGATATAACTACTCGTTAGTATTATTAATGAGACAACTAAATAGCTCTACAAGGTACTAAGACATGCAGGAGTATATCATTCCGGAGATTGCATACGAAGTTAGTATCTATTATCCGGAAGTGTATGAAATATTTCCTAAGCTGAACGTTCCTTTCTAAAGATTTTTTCCGTTTTACATTTAAATTGCGTCCAATTTATTCAACATTCCCTTTTTCAGATAAAAAGTTTGTTCATCAATAAATCGTTATTAAAGTACTGTAAATCTTTTACAAAAGTGTCCTCAGAGATAAGTATATTAACGAAACATGTGAAAAAGTAAGCTTGTGAACGACATTTTATTCACACCTTTTGATTAGAGTAAGAATGTGTGCATTTTCAGTTGTTGCTAATAAAGGACCATCTATCTTCTAAAATGAAACTAAATTCAAGCTGATTAGGATTTCATTGAATAAGTAATTTGGAAATTGAGAACGCTCTTTTCTCCTTGCGAGAATTAGATAGGGGATTTTAAAGAATATTGAAAAGGACATTGCTTAAATTTATTTTAAATGTTAAATTAAGTTATGTTCATCGAACCCGCTTTGCGCCAGGCTCTAACTTACACATTATGCAAGAAATGAAAGAAATCGGTGACACAAAAAGCCCGGAAAATACAGCGTTTTTGCTGAGAACGATAGGAATGTAAAAGCGATACTGCCTCACACCACCATTCCCTCCCAAATGCTCGCAAAACCCACACACTGTAACGTCGATCCACAGAGCTATCATTTTACCTCTAGGCATCAAAAGCATGCTCTACAGAAGTCGGAGCCACTGATACGGAACGAAAGGTAACTAGTTCAGAGTAATAAAAAGATGAATGCGTAGTAAATGCCAGGAATGATGATACAATTTACTCACAATTTGGTTTTAATTCGACAGGATTGCTACTTATACCTTGTCCCAAATCCTTGTAACAATGCAGCAAATGATGTTGGCGCACCGACGACGAGTTCGTTACGATCGCGGTATCTAAAACTGCGTCTTGCCGGGAAGAAAGATCGCTCCTGGTAAGCTATGACCGTGCCAAATCGAAGTCGCGTCTAGTGAGACCGCTGTATTTGAGGGTGTACTGTACTAAGACCCTCACTGCAATGTGGGCCAGTTTCTGTGTTATTTCAAGGTGGCATCAAGTCCAGGTGCGACCACTTTGCCCCCATATCGGGACATGAATAGAGCTTTGAGTTGGAACCGCCGCTGCGCGCTGACAGAAAACGAACTGACCACCAACGGTAGCAAACCTCCGGCATCAAATTATGGATGCGTCGGCAAAGCACATATTGTGGACGGGAGTTGAAGGGCGATATATATGCTGTGCTTGACCGCTTGATGCGTCGTCGTTTGCTCAACTCCGAACGTCGCCCATCAATGGCGTACTGGGCCGATGGCTTGCCTAAGGCGTCGAGATCGCATTCAGTGAGCTTGATTCTTCTGCCGATGTCGCAACTGGGAAGCAATATAACCCGGATGAACGTGAGTTGTGGCGGTTAGGTGAGGCCATTCATATACATCCACTTTGCTCCGCTGCTAATTCCATGTAGCTTACGCTGATCTAGTATGTTCGAGACCATTATTCGGCATATATTTTAGCCGCCAAATAATTCGCTACTTACGGCTGGGAACCAACCTTAACATTTGAACTCATCGTTTTAAAGCGAGGCCGAAACAAGTGCTCTAGGTAGACTCTACATGAAGTTGGCAAGATCCGATTCAAATTTTGTGGTGTAAACAGGAGACGGTTAAACCGTGCCATGACCGCAAGACGTTACGATTATGCCTTTACTATGTTTATAATCGAAGTGAATTGACCATATCTAAACGAACTAATGTATGCAAGGCACCAAACACGCCGAAGCTGACTAAAGCTGTGCCACATGATGATTTATTAATGATATTGTGTCGAAATTGATGAAGCGGGTGTCATGCATGGCGAAAGAACAACTTCAGCTTTTCACTGAGAAATTATTTTATGCTATCGGATTCAATGTTTTACAGATTACAAGTTTAGCAATGATTTTAGAAATCCTAAGTGGACACATAAAATATTTTTTCAGTGCAAAGCTGCATTGAGCTTTCGTCCTGTAGGTTTTTATTTATTTGCACAGTTCAAGTTTCAAGGAAGATCACCCGTGTCCTAGCCTCTAACTGAGGTCAACTCTTGCATGAAAAATACTGGATATTGTAATTGACTGTCGAAGCGCGAATAAAATATTCAGAAGAGCAATATGTAAAGATTAAAGTAGGAATGCTTGCTCCCTTATTACCTCAAAATCAATGCCAGATAGCTGTCTGTTTTTCAGCGCTGTTTCAAACTATATCCATTGAAAGTGATTTAACATAAAACTTCACGTTTTTCTAATATTACCCATTGGAGAAATTCAGAGAACTGGATAGAAATATGATTGCCATCAATATTTTTATGTCCTCTTTTAATTGCAAAAATAAAAATGCAGTATTTTGCTTCGCTTTTGAATGATGAATTTTACTAAAACCATGCCGGTCTATTACTTATATGTGAAAGTAGTTTCAAGAAACGGATATGGGTAGTTCCATGTTATTGGCGTTGTAAAAGAAATGCTCCGTTTAATGGCCTCTTGTTCCGACACAATAATTTCCAGAGACTTGATTGGGAGTACACGTTATGGCGTCGATAAAGCAAATGCCAACGGCTTGTTTACGAGTACGAGGGCAAATGCAATTTCGAAGTGGTGTGTGCCATCGGGCATTTCTGGTTCCTGGTCATCAGCCAGTACATGCATAAGCCGCGCTGCGGGTAGTTGGATTTTGCGCTGCAGTCTAGTATAGTCAAGAGGTCTGGAAATAGCGGATGGTTGCTTTAAGGGTCTTCCATGCCGAATTAAATATAGCCGAGGAAATTGCATCGTAAAAAAGAGTGTCCTGGGAAAGCTCAGAATAAATTGACGCATGATAGAGGTATAAATCCCTGCTGGCCCGTTGTATTCGTCTGTTGGCTGTTAAGACAATTTAAAATACAGCAGAAAGTGAATCTGGTGTTTAGAGTTCTATTTATTTTATGAATTCATTTAAACACTGTATGTTTGTCTGAGCGGACTTTCCACGTTTGTTTGCATTATGAATAATAATGAGCCTTCGGATATGAAATTAGACCCGAAAGTTCAAGTGTTTTTGGGTTTTATGTAGTACCTTTGCAACGCTCATGAATGATTAATTCTATTAAAACCAAATCGGTCTATAAAAAAGAAAACTAAAAATCAAATTTTAAGCTATCCGAGACTAGCCACGGAGTTCCACTTTTACGGAGTCACCCGCAATGCACTAATGTGCGAAAGTCCACAGAAAAAAAATCATCTGCCTTGACAGGGATCCCGATCCCGGTCAAGGCGGACGATTTTTTTCTCTATGGACTTTCGAACTAAAAATCAACTTGGTAATTTTCAAACGATCCTTTCACAATCTTAATAATAAAAAATTATACTGAATTCCAACGTTTAGGGTGCATTTTATATCCTATACTGTTTAACTAACGACCTTCCTCAGCTATATACACTCAGTGGAGACACTAAACGTGCACAACTTTGGGCCATTATTCTCTAAATCACTCTTTTTATTGAGATAGAAGTTGATTACTGGGCCACTACCATTAGACTAACGCACATTTGATTCAGCCCCAGCAATTATTTCCAATTAAGTCAAGAACTAAGATGAATTGGTGCCTTAACTTTTATCATTGTTCATTTCCGTCGGGTCTCTCGTGAAAATGATATCTCTATTAGATATAAAAATACATTAAATGAGCCATTCAGTTCCATGAAGTTCCCTAATTCGGACACACGCCCTTGATTGCCTAACGCTCCGCATCCCAGACCCCTGTACCTTTTTTTCTTTGCTACCCTTCAAAACCTTCAGCAATGGTGGAAATAGGTAAGTAACTAGTTAAAAGCGAGAACATTATTGCTACAAATAGCACGGTTTTTTTTTTCGACCGAAATGATTGAAATAAACTTAAAATTTTCTAACTTCCATTGCCTGTGAATAATTGTGACACAAATATTTATTTTTGTTTGACTTTTACAAATGCCTTAATTCTACGAAACTATAAATCTTAACTTCGATAATGGAAATCGGATTAGCTATCTCACTCGGCTCAAAAGGTAAATTGGCTCTAGAGTTTATTTTTTTCGTCAAGTGATCGTATGACTCTCTGTCTTATCACTGCAGGGTTGAGTTCGTTAGCATTCCTAAATAGAAGACGGTATTTGATTAATTTGATAGTAGTTAGTGTTGCTGCTGTTCAGAAGCCTTACTATTTCCTCAGCCGTTGCAAAAAGAAGGAGAAATGAAAACTGAATAAATAAATATTTGCATTACATTGAGTGGATTCATGGAGTGGTGGCAGCATCACTATGCATATGCTTTTTCAATATTTTGTATTTCATGTTGAAATGTACTCTCCCTCAAATTATGTGTTAAGTATAAATATTTGCCGGTTGTGAAAACTAATCCCATTATCTTCTCAATCCATGAACGAGTTAAACAGCTAGAAAAAACATTCCGCGTAATTTGAGTATTCACGTACAAGTTTTGTTATAGGGCTTAGGTTGCGGTTGTTGAGGATTAACTCATTTTTCCCCTTAAACAAATTCATTAGTTACAATTTACATGAGTATGTAAGGATAGCATTTAAAATAATGAGCGAGTACTCCCTAGGCTTGTAAGTATTTATAATATTAATTTAACTAATAGATAATTGACATCTCGAAGTGTTTTCCAAAGGTATAAGGATACTAAATTTATGGATAAAAGAAATAATCCCGATAAACAAGATTAGAATGCTTCTGAAAGATAACCATTCAATTAAAAACATTTGATTTGTTGTTCAAAGACAGACCGATTGCACTTTCTTAACTTAGGATGAGCAAAAATATTAACCAATATAGACAGAGATTCCGGGACAGAAGTTGAGTTGCGCATGAGTGCCGTCTGTTTCAGACTTTGTTTGACGAATGATGTGCATCATATTAATTTAAAGTAATGGTAATTATTTTTGTTGAAATAAGAATAGCTTGATTAACAGGAAGCGATCCTACCGGAATGCAATTATGCCTCAGGATTCAATAAAACCACGACATTGCAACTTCATAAGTGAGTACGTTAGCAACGAGTTGCTTCCATGATAACTGAGTAAGTGAAGAAGTGAGTGAAGCGTAGAGAATGTATTCATACAGTGAATTTTCGAGCCGATAAAACTATTATAAAATTTAAAGTTGTAAAACTACCTCGTTTAAGGCAAAATGCACTTTAAATGGCCACCGAAATAAAATTCGTGCGCATAAAATTCTTCCCACATCCAAATTTTCGTTGGTGATGCAGAAATAGTAAATGATTTAGGTAATATCCAATTCAGCTCTCCAGAAATTAAGAAGTGATTAAATTGATACTGGAAGTTTTAAAGACAATCTCTCTAATTTATTGAATATATGCAGCGAGGTAAAAGACTTATTAACGCGGCCGATTGTCGGAGGGGTCCTTAGCCCCGGATACTGGAGCGCTAGGCGAGAGTGGTCGCAAGGGCGGAAGAGGAGGGAGGTGAAGCAAGGTGAAGACATCCTCGACGGGGCTGGCTGCGTCCATGGGTAATAATCTAAAAGTTACCTTGCGCCTCCTTTTTTCCATATTAGACACCATTTCACGGGGCAGGGAGTTCCTCACTGCTTTTATTGTTGAATGACTGACAGAAAGCCGGACATCGGTTCGAGACCAGGTGATGTCTCCATATATGATTTTTTTTATTTTCAAATATTCTTTCTCATTTTAATCGACTTTTGATAGAGTGTGAAAGCTAACGACTTAGAAATAAATGTTTTACTCTTATCTAACCCGGACTATGTGGCCACAGGAAAGCACGGGATTTCAGATGTTTCAAAGAACTCAGTGAAAATCGGAGCTATAAGCTAAGCTATGCTGTGAATGGAGTTATGTTTTTTTTCGTTTATGATTAATGAGTAATCTACCGTGCAGCTTAGACTGGAATTAAGTTAGAACCCTATGGAATTTGACAAATAAATGCACCTAACTTGTAAAGTTTCCTTCTTCATCTAAACGTATAGTTATTATGCGCTACATGTTTTCGAAAAATTTCATTGTCTCAGGACTAATGGCGAAATATTTTGCAAGCAACCCCTTTAATTTTCTTCTAAATTTCAGTAAAATTTTCTATAATTTCATGTGTATGTTAGACTGTATGTATAATACATGTATATGTTAACCTAATAGTCTGATCAAACTTGCTCTGTAGTTTTGTGACTATGTCATATTGATTTCCTCTGGAAGGTTACACAAGGTTTTTCCGTATGGTTTCTGTTTTTAATTTATAAGCTAGTAGCCGTAAATTTCCATGTTTCGGTAGTAGTTCATCCTTTTTCTTAATGACATATTACAAATATAAGGCATTTTTTGAAGCTATAGATGTGTTTTTCACTCCCATAAATGATCGAGAGTGGTTGATGAGACTTACAAAATGAACCTTTTGAAATTTTTTCTGACGCGTTTGGCAGAAAATCGATTAATTATTTTCTGGCGCAGAGACGTTGAGAGGACGAATCGATTGTTGGTTACTTTTTCGTCGCATTGTGAAAGCTCAGTTCATCCGGGAGTTTATTAAAGTGAGGCATCTCAGCTTGAAGTGGTTGCCCATTAAAATAAAGAAACGGAAGGAGAGCTGCCCTTCGGTCTTCAGATTTCTTCGCGAGCTTACCGGGTGTTCTGTCGACGTTAGGGGAAAACTTTTTTACATCATAATCTTTACGAAGCGTCTCCTGTCTTCATAAGCTTTTGTACATGTGTGTAGATATATATCGTTGCGCCATGCGCTCATGTATTGTGAAAATTTTAGCTTAATTTATTTCAAATAAACTCCAATGGATTAAATAGTTCAATTTTTTTAAGTATATAATGTTCACAAGTAGACTAAACGCCGTGGGTATGAGTTATTTGAGGAGTGTTTGCGGCCAAAGTAGGATGGATAGCGTCAGGAATGAGTGGATAATATATGAATGTGGGTTAGATACTCCAGTAATGGACATATATGAAAGGAGTATGCTTCGTTGGTTTGGCCATTTTGAGAGAATGGATGAGAGTCGAATAACGAAACAGATATATAAGAGTGAAATGAATGGTGCGAGAGGGAGAGATAGGCCGAGAGAGTTGTGGTTGAATGTGGTCGAGGAAATTCTTAGGAGGAGGAGTATTAGGAGTCTTAAAAACAGGAGGGCGTGTATGGAGCAGTGAATGAGGGTAAATGAGGCAAAAGAGGTTTGCAAGGATAGATCAATATGGAGGAAATTATCGAAGCAGAGTTAGGTGTACAAATATTTATTTATGAGTGAAACTTTGTGACTGTTCCTACCCCGGAAGGGAACGGCATGATTGGTATGTATTTATGTATAACATTCAGTGAAAAAGTATATTTAAATCGAGATTTTCCCCGAAATTATGTTCATTATGTAAACCAGCGGTTCCCAAACTTTTTCAGCCCTGGAGCCCTTTAAGAACCAAGTTTCTCGGGGGGCCCCAAGTAATAATTAAAATTTATTTTTATGGTCCTCGAGGCGTAACACTCACTATTACGTAAGTATGAATAATACGTTACATATATTTATAAATATAGCAATAATAAATCGGCTTTATGGATGAAGAAATTTTATTTTTGTAATTTTTTTCACCTTTACTACTGCCGTGAATGGAGCCCCGAGGACTTCGTTGGGCATAGAGTGGGAAACGCTGATTTTCAAAAACAGAAATAATTTGGGAAAGTTGTTGGGGTAGAGCTGGTTCATCATTCAGTTTCGTATGCTGCAACTTAAGCTCTTGGTGTTATTGTTATTTTGACGTGAGTTGCCTCTTTTTGCAATTGGTGTAATTTGAGGATGACATATCTTGGGAATGTATTGCACTCCGACCCACATTTTCAGATTAGCATTATTTATGGAAATATTCTACTGATAGGAAAGGTGAGCTCGTGGTGTTTTAAGCGTTTCCTTTGACCGTGGCTCATTGATTTCCACGTTTTACAGCCATTTGTTATTGTCTTTTCGACCAGACAATATTCATTGCTAAAAGTTCACAGTTGATATGGTGTGCAGTCGCGCGTACGATAGCTAAGATATATACTCAAGTGATGACATTGGCTGTGAAGATAAACATTTGACTTGGTCGGAATTGGAACCCGAACCTCCCTAGTCTCTCCGAGCAGGTGTGTTAGCTAGTTACACGACGAAGATTTCTTAGATCTGTGTTAATTTTGGAGCGAACTGTACGGTCTCCTATCATGTCTACACTGCGGTCCACGGTTATAGTTGCACACCTCCCTCCTCCGATTCCGAAATTCATATTGAACTAAGATAGCCCGGCGGCTAACTGGTGACATTTCGACATACTTGATTGACATTTGGGAAATCTGTGTTCGTATTATATCCAAAACGACTTTTTCATGGAGAATTTCACTACGGGGTTCCTTTGGTGGGTGCAATATAGTGTCAAACCTACCATGGATATATTAATTAATTTAATTTTCTATTATTTAGATTGAGCTTAATTATTAGTATATTCAACACTATTTGTGGTTTTCCTGCACACTGTTGTATAATAACGAAAAGTGTCGATGTAGGCCATACAAAACAGACCCAGTGAAATTTTTGAAACATTTTAGTTAATAAAATTTGCTATGAAACATCAACAGTCGCCCCTACATCATTGTTATTAGAAGTAAGTGCGTAATAAATTTGAGTTAGCAAAAAAATTATTAAGGCAAATAATTGTACTTTTAAACCATAAACAATTTTCTTGGACAACAAAAAAGGCATAAAGTTGGTATATTGCAATTTTTACAAGTTTGAAAAATATAATTTGCATATTAATTTGAAATTATTTCTGTAAGGAGGGTACTAATTTTACTTTCAAATAAAAATCAAGACTATTGGTTCTAAAATAAGAAAACTGTGAGACGATTTAGCAATCGCTTTTGTAAGAAAAGTTATTTTTTTCAAAAATGTTTACAGAAACCATTTCTGCTCAAAAAAATCTGAAAAAAATTGGAATTGGCAAATGTTTGCCTATGTGATAAAAAAATTGAAGAGATTCCGTATAGTGACGTCAAGTTGGTTAGGTTGTACCCCTTGGAATGACCCATATACATTTCAAGAATTTGTTGAGTGACTAGCAATCTGAATATCCCGTGGTTGATCTACGTGATTCCATTAATTAATGCTACCAATTCCGTGTGTCTGGAGTCTGAGGAACCAGACCGGAAAATATCACCCGTTAAATTGAACAAATTTTAATCTTGAACACAAAACAACGACCAATCACTCATGAAAATTAATGAATGGCGGACTTGAATCCCCTCTACAACAGCGCCTTTATGTTAATCTGATATAATTTTGATTTTACGACGGACTACATGTACTTTCCGAACGTAGCATTACGCACTCCGTTAAGTTTTGTAATAGCTGTGGGAACTCAAAGCACAGTTACTTGATGGTGGACAGATTAATTGTTTTGCGTTTTGGAATATTTATTAAGCGCTATAAAACAGGTGACAATGGTTAGCATTTCTAGCGACGTATTCCCATGATGCAAAGTATGTTGATATATGATATGACCTCGAAAACTTCCCTCGAAAACTTCCCATTTCTCAAACTGAAATATACTGTATTTTATCAGAACTTGGTGTGAAATTAGATACAATTAATCTAATGCTGAAATTAAGCTGGACAGCAAGGAAAACGAATAAAGAAATATTTGAAAAAGCTCAAGAAGAAAGGAGCATAGTAAGAATCATTAAAGAAAGAAGAGCTAAACATATTGGACATCTACTACGAAGCGATAATCAAATGAAAAGGATAATTGAAGGAAAAATTGAGATCAAAAACTGCAGAGAAAGGCCTCGAATAGACTTCATGAGCCAAATTATGAAAGATATGCTTTGCAGAACATACTTTGAACTTAAACGAAAAGATGAGGAGAGGGATGAATGGAGGTCTGCTGCCAACCAACTCAAGGGTTGAAACGGAAGAAGAAGAATCTAATGCTGCAATCTCATGAACGACTCTGGCGATGTTCACTATGCCATAAAACCGTTTTCTGTTTGTATAAGAGGATTTAAGAATTTATACCGTGCTGCAAGAAGTTTTTACGCAGTCACATTTGGTGTAAAATAAATGTTAATGCAGCAATAAATACTAGAGTATTTTGAAGTTAGCTGTACTCCTTTGTTTTGCTAATTCTCTTATAATTACATCCTGGATCCCTACCTTAGGCAATATGTGGAGCGAGAGTATTGTGATATTAATTTAATCGTTTCTTACAATGTGAGAATAGTCAGTAGTAAATGTGACTTATTTTTAATCGGTTATAAATTTCATTATTTCTCTTTTTTATATTATTCATTTAAATCTAACGCCTCCGGGCTAACTGCTTAATTGTTAGACATGGCAAAACTATTTTACTGTTACAGTTAGTATCATAACCATGCGTTTTCATCACATTCACGTGATTTCCAAAATTGTGTGATGAGGTATGGTAACGTGCTTTGGATAAATAGACTGTGTGTACATGAGTATTTAAGTTATCGTAATATGAATTAACGGGTACCTTCCAATGCGTTAACAGCTGTGATATCCTGGTACGTTACTGATCAGCGAAAATAATCTCAGGAAATGCGTCCATGACCGAGTCGAGACTAGTGAAAGCGCCCTCTACGCCATTTTAAATCTATTTAGGAGTATACAAATAAGTAGAACCCTGAATTTTTAAAACGAAATTGTGTTCCCAATTTTTCTGCTAAAACCGTTGTGCGAACATACTGTCCGATCGTCCGATCTGTTTTAGAATACGGTAGTATAATCTGAAATCCACACCATGTCACGTTAGAGAGGACAGTTGAAAAAACACAGATGCGACTTGTGAAATGGATTTGTTCTCTGGATAATTGTCTTTTCTGTACAACATCCGAATACCCCAATTTATGTAAATTTTTTACGCTCTCTCCACTTGGGGTCAGAAGGAGGGTTTCAGATGCAATCTTCCTGCGTAAAATTATGATGGGTGATGTGGATTCCAGCCATCTGCTTTGCTTAATCAACCTGAATGCGCCTCCAAGGAGGACTAAGCACACTCCACCTATCAGATGCCACTTTGATCGGGTGGATGTCTGTAAATATGAACCGCCAACTAGGATGATGCGCACGGCTGACGAATTTTTGAATAGTTATTAAGATGCTGATTTTATTTCTGACCCTTTAGTGTCCCTCAAAAAGGAAATGTTTGTATTTTTAATAGAATCTAAGCAGTTGTTTTCTTTTTTCCTGATTGATTCATGTATATATTTATTTATTTTATTGTATTTTTATTATAGTACATGTGATTGGGGTTGCCTGTATGCGTTAAATAAATTATTATTATTATTAATTGTAAGCTATGCCTAATGTTTGTACGGCCAGTGGGGATACATGTCTCTGAAAACTGGGCGATGACTTTGTCGGACGATCGAATGCTAATCACCTTCGAGAGGCGGATCCTCCGTAGAATATGCGGTGCAGAGTGCGATCAAAGAGAATGGGAGATAGGGCACAAGGAGGAAATAGAGGGGATGATCGAAATATAACCATAGCAAAGTTGATGAAGTCCCTAATAGTCCTCTGTTTGGGACACATGGAGAGAATACTTGAAGGGGGGATCCCAAAGCAGATGCTTAGGGGGAAGTTGTTACACCAAAGAAGGCAGGAGTGCCCCAGGAATAGACGGTTGGACCAGGTGCAGAGTGGTCTGAAAAAGATGGCAGTGGGAGAATGGCAAGCCAGGACCTCCGGCCGGAACGCCTCGAGAGCGACTGCACAGCTGGCCAAGGCCTACCCTAGGCTGTGATGCCGCCGGAGAGATGAAAAATTATTATTTTCGCGATATTCCTGCACTGAAATCTTCCAAATTCTCCACGTAGGCAATAAATATCCAAACGCCTTACACCACCTGTCCTAGTTTATCGATTCCTCTGAAGGACATTCACGGCATAGTCAATAATAAGAGACTCATCGAGAAAACAAAGATTGATCATCTTGAGATCCTCATCTTGGAGGCATTTGTATCTGCTGCACCTGAAGCAAATCCATGCCAGAATCGCTTTTTCAATACGATTACTTGTTGTTTTTCTCTTTTTCTTAGTACTACGTAAGAAATTTAAGTGGTGATTCAAGCGAAATTATTCATCCCAAAACCCTGTCGAATTTGAATAATTCTGCAGATTATAATTTATAATAAACATATTACTATGCAGATAATTTAGACAAAAGTGATGAGAATTAAAGCAAAATTATCCATTCCAAACCCCACTCACAATTTTCTTATTCTGCAGAGGTTCACCTGTAGTTAATTCCTGGAGGAATTAGGAGGAAGGAGGAAAGAACGCATCCATCTCGAAATCATGTCTCGCGTCCAGGACTAGGAAAGAACGCTCAACCTTTGCTCGCAGGAAATTGTCCTATTTCAACGTGGACTCGCAAGATATATCCGCCGGAGTAGCGGCAGAGCGATCAATCATTCACCAATTTCGAACTCACGCGCGCAAAGATCGAGACGGACAGAAGTTTCTAGCGGAAACTTCGCCCGAGGCGAGGAGTGGTTAAATTCATCCACAGTCCTTCCCTTGCCCCAAGAAGCCTCCTTCCCCTTCCTCCACGTTCGCTCCAGGCCGCAGGATGAGGGTGCGCGGAGAGCAAGCCGCGGAGAGTTGATGTGTCGGGACGCGCGAGCCCAGCGGGGGATTGCGGAATGCCACCTTTCGTCGCACCGCCGCACCGTGCCAATACCACTCGCGCGCCCCGAATCTGACGTTCGTTCGGCTGGAAACTCTGGCCATACTCGGCTTGGCTCGAACACCGCCCTCCACTTCCTCGTACTCCCTATCTCGATTCAACTCTCACCCCCACGATACAAACTTTACCTATTGAATCAGCGACAAAGTGGCGAAGGTTGTTGAAAGCCTTTATTCAATCGGAGGCATAGAGTAGTAATGGATGACTTAAGGTGGATGGAGCAGTAATCGTGGGTGCTTAGGTTCACATTTCAATAATTTTTCAAGCCAGTAAGAAAAATTTTAAGCCACATTTCACAGAAGCAACCGTTAATGCGTTACAGCTCACCACGGCGGCGGTAATGGAAATGATAAAGGAAATATCCTATACATTTTTCCGTAATTATTTCCTAGTAATGACTAGCCTTTGTAAGGGTACTAAAAATTTAGTAGAAATTATACCAAAACCGGCTTTTTTCGAATATTGGAATCTGGATGGCACCTCGATATTTTATATCAACAATTATGATGATAAGACTTATTTTTTCGCGTTTAGAAGAAAAATTATTCATATGTAATCGAATTTTTACGAAATCCATGTCGCTTGCTACAAGGCTGTTTGTTATAATGGAATTGAATTGCAAAGACAAACGAATTGGTATGATGCAATTTTTTTCATTTTTATCTTTAGATACATTTAATTTGAACATGCTTGTAATGTTGCGGGCAAATCTTTAGATTAACAAAAATCGCTCCAACCTCCTAAATGTAGTGGTAGTGGTGATATGAAGTGTTCAACAGCTAAGTTTAAATTTTTTTGGAAGTTGAATTGTAGTTTGCGCACGAAAGGTGGATGGCAGTGGATATCCGGGAGAACCGGGTTCAAATCCCTGTCAGTCTTTGGTTTGTCTTTTATGCCAAACTTTCCTTATTCAGCCACGACTGATGTCTTCATCTGCGGTAAATTAACTAACGACAAAGGCGGTACACTTAGAACTTATCTTGAAAAGAACGGTGAAAAACGCCAAATTAACGTGTTTTTTATCTTATTTGTCTTAATTTATAGATTTATTAGTCCATTTTGAGCGCATCGAAATAATAGCATTCTCGTGCAATTTGGTCTTATTGTATTAATATTATTTTAAAGTCGATAATAAAAAAACTTAACCTCGAGCTCCGCATTGATTCCAATAATTCTCTTAAATTAATGTATTGGTGTAAAGTCGGTCCCTTCAAGAACTTTCCTAAAGATCAGCCCTAGGAATGAACTTTTTTATCCTAAATCTCACAAGGTATAATATCCCTTTAAAATCGTTGAGCCGTTTCAAGATAAATTCGTACTTACCAATTGTAGCACAGAATAGAGCACTATTTGTTTCCTTAAAAAAATGTCGGCGTTGTAACATCATCCTTCGTTCGCGCTTTTTGACGTCTAGTAAATTAAAATATTTTTTCCATGAAAAACAGGAAATACCTTCTCTTTCCCGCAGTATTTTGTTCTTGCTGACAATTTTCTGGAAGTTCTCTTAACCTTAGGTTGATTTCCTCTCGCGGAATTCCCGTTTGAAGTGCGGAATCAAAAAGCTCATCCCGTTCGTTATGACAGTTAAAAAAAATAATAAATATCTTTTTTGGCTCCACAGTAAGTAGGGGTGCCAGGGATCAAATCCCCAACCCTCTTGAAAACCGCTAGCCGTCCAATCCGCTGCCAACGAGAGCGAATTAGCATACCCAATCGCCCATCCCACTGAACGTGCTCAGTAGTTGGGGGTAGTTGGTTTTCATCTCCAAAAAAATCAATACGAAATTTTCTCGTGGTTCTTTCCTCTCCTTTTAACACTTACGTCACATCCCCAAGTCCGCTGGAATGAAAGGTATTGCAAGGTATACTCATCGAGATCTTATGACTTCCCTGTTTGAGTATAATTGGGGCGATGATATCCCCTTTTCACTAATTTATCGGACCTAGAGAACTCCTGTCTTAGGTCAACTGCAGCGTCAACTGTTTGAAATATTGTTTTTAAAAACTTGCACCATTTATGAATTCTTCTCATAACATTTTACGGCTTTTAAGAGCCTGGCTTTTACGATTTTGTTGCGATTTAATTTATCCTGGATAGTAGCCTACAGTGCTGTTACTTGGTGGGATTTTTTGTGCGTTTATTTAAAAACTAGCCGCAATTTAAGGTTTTTAATAATAAACAGGGAGCCGCCTCCCTCATTTCTTGAAAAATAATTTTTAGCCTAAGCCAATCGTTCACTTTCATTCGTTTGTTTATTATTTTTGTGAGTTCAGAGTATTTTAATTGTGAAAACAGCAAATCGAAGCCACCAAAGCCATGGTCTCCTATCATTTGAGAGAAAATCAAGCATAGGATACGAATTGGGGTTACTTATAGCCTGAAGGCTTGAATAGGGTTTGGGGCGAAGTAAATACAGCCATTTTAGTATGGTTTAAACCATGTATAACTAAAATACTCCTCTTATCTCCTTTTTACATTATTTGATTAGTCGTTCTCTAGATTATTTTCATATTGAAGTATAGTGACAATTTTTTTTTGTGGTTTAGAACCTGTATATGAATTGTCTGTGTAATAGGCTTTTAAATTGATGAGAGCTGCTTCTTTGGTCATACATATATGTTTAATGAGGAAACATCGCGATTCTATGAAGTTTTTTACGAATGTTTACAGCATTATTCGTATGCCGAAGCATATTAAGGAAATCCGAAGAGTTTCTCTGACTCCCTATTCACTTCTTTGGTTGGTATAGCATACGGCCTACCATTAAATTTCGTAAGTTTAGTTTGAAAGTAATTTAATTTACGCTGCCAAAGGTATAGTTTTATGTATGGTCAGGAAAAGTCTCCGATATAAATAATTTAGTTGTAATAAAGTCAATTTTGCGCGAGTTTGAAATTGGGGAAATTTTTAAAAATATGTCCACTGTTAGTAAGTTGTCATTTTTTCTAAATTTGGGATCCGGATATTTTATGTGAGGGGGAGAAAAGAGGTGTTGGATTGCTTTATCGAACCCACGAAGCGATTGAAATAGAAAACTGAGAAATAATTTCAACAGTGACTTAGATTACACTTATACCGGCCGATTTACAGCTATCAGAATTTTCATCCTGATCTGAGGATGCGCCCCGCCATGGAAGCGAATCATCGTCACAGAGTCGGCGAACGAACGCAGCGTCGCCCTAGTACCGTTCAAAATCTAGCATCTCGCTCAGCGCAGCGAAATAATCCATAATTTGTTTATTTAGTCTCCCTTATGCATTTGTTCAATAGAATACCAAGTATCTTGGATTGGATATTATGGGAGGCGACCGATGGTTTAGGTCATATGCACCATAGGGGACAGGTAAGGGAGGAAGGGTGGATAGAAACCCGGCGTCGGCATTAGCCTACTCTTAATGACAGACGGCAAGAGGACCACAGTTTAACATCTCATCCGACAGACGAATAGTGTACTAGAAGTGCCCTCCATAAGATACTCAAGTAGGGATCGGGTTTTCTCTGAAAAACATCCTCCTCTGCAGGGATTGAAACCCTGGCCGTCCGTATGGTTAGCCAGTACTCAAGCCATCACACCAATCCAATCCCCCCAGGCATCTTGATTACACTAATTAAAGCTATCTTTCTGTCACCCAACTTAATATCAAAACATTACAAAAAGACATTCCTCTTTTTATGCATTAAACATGTCGATAGGCGTCAGATTCTGCTATGGAAATCGACTCTCTTGCAAAAGTGAAGGCACGGATTGAGATTCATTGTTGAAGTTGTTCATTGGTTATCAGTTTGATCTCTTTGAAACATTCACGAAGCATTCTCTTTGAAACAGGGGCTTATTAGCGTATTCAACTGATACGGCCTCACAATTTGCTTACAAATGTTCGGGAGACCACTCCAAGTCTCATTTGACATGGAAGAGTAGCTTATAGCCTAAATTTAGAAATTTTACACCCACTTTTAAATATGATCAAGGAAATATCTTGTTATTCACAAATGATCTGATGGTTTTTTCTCCTCTCTATCACCTAAATGAAGTTTTCTTGGGAGTTCCAGAAGGTGAGACGATCCTCACCCCGTTCATCTTTGCCGAAGTTTCGGATAATGACTTGCTATTCATCTATACGATCTCTATGAGTAGTTAACATTTTTTCCGATGCTAGAAACTTGATCAATGAAGTGGATATACGAGCCTCGTCCCCTTGTATCTACATTAACGTGGTACTGTATTAAAATGTGCTCTCAGGATTTATATTCCCATACATTCTTTAAAAAAATTTTTAAATGCGATATTTGTGGAGAGTTTACTTACTAATTTGAGCTCCATCGATGACCCGGGTTGTGGTCACCTGAAGTCTTGCTCACAGTAGCTTGTATATGTTGTCTTCTGTTCAACTCGGTGATATTAAAGGACAAAGTGGGATATATTTAACATGTAACTCTTTGGATAGTTCATCCGGTATTTCCTTGTAATTTCTTAGGGATGATGCCCCGAAAGTTCTTGTAATGTTCACAAAATGATCGATTTTACTCATTTCTTCTCCGTTTTCTTCTCCAAATTCAGTCATTTGACCAACCAACTCCTAAAGAAGATGCGACAGAACTCTCTGTGTTACTTGGCATACATTTTCCTTCTTTATTGAGCGTCACGGACTCACGTCTTTCAAGGAACTTTAACGATGACGCATGGATTTTATTCCTATGTGCTCCGTGAAAATATGCCTTTAAAGGTTGTATACGAGGTCCGTTGAATCCCTGCCATTCCGCATCTGCTCATGTACGTAGCCGTCGCGACGTAAATCATACATGTCGTTGTCACTCATGTCATGAAGGCGCCTCGATATGCCTCTGAGTCCATTGGACGAGTGGTTCGGTGTAATATAACGTAGATGGGCGTGTGGTCAACGGAGAAGACCGTATCGGCTGACATCATGCGCCGCGTGGCAAGTTCTGTGTTTACATCTATACATCATACACACAGATTTAAAAAAATAAGCAGAATGCAAAGTAAAGCTGCGCGTTTCTTTAAAATCTGCCATGAATGATCATATAGTGTTTCACAACTTTCAGAGGAATTAGGTTGTGTGCCGCTGGAGACTCGGAGGCAAAATTGCTAGGATTAGATTGCTTGAGAAATTTAGAATAGGTGTGCTTCAGTGCAACATTATGACGCCGCGTTACGTCCTTAAATCCGACAGAAGTGATAAAAAATAGAGATTCATAACCGATCAGAGAGCTACTAAAATGTGTTCGTCCCACGCATAATAAGTGGTCGTAATAAAAACTGAGGTCCATTGCAGACATTTAAAACTCCCAACATTTCACAATTACACCTCTGGTATTACCTTATCCGGTACGCTTTTATTTGAATCGTATCCGAACATTCCCTGCTACATGCCAATATGACAACTCGCGGGGCAGTATAAGGCATTAAATCATAGCCACAGTCATTGCAATTTAACATTTGAACCCATATTTTAACTTTAAATTACTATTACCAGGGGAGAAATACGAAGAAAACTTTGTTTTTCCCTTGTTTATTTTACATTGGACTATCCTTTTTTGTTTGATATGCCATCATTAGGTGCAATCAGTTTGTACCTGATAATGGGATACGTCCATTTATTGACTTATGGATGCATTCCACAAAATGGTATCTTCATCTCATAATTACGTACATTATCGTGGTATGGAAAAAATCTCATGTCATTTCTGTATAGCTTATTGAGAGTGCACTTCAATCACTCAATGAAATTCACCGGGAAGGATGTTTCGTAAAATAATTTAATACGAATTATTTTCAGTGGTTTTTGATTGCTCCGTTTATTACACCTGTCCACAAGCGGAAGTGTCTCATATTTAAGGAAACTAAGATTATATATTGGTAGTTGTTTCCCGATAGATGTGGTCGTTTGAAAACATACTAAGGGAATGTTAATGAGAAAGTTTCTATAAATACCTGATTGTCTTAAGTCACATTAGTCCATTGTAAGATAAAATTTGCCGGATGGTCAGAAAAATTGATCGAAATTCTTGCCACTTTATTTCGTTCCCAAAAGATTTTGGCTCAGAGCTAGTTTAATGCATGGTTCGTTTGGTCTTAGTGGCAAATATACTATTTAAGGTATTGATATGATGAATTGTGCAAGTTATATATAGGCATACAATGTCTTATCACTTATTTTTGCATGCTTATGTCGCCAATAGTATAGTACCAACTCATAAAAACCGAGTACATACACGGATTATTATTGCTGGCGAAACTTTCCGTTCGAAAGTCTCGTACTCTTTAGCTATAAGTTGAACGCCTAATAAATTTTCAAAATATTTCAGGAGGTGAAATCCGAAATTAATCATTGTATTTTAATTAAATATTTTATTTTAATAATATCGCATCCTCTATTAAAAACTAAGGGAACGGATAGTCAAAGTCGCTGAACCTTCCTGGGCGGAGAATGTGAGACCTACCAAACCTCACATTCTCCTCCCTGGGTCAGTTGCGAATCAAATTGAGGAAATTTTTTATTCATGCATTAAGTTATGGTTTCTGCGTGACAAAATTTGTGGACATATACCTTATCAAGTTTTCAAGGTTCATGCCTTACATTCTTGTTCATTAACGATATGTTAATATTGAAAACATCTCGTCCATGCTAGCACAAAAATTTTCGACGGAGTCGAATAATGAATATATTCTCATTTTCAGGCGTCCGATTCTCAAATTTTCTCGATAAAATCATCCTGCGTAAATGATAAATTGTCGATCAGTTGTGTTGCAAGGATAACCGCACAGGGTGACTTAAATTTACATTACTGAATCTAGGAAACTATATGATGATGCTATTTTTTGTGTATGATAATTATCTCGTTGTTCAAGAGTTGACCCCCAGATGCGCAAAGAGTGATTGAGGCAGTGTATAATGCTGCCAAGCTATAATTAAACTATTAATTCACAAAAGGTAGCAAATATCAGTGTTTCAATGGACAGTATGAGGCGAACATAGTTACCATTTTCTAATTGATGCGTGTTGAGATTGCTTAAATGGATACTCCCGCCTCCCATTTACTCCATGTACCTCCATAGACGGTGGAAACCGAATCTATGACGGCCGGAGATGGGGAATGTTTTTATCCGATATGATATTCGCCCTGCAGGCGGGCCGAACCTGAAAGGGTTTACGCGCGCTAAAGGGGCTCTTGTATTGGCAAAGCCTTCACTAGCTTGCCTATCCCGTTTCCCCTCCAGCCCAACCAGGCTTTACCTCACCGCGGAATAAGATGTCCTACGCCAACGTTTCTCCCTCACCCCCCTAACTTCCACGTATCGAAATTCACGTCGCCGGCGGACGAACCACCCCCTTTCCCTACCTCCCTCACCTCCCTCCGACTCCCAAACCGCCGGGTTGCTATGGCAACCCCCCGTCAGCCGTCAAAACTGACGTGTTCCAGTTTTCTCCTCTCCTTCCATTGGAGCGTCAAGCAAACCGGGAATTATTTCCGCCGCTGTTTTCGAGGTAAGTTCTTTGGTTTGCCGTTTTGCTTCGTACCTTGTTTATAATGGCTACCGTAGCTTAGGTATGCGGAAATTTTGAAATCATCATAAGAAAAAGACGTAACAATCCACCCTTCCGTGTTTTCCTTGAACAGTCGTACAATTTTTTTGCAATAATGCCAATGTATGAATTCCTCATTTTCCCATTAATGCATATTAATATCTCTAAGTAGGTTTGTAGTAGTTTTGATAACTTTGTATCAGGTGTGCGATGCTTGACTTAACCTCGGCGCGCACTTCAGTTCATAGCAGCTGCTATATCCGCATACTTCACACCTCCGAGCGTATACTTTTTCCTCATTTCTCCCTTTCACCCTTATTTCAACAGCTCTCGGCTGGCATAGCGGTCGATCGTATTCCCATCTTCATGATTGGGATAGTGAAATCCGAACTGGTCTATTATTCCATGCAACTCCGTTCTTGAATTTCAATATTGCTTTACGATGTAAATTTTGTACGAAAAATCGCGAGACTTAACGTCTTTTTCGCAACAATGTGTATGTCATTTTATCGTGGTTGACGACAGCATGTGTTTTAAACTTAGTTAACTAATACACTTTTATGTATTCCGATTTTTATTATACTCAACAGTGATCATGGTTTCGGCACTTGGTTCCAGTACATACCAGTCTGCTGGAACTATATCCAGCGGTCTAGTTTAGCGCGTGCCATCGAACGATAAATAAACGCGATATATAGCGTAATTGTGACGGCCAATGCCGCTATTTGATATCTCAACTTTTATTTCAAGACTACCTCATGTTCTGAAGTGCGGTAGGAGGAATATATCCGAACATCGATATCGCGGCGTAATACCTCCGGCATATTCCAAATCCATATCCATACATTTTAAAATCGCCTTACCCTATTCCAAATTTCTCATTCTCCTCTCTTGCAATGGTTTTGCATACTTCATATGGTAGGCAAGATGTGAAATAAGGTACACACCATTCTCTGTGCAGGATGTCGAATACTATCGCATGGTGATCTGTATCGTAATTTTATACTTTGGACGTATCGCAATGTATCGATATTCAGTGTATCGTATGCTTTGAACCATCATTATTGCATCGCAGCACCTCAGGCAAATATCGCGGTCAATGCGTTGCCATCGCCTGGCTCTTCTACAACTTAATTTCTTCTCTCAAACCCGTGAACCTCTACATACGTTCAAACTGACCCTTCCCAACTCTATTCCCTCAAACAAATGCACCCTGCCCTACCTACTCTCTTTCCCTCTCCCTATCCCTACTCCTCCCTATCCCTACTCCTCCCTATCCCTACTTCTCCCTTCCAACCGTGCTCTACCCTCCCTCTCACCCAAAACACGGCGGCATGCATTATTGATCGCAGAGTTCTCCTCCCAACCCTCCCCCCTGCCAATCACTTAAAAGCTCCCAGATTTCCACTCATCACGCCCCTCTCCCCTCCTCACCTATCTTCCTCTCTTCTATCGCCATCCTCCTCACCTATCCTGCACGCTCCCTCGTGCAGTCGCGTACGCGGGGCAGTATACGAGTTCACCTCATTTTTTCAAATTAGTTTCCTTATTTTGCGCGTTTGTGTGAGTTTCTATTCGGGCGAATAAATTAGTTTGCGTAAATGGTAGGAAGGCTGGTAGGAAATGTGCGTGCAATAGTGGAAAACGACAGGCTGGAAATTCGTCCCTCTTTTTTCGTTTCGTTTTTGCCATTTTTTCGATCGTGCCATTTTTTTGCTCTTGGCTTCGAAAGGTGTCACTCTGTCCGGAATGCGTTGAGCCCGTCCACTCCGAATCACTTCGCCTCTGCTAAATCTTCAAATGACTGCTACCGGGGATCAAGAGTGCCCTTCCTGAATTTTGGTATCACATTTTAATATAGAGCTGGTTACGCAAAAGGCGTGATGTGTGAAGTATCGCGTAGTACTGCTGGAAATAAAGTTGAATATCCCATAGATGTCGCTTATCATCTGATATCACGTCGAATGATAATGTAAGTCGATGTATCGAATTTGTTGGTGGTTAAATTTTGCCTTGGGGTATACAAATAAAGAATAGAGCTAATAAGAAGTAAATCTATAGCAAATATAAATCTAAATTTTTTAAATTCTGTTATTATATGCATAGTTATTACATCTCTTAAACGTCCAAGCCTTTTAACCAGCTTTGACATAACGAATGTAGAGTAGTTTAATCAGCTAACTGAAATATGTATGAATATTTCATCCAAGCGTAATTACTGGGTTTACATTATGTTTTAGTTCATTCAATTACATATTCTCAAGATAGGTTACTTCGCTCGAAGATTCAAAATGGGTTGTCCGTGGTGCCTAATGACCACAAGCCGTTGACGCTCCCCAAAAGCTAAATCTACCTCTATTAGCTGAGGAATTGTGCCTCCTAAGCATGCATTGCATGCCAGTAGAGCAGAGTTAGGGTAGTGCGAGCGAGACCATATTCTAATTATACGTTTTGATTTCACCAGCTGTGAGACACGCGAATTAAATATTGCATTATTAATGGTGCAATTATATAGTTTTACATGACAGAAAGTGTAAGTTATCAAATGATATTGTTTAAATGCGTATTTAACTTTCACTCGGTACGTTTGAAACTCCATCAAAACGGAAGGTTTTTTATGATCCCGAAGAATTTATTGCAGTGACAATGTGAGTAATTTTCAAAAATAGTTGAGAAAACATAAAAACTACCCAGAGATGACTCTTTGACGAGATCTAGGCGTTTGAAATTCCTCATTTTTTAAATAAGGTCTCTTTGGAGTGCATACACATACCCTTTCCCATGTAAAAGGTCTGGTATTTTTAGCAAATATCTCGGAAAGTAGTGTGATAAGGGGTTGAATTTTTGGTCTCAATGGATGGGTGTTATATTTTCTTTGAAATGATACCAAATTCATTGATTTCTAGGTAAAATGATATTTGGCTCAAACTACCTTAAATGCTTAGAAACAAATTCCTTTGCTTATATTGACTAATGGAATTCATCTTTTATTCTAAGTCGATATTCAGTTAATATCACATACTAACGTGGCAAAGGATTTGTCTAGTTGCATGATATCGAACATCGCGACGTATCGCTTATCCCCATAGACGCATTATATAGTCGTCTACCCCTCCTTAAGAGATTGCGTGGGGCAAGTGGAGGGGACCCTGTATTTTATCTAGTGGCTAGATCGATCATATTGAATGACTGAGTGGACATTAATTTCTAGTTATGCGAATAATTCTAGTTATGCGAAAAACATTTCAGGACCAAATTTCATATCAATGGATATGTTTATGCAGTGGAACTCACATTGTGAGCAATAATGGAAGCGATGGAAGTTGCGATGGTTTATATTTTGGTCTTAATTAATGCATTTTTTTACTTGAGTTTTCTTTATCTTTGACTTTGAACTGCTTAATATTAAAAATATTATTCCGCGTCCAGAAGAAACGAAAACGTAAGTAATTGCATTGTTATAAAATGTATATCGTGTGCCTTAAAGCCACATGATAAAATAACAGTGAATTTCCAAGGAAAGATTGGAATATGGAGTTTTCCCACCCATCGCTAGATATCACTGATAAAACACTTTTGCGAGTTTAATAGAAACCTTGGCGCAGACAAACTTGCGCCACCACCGTAATCATCATCAAAATTCATCTACAAATAGTACAATGTTCCGCTTATTCTTTTAAGATAACGAATTATAAAAAAATAAGCGAATAATTATTAGGATAAAATTATTAGAGTTCGCGGATTTTCGCTGTAAATATGTCCTGTGATGTAATATTTTCCTGACAATAAAATTTTTGGTGAACAAAATAAATGCAAACCAATAAATGCGCCTCTCACCTTTGAGATGGAACCAACATTTATAAATTCTTACAATTTTTCAAAGGCTCTAACTAAATGTTTATTGGTCTGAATTTCTTCATCCAATAAAAATTTAAGTCCGGTTTCTAAAGGAGAGATATACTGTCTCAGTTTTTTTATACTGTTAGTATAAAGTTACGTAATTATATAATACAAATAATGGACGTAAACCTTTTAGACAAAGGTTGGACTATGTGACGCATCACGATAATTTGTGATAGAAATTGGCAATATTTTTCTCCATTTTTGCTATTCTTTGTGCCTGTTATTCAATTATTGAGAGAAGTTTCGTGCAGAGATCAAATGTGGGTTCTTCAAGTTAGCCCCCCTTTGGGTAAGCTTTTGAATGTTATGCTCATTTTCCTCCTTCAGCGACATTATTATTTCCAGATTAAGTATTTTTTTTTGGGACTTACGCGCGATAATTGGGCGAAAGGGGAGGCGTCCTAAGCATTTATTTTTCATTTTTTTAATGCATGACAGAGCCCGCTTTTATCACACAACCTCATGTTCGAGAAAGTCTCTCTGGAAATGACAAAAAAATAAAAAGACGCATGATGATAACTTAAACTTATCTGAAGCTCGAAATAAAAGCAGCTCTTTAATTTCATGAATTTTTTCTGCTCATTTTCCTCTATCTTCCTACTGGGAGCATTTCATTCTGAAATAAATTTTCTAATGAGAAGTAAGTTGATTGATATGATGCTTGGCGAAGTGAATTTCAGATGGTGCGATTATTTGGACAATTTCTTTTTCTTTAATCGCGTTCGTATAATTAAAGATCGGAGTTCGATGATACGAGCAAGCTTTATTACTTTGCCTGTCAACTGTTATTCGCTGATGTGGGATTCCATGGCTTATCAATTCGAAAACATCAATTTTCATCCAAGACATGTCGCCCGGCCATAAGGTATATCTTCTGCCTTCCTTAGCTGTCTAGAAAAAAGCATTTTCTTCTTTCTTCTCATTCATGGGGAGGGATCAAGATAAGATGAGGATGAAAGGTCTTGGACAGTTTCCATTTAACCTTACTCTTCCATCTTTCTGCACTTGATAAATTCTGGAATCAGTAAGGTAGCCGAATCTTTTTGCTCACTTAATTTTATCGCTCATTATTTACCTATATAATTATAATCCTGTTGTATTACAACGTTCTGTTACCTAAAGCGTCAATTTCAATTGCTAAAGTTATATTTAAACAATTTTAATTGTTTTTATCATTACGGAAAGCATTCCACTTTCTATGGAAGTGAGAACTCTGCAGTGTTAATCTGCCCTACCATTGCTTTTTAACTTTAAGACGATTCATAAAGCATAGTACGGACCATTGGTTACTTTATAGTGCATACTGACTTTGCAGAAAAGATAATACTATGACAATAGTCTTTTCACTACCTCAGCGTTTCGTCATAACCTCTTTTCCAATTGTCAGAGGCTGTCAATGATGCCGCGCAATAAGTGTAAATTATATTTTTCTTACCATCCTCGTCTATTGAACTCCGTCACATACTGTAGCTCTCTTCACGGTCTTCATACTTTCTATATCCGTCTGCTTAAATGCTTCGGCCAGTTGTATAGTTCTACCTTCTCGAAATCCTTCTTGATGCTTCTTCAGTCTTTCCCGATATCTAGTTATTACCAACGGTGTTCAGTGCAGCAGTAACCAAACTCCAAATTACACTGTTCACAAAGTGAATAGTTAGAGGCAAAATATTAACTGAGTGAACTATTCGCTGAATAGTTTGCGAACTATACTTCTTGGTGAACTATTCGCTGAATAGGTAGCAAACTATAGGTTACTGGATAGTTAACGAACCATAGTTCAGGAAATAGTTCTCTTGGTTTACTGAAGTGTATAGTTCTTTTAAAATAGTTCGTTCGCCAATTGCCCATCCCTACTCACAAGTATCCACTTCCATTCAGTGATGTAAAATAAGATATCAAAATATATATGGTGTCAATAAATTAATCAGATGTTTCTACAGAGCATACTGGACAAATGAAATTTGAATACTATCTTATCCTTTGCATCGACGAGAGTCGTTTCTTAAATCGGCAATAAGAGGGGAAATACTGAAGTATTGGCAACGAGTTGTCACGGTGGAAACAGCGTGTCAAACGCTGCAGTTACGATTGCTACATATGGCACACATTCGGGGACGAATTGTGGGCAAGTTGTAGACAGTAATTACCGAATGGCCTGATCCGTCGATTCACGCCTAACAAGAAACTACAAACACCTGCAATACGAAAAGAGAGCAAAGATTTCGCGTTCTCGCCTCTCGTTTTTGCCGTGATCAGTAACGGCGCTTGGGAAGAATTTGAACTTAAACATCCGTCTGATTACTCTCTCTCATATTGTCACATCATTAAGCTGTGGGTATTTAGTTCGAGGTCAAAATTGCTTTATTCCTTCTCCTTGAATTTAGAATCCATATGGAAACGAAGAGAGCGAGGTGAGATTTCTTTGATCAGTTTTAGGTGCTCCATAAGGTCGATCGATCCATAAGGTCGATCGCGTCCAGCGAAGAGGAGCTAGGTTTGTGAAACGATGCTACGATAAGTTGGCTAGTGTGTCTGGACTGTTAGAAGAATTAGGATGGGAATCGCTATCACAGCGTAGATTAAATTATAGGCTTAACCTCCTAAATAAATTTCAGGAAAATCATTTTACTGACGACGTAAAAAACATACTATTAACCCCTTCGTACTACGGCAGATTAGATCGCGCCAATAAAATTAGAGAGCTAGATTGTAGAACCGATAGGTATAAAATGTAATTTTTTCCGCGTACCATTCGGGACCATAACAGCTGTGATCGTCGTCATGAATAGTTCGAGTATTGACAATAGGCAGGCAGTTAATCTTTCTCATTATATTCTCCTCTTTCTTATTTATGCATGATGTAAATAATGATGTTCTTATTTATGCATGATATTTTGAATCTGTAGTAGTAGTCTTTGTATCCCTTGCATGTTAGAACGATTGGAGATAGAATGTTTCTTGGGTATTAGATTTGTAATTGGCGCTTTGCATGTGTGGTACGCGGGTTTTTAATGTAATGTCGGTGTTCTACCATATCATTCATGCATGCCTGGTGCGAAAGCACCCCCTGCCACACACCCTTTGGGTGGCTTGCAGGGTATGACGTAGATGTAGATGTAAGATAAGGCTCTATGGCACATTTTTATTCAGGCGACTGACTACTTGGTGCTACCAGGTGACAGACACCAAGGCAAATTGTGAGGTGGTAGATTCATTTTCTGTCCACTTTTTATAGAGAGTTTCCGATACAGCTCACCCGCATTCAAATTTATTATAAAAACAATATTGTTTGAACGCTCAGGGGATCATAATTTATCTCACTGCGATGATAACTTTAGGAATAATAGGGTTTGAGAATCAGAATATATATAGTGCCTTACACATACCTTCAAGGGTGCGTGGCTAGAGTAAAAAAATCAAAAGGTGTGCTTCGACCTAATTTTCACATCAAGGACACAATGTGGGAAAAATATCATTTCTGGTGGGGTTCTAACCCATTACCTTTGGAATGGAATTGTAATGCAAAATCAACTGCGCCTTAGGGACGGCGAGAGAACTAGGAAATACGATAATGAGCTCTTGAATCAGTCTAAGATAATAGAGCTGTTGAAACATACTGATTTGGCTTAGGGGGAGATGAAGGGTAAACAATGTTTCACGTTTAAACAATGCCTACTATCATGTACTCCCCAGTCACGTGCCTTCAATCCCCTAAGGGCATCGGACGTGTTCACAAATTGGCTAAATTTCTGTCAACTGCGCTATTGTCTTTGAAGCGCTCTAGCCTAAATTAGTAACTAAATACTATGAAAAATAGAAAATGCTGTCTTACAGTATCTCCTCTGCTATTTCTTTGATGTAGAGCTTTTTTTAAAACAACATGCTAAGGATCAAATTAGTTTTCGCGAATGCTGCAAGGGAATGGAAGGAATAGACAAGTAAGGAGAGAAGCTTTAAAAAAATAAAACAGTCGAAATGAGCAATTGAATTGCGAACTGTAGACATCGTGCTACGGCTATGAAATAATGCAGGAGAAAAAAATCGAGGAGACGATACATCCGCGTGGACCTCGGAGTAAGAACTTCAGGTGACCAGGCAAACGACGCTCAACAATATTTACTTCAGTGCAATTAGTCTGAATTCCAAAATAACGCCTGAGCCTGACACTAGTCATTTACGCACTCATGGAAAAGCCGATGCATTTCTTTTTTCTTTGCTGCAGTTGTAAATTTTTTTAAACTATCAACCACTAGCTTGCGCCAGAGCTCAAGAAACTGGGTCACAGCCTGAATTCAAGGGTTTCCGACCGAGAAAATTTCTCAATTACTATCTGAAGAAAATTCTCCCCCGGGCCACCCGATACGTTGGAAATTGTTACGTTAAATGGTGGTAGTCAGCACGACGTTCTCGGGCCCTGCGACCATTTGCCAAAATGACTTGGTCACTTACGAATTCTCAAAAAGCAGCTGATAATACGATGTGAGAGATTTCATACCACACTACACCAGCCCGATTTCCGCCCACATGTAAAAAACATTTTCACCGCTTCCATCGGAAAAAAACTGCTTTACCATTCAAGTCTCAATATTTACATGCAAGCGCGAAAAATGCTGAATTCAGAGGCTATTTGGCATTTTATTTTGTATAGGAATTTCGTGGAGATAGGGCTCTCATAGCTGTGGGTTTTTCAACAGCATCGTAATTTAGCTCTGTACCATTACCAACCACAGAAAATTCAGAATGATACTTTAAAGCAAGAGGTTTTTTAGACGGCGGAATTCTTATTATGCGAGACAGATTTTATAAGTAATATTTTTTAAATTCCTTTAGTCACCATTACACTTCCCTCTGCGTGGTGAGAGACGTATTGCATTTAATAAGTTTCTCTCTCTAAGAAAATTGATCTACATACTGTAATTTATCCTCTGCAGTGGTGTAACACGAATAGGATTCCTGAAATAAAAATCTAACTGCTAACAACGGGAATTTTCAGTTCCCGATAAGCTGTTCTGGCTCATATATTTACATATTACACCTTTGGCAGGGGAAATTCATATTACCTACTAGTGAAGAGTAACACTCCTAGGGCTTCAAAGTATTACTTTAAAATCTAAAAATCGAAATGTAGACTCTAAAAACTTTAATTTATTCTTCTATAAAAGTTCTCCTCCCAACCTGCAGTATATTAAGACAGCTCTTGACCTGAAACTAACATTCATAATGTTAAGCAACCGACGCAAGAAACTAACATGGATAAGGCCACCGACACAACAGTGGAGTAAGTTCAATAAAGTGACTGCTTAGTTATAGATTGAAACTCTATTTCCACATGAGAATTTATTTTAAGGTCCTAGGTTTCGTCGCTGTGCGACGTTATCAGGTGACTGCAGGTTCAATAAGGTGAACTATAATTCCGTGAAATATTCCCTTAAGTGAACTAATATGGCCATCACTATTTGTGAGTTGCACATGTAACCAAGGTGGGAGATACACTGTGATCCACTCGGAGGCTTAGCTAAGAAATTATTCATCCTACGAATGACGATTTTATTTTCTCGTGCATACTATCATTAGTATGCATAAGTATTTTACGTACATGCGTTTTGCATGTATAATTTTTGTCCAACGGAAGGAGAGTAGACTAAATTCTCGAAATGATGACTATTTGGAGATAAGGGACGAATATGATAGCTCCTGCTACCCAAATTTATGATAATGACCCATAACTTTAGGGAAATCCAAATTATTGATACTATCGCTACACGTTTGTGCAACCGGTCTTTAATCAATGTTTCATCCCCTCTCTCTTTGTGTTTTTCATACCTTCTTTGGTGATATTCTGTAAGTACTAATATGTAATTTCGGCCACATATTACGTAAATAGTTAACGAATCTTAAAAAATTGTGTAATTAGTTGATCTGGCACTGACATAGGCATGTCATGCCATCTAGCATGGCATCTGTGCATCTATTACATGGCATCGGTGCCTTTCTCTTTCTTGTGTAGGCTCGTAGGGCCTTATAAATAGTATACCACTGGGAATATGAAGAACGGGTACTATTTTCTTGTGTGGTAGAGCTCATTCAATGTCGTTATAAACTTAAAAATGATGGATAAGAGAAATATATCGAGGCATGGTTAGGGAAGAAGGTAGTTTTTGGAGGTAATATTTCGGTGCCAGAGTAACTAAATAAATATTTTTTCCTCGTTTAAGACTCGTGAGCTAATTACGTATTATTTGGTACTCCGTTGTACTCGACTCCGTGGTATTCCCTTACTATCATTTTATTAACATTTGTGCATGAGCCTATGTTATGCAAGATCTACATAGTACCCTGCGACCCGCAGCATTGACGCGTGGCTGGGGGTGGCAGGAAACAAGCCGTGTGAATGTGTTCAGGAGAAGGTTATTGAGAGGTGAATCTGTGAAGTTATTTTGGAATTGTTGAGCATTTGGAGCAGGGCTCAGTTTTTAATGTAGTCTCTCACTGTTTGCGGGAAGAACGAATATTTATAGCTCTCTGTTTGGCAGTGTACCTCTCTTATTTTATTGCATCTATCGGACCTAGAGATTTGTTGCGACGTCAAGAGGATATTTTCTGTACTACACTAAACGCTCCTGTTCTGAATTTCTCAAGTAACCTTAACCTAGGGTTCCTCGAGTGTCTTCTAGTGCCTCGAGTGCCTCGAGATCTAATACCTGGAAAAGCTTGATAGGTTTGCTCTCAGCAGTTTTTTTTAGCTTTCCTTTCTATTTATTTTTTTTGGTTTTAATCTTTCTGCGTACGGTCCCAAAGGCTCACGGATTATTCAACGTGTGGCCTAGTCAGAGCTAAGCAGCACTTCTCTTTCACTGTGTCGTCCGAGTACTTTTGTGCTATACTCTCGATAAGTCCTTGTTTCTATAAGGCTGTGCCGCGTGTATTTCGTTAAGTGGAGGAGGAGAGGAAGTTCTGACCCCCTCTCACCCGATTTTGCCCTTGGAGAGTGCGGGAGACTCGAGTATCGTACGTGTGAACATGTAGGTCACCCAGCAACAGGTTACGAACTCAAGCAGCAACAGGTGGAGCCCTGGTCGCCTTTCATTGTCGGCTCCGACACATCCGAAATACGTGCATTCACGTCGAGTGAGCGAGCAGTGTGGGTAAGTGGCCATGAAGGCATACGACGTGAGCCTAAGAGGGGAAGAGTGTGATTCCACGCCCGTCCGAATGAGTGACTGTCCGACGCGACCCGTTTTGCGGGTGCATTTCGGGGGATTTTCGATGCCATTTTGGGGTCCAGACTGCGGAGGCTTACCCCCCTCCCCCCTCGATGCACAACTGTGTGTAGTGCGAGATATGTGCTTGCACTTGACGCATTGATGCTCTCTCCCGTGACTCACGGGCGTGATTTGATGCACGAGTGGAGAGAGTGAGTGTGTGTCCAACCGTCCATCAGATAGCGCTTGAATTCATAGCGATAAATTACGACCCTTCTAAAAAAAATCACTGACTCTCGGCGCCGGCGAATGTTCTCTGTTCTCTTGCAATGGTCCAATTACGACGGTTATGCTTTTATGGCGTAATGAATCGCTGTTAATTTTAAAATATGAATAAATCATGTAACGTATTTTTGGCGTAAAATTCACGGATAAGCATTCTTGATTGTTAAAAATAAAAAAATAAAAAAAATCGGTGGGCGGGGACTACTGAGGAGAAGGGTCTTATAATTGGTCCGAATAGACCATCAATTTGTCCGGTAGGACCACGATCCGTTGACGTAGTCCAACAGACCGCACTACGTCCACCGTTAAAGGGAGTCGGCGGATACCCTATCCCAAGAATTTGGGTAATGGGCTTCGCCGGTTCTCAACAGATGTGCGGTAAGTCTTCGCGTAAGCGAGACTGACAGCAACTCGTCCAACGTTGCTGGGGGAACCCAACAGCTGCGAGGACTGTGGGATGCGGGGGCCTAGTGTCGTCCTTTTGACTTCAATCCGTCTCATGGTGTCGGCCTCCCAGTGGTTGCGCTTCGCTTCCCTCTACTTCCCATACTCGGTAATAAGCGAGAGCTTGAGGCCGAGAGGAAGGTTTTTAGCCCGGCGGGGAGACTCGAAACGCCTGTTAACAATACCTGAAAGAGGTTAAATAACGGAATTTGGTTACAAATAGAGCATTCCTCAAATAGTTGACCGCATGGACTCCATGAAGAGCGCTATTACCATGATTACGCTCCATATGCTCCCCTCTACGTCTCGAAGTCAGCCGTTTCCCACCCCGCGCAAGCTTCAAGTGAGTTCCTTTAAGAAATAATATTGGAAGCCTCCTACATGTGCTGCTAGTATTCTGCATAGCAGGATGACTATTACTCCGCTGCTATGGGCAACGTTGTACCCCTTGGAAAAATGGAGAATTAGATATGAAATGAATCTCCAAATTAGCCCATACTGTCAACTAAATGTGCAACACCGATATCTTAATCTCCTAGTTTTGAATGGATTGCTTTGTAGCATAGTATTTCCATTGAAACCCGTTCCAATAATGACGTTTTAAAGGTGTAATGATTCATTTTCACAAATATCACTCCTCTGTTTTCATCTGAAGAGATGCAGAAGCAGCAGCTGAAGTGAAGTGGAGGTAGCGCACTAAAAATGATAATAAGGGTATCTAGATTGCATTTTTTCCCACGAACGCGGGGTAGTTTGAGATGTGAAGGAGTTTGAAGGAGAATGAAGATGTTAAGATGTACAATGGGAATTACGGTCCACTAAGTGTATAGTATGGTAGGTTAATAGAGGAGCTTTCTGAAGAAAATTAGAAGACAAAAGTTGATGAAAGGAAAATGTGATAGGGAATGAGGGTATGATAAAAATCATAACAGAGAAGAAGACATTTTGTGGGCTGCAAAGTGGAATAGTGAGAAAAGGCTTTGTGAAAGGAATTGGCACCCATGTATTACCCTGCGAGCCGCCGTAATGGGCGTGTGGCAGGGATTTTTTGGAGATCAGCTGTGAAAATTGGAGGGAGTAGGGAAAATGAATTGTAATAGGGAAAGTAGTATAGTGAATTTTATTTTTAAGGAGTGTCTTGGAGCATTTTATAATCTCTTACTGATGTTTTTATCAGTATTATACTCAATGCGGATGCACTCCTTTTACATTCACGTCAACTAACAGTCAACTGTGTGATACATTTTCCTAAACACATGCTCGCAATTTATTTTCCATGAATGCAATTCTTACATTAAGTGCTGGCTAATGCTGATCAGACATGATAAAAGTGTCTTGCCCTGTCTTTGTAGTAGACACTAATGGTAGGTGAGAAGAAGGAATTCTTGTACTTCTCAGATCATCGGTGTATCTGTGACATTATTCCATCCATCAGCTCTCAAAATATAGTGGGTGAGTTTAAAAACATCCTCCATGTCACACTGAAACCCGCATTATCTAAAATTTTCAAGTAATCTTAGGCTAGCGTACAATCTCCAAACTTAATCTACCAATCGCCTTTGAGATGAACAGAGGTAGCAAGTACGCCGAGAAAGAAGTTACGTGAGGAGATAGAGGCTTTTGCGAATTTGAACATATTAACATGTAGATAATCTTATCTCCATTAAGCACCCCTTTAACCAAAAACCACATTTAGTAAAATTCGTCATTTCATTACATATTAGCATCATCATAATTTTGCAGCTATATGTAGCATGACTTATTAAATTTACGAAGTAATTAAACTTAAGCTTAATATTTTTCAAAATAATGAGGCTGAGGCGCTAACTTTTGTATTATTGTCAATTTAAATAATTGTGAATTTGATATATTGTCAGTAATACATGGATTTCTCCCTTAATATACATGAAAAACTAACATATATATTATTGCTCCTTTCAGTAATTTTCATGAGAATCACTGGGATAAAGAACTTTTATTCAATAAAGTTGAACCTTTACAAATATCGTACTGTTCTTCCATGTGAATTCCTAAAAGTTGCTAATCATGCTTTATCATACCTTCGAATTGAGCTAAAAGAATAACTGTAGAGGGATAATGATTACATCCCCTTTGCGGAGGCGAAGATCCTCCCCTAACGAGGGTAATATCATTTTGAATTTCAAGTATCTAGTCATCCCATTAATTGGGTTAATGCCTTTACCTCCCTGAGCGTGTACTCCAGTTCAGTGGAATGAGAGGAGGACGAAAGCCTCTTATTTAGGATGGCGGGGGTTGCGAGGACGACCTCCGTTGCTAATGCCTACGGCGGAGTATGCCTGTGCAAGCGTTAGGATGACTGGCCTAAGTCTTGCGATCCGAAGAGAGGGATTTAGCGCTCATCTCCATTCGAGAGTGTAGTGTGGAGCCTGGTAGAACTTCGCGTGCAACCTTCCGTTACTCTACACCTATTAACATTAAAGCAAAGCATTTTATGGTGAATCGCACAACCACATTGCCTAGGTATCGCGATTCAAATGAAAGATTCCTAAGTTCTTAATTATTGTGGGTTTTTTCCTCCCTCCAGTTGAAATTTATTAATGAATGCTACCTTTTAGGACAAACATATGAAGCACATTGCGGTTATAATTTCTTGTTTATAAGAGTTTAACTTTGGAAATCGGGTTGGTGTGGTGGCTAGAGTGCTGGCTAACCATACGGGCGGCCAGGGTTTAAATCTCTGCCGGGGAAATGTTTTTCAGAGGAAACCCGATCCCTACTTGAGTGTCTTGTGGAGGGCACTTCAAGTCCAGCCCCGGCCCAGCCCAAGACTCCGTCTGTGGGATGAGACGTTAAACCGTGGACCCATTTGCGCCTTTCGTTAAGAGCAGGCTAATACCGACGCCGGGTTTCTATCCATCCTTCCTCCCTTACCTATCCCCTATAGCGCAATTGACCTTAGCTGTCGGTCGCCTCCTCAAATATCCACTCCAATCCCTCTTTAAATTATTTCTGTGGGGGATGTACGAGGACTATTTACAATGTGACGGGAATTTTTTTATTGCGCGGTAATGGATTGTTCAAGTAACGTCTAGTTGGCTGTATTTATCACTTCCTATCAAATAGCCATGGTTTCTCCGTTTATATAAATCTTGTGGAGTTTTCATCCTATACCTCCATAAGTGGATGCTATTTTAGTCGCCGTAGCGTTCTTTTCATTTCCCGAGTTTCGGGGGTCATCGTGGCAACGTGAAATTTTGCGTGTAACTTTAGAAATCTTTTACGGAAACCTTCAAAATTTAGGAGAGTGCTTTCAAAGGCATTGCTCCTAGTCGTGATGAAATTTATTAATGATTTCCTTTATTCATAATTTTCCGTCAATCAGTTTAAGAAGATCCTCAACTTGGAAGGCCTTCGATACCAACTAATGGCATTATCACTCAGAAAGATGAGGATATGTTGCGCGCTAACCGTCGTCAGACTTCCAGAGAACTAGCTGGAAAGTTTTAAATCTTGATTTGGTCAAATAATGAAAATTTGACCGTCAAATTGAACATGCGTCGGGTTGCAGCGGAATTTGTTCCTCGTTTGATTGCAGCCGAGCAGAACGACCTTCCTCGACCACGACAACGCCCCCGTCAGTAATCCTCGTAAATTCGTGGGCAGTGGACAGAATATTAAATAATTCTACAATTTCATCCTCTCCGCTCATCTTGCTTGTCTCTGTATGACTTTTTAAATTTCCGTCATCAAAATTAGTGCTTACAAAGACGTCGTTTTGACGCCATTGGCGACATTAAAGAGAATTTGGCACGGCAAAGGGGCGTGATACTCTAAGAAGCACCCCTGGAAAAAGTGTATACTTGGTTAAGAAAAGTACTTTTTAGTATATAGGGATCAATAAGTTGTAAGTAATCTGAAATAATTATTTTACAAATTTTACTGCAAATCTTGTGAACTGCCCTTGTATTCTTGGGTGAATCTCAATGACGTGGGTGTCGTTACTAAATAACATTAAAGAGTTAATTTCATCCTGCATATGTTTCATAACTTCGGTAAAAAAACTGATTTGATGAGAACTTACAATTAGTACTGTAATACTTTAGAAATACTTTACTTATAATATAATATAGAAATACTTAAATAGTAGTAATACTTTAGAAATTTCGAGGAAAGGACTTCATCACCACGGCGAAATTACTATCATCATTGACGCTGAATAACATTGCAATAGAGCTTCTTCCTACTAAGCACGATTGCAAAGAAATTCAGGCTTAATGAGAAGTATATCGTGAAAATTTAACGTTTTTCACCCTTTTTTAAAAAACTGCTTCACGAGCAAATAGCATGCCTTGTGCCTTATATTTCGTTCGTTGACATGTCGTCGATTGTAGTTGCATAACAGCGTAGTCTTGGTTATTCTTCTTATTTCGATCCTGAGAGAAAATTGAACTTTTTATTACATAGGCGACTGATGCTTAATTGTCGTGATGGTGCTTGTGATATCGTCAAAAAACAAACATTTTTAGGGAAAATTCACTTGTTAATAGTGATATTTTTATGAGGAGAAAAAGTCCAAAAACTATTACATAATCTGATGTTAAATACCTAAGCTGCTACCGAAGTTGGTGTATTATTGATATACTAGGAGTACAGTTTGTAGATTTTATCTTCTTTCTTTCATTAGGTTTTGTTTTCTTTTTAACTTCTTTAATGAAAGTACCTTCACTATGATTATGTGGTCATTCTGACGTATAATTCTAGTTTGTGTGTTTAACACACTATAGTTTTATTCTTATTTATAATGAATTAGTATGATATACAAATATACTCGTATTTAACAAGTGAAATTCCTTCAATTTATTGCAAGAATTAAACTATTTCTATTGGAAATTATGATTGTTCGCAAAATACTACCCGCATATCTTCTGACTGTGAACCCATGGGCCTAATTTATAGTCTAATACGTCCTTCTGCAAACTTACTTTCAATGCAGCGATGGGCGACGGAAGTGTAGTCTAGCGCTGACGGTTTCCTTTGGAAAAGGTTACAGAAATACTTGTCTCATGCAATACCTGCTTACAGATCCCTTTTCGAAATCCAGTCTCAGTGGGGAAGACGAAGAAAGGAAAACATATACCGGCTTGAACGTCTGCTCTCTCGGAGATTTGTGTACGGGGAGATGAAAGGAGCGTCTGGAGACATTCGGAGGAGTTGGGAGGTCGCGGTGGGACGTGCTTAAGTAATCCGAGATAGCAAATCGCCTTTCGCAAGTCGTGAACCTATTTGTATTCCCAGGCGAGGCCTTCTCATGAAGTCGAATGCCATCGATCTCCAGGCAACACACACCACCTTTTGTGCTCTCTAGACATTTACTCCTTCCTCCCCAACCTCTCAACTTGCACACTCATTTGTTTCTTGGCATACCTCTGCTAAGGAATAGGTTTCAGAGCGCACTAGAGCAGTGAAAACTGGAATATTGTCCCTATAATATCCACAATCTCGATGAATGATGGAATCCTATTAGATGATGGAAATGATGGAAATTTAAACTGGTAATTTGTCCTTTAAAGTATTGTAAGCCTTTTAAGAATGTGAAGTAATCTTTGCAACCTGTAGGAGTGTTCAAGAAACAACGCAGTGAGCTCTCACGGCTAGACTATAGGAAGCTATCTCCTAAAACAAAAAATAATCGTTTATAGTTTTTGGAGATACAATCATTTTCAAATTAGAAAATTTTGATGAAAATAATTTACGGCTTGGAAATTCATTTAATTCGGTAAGGTGTCTTATTCCAAGGTGGGATTTTTCTGAATTATTTTCTCTGCTTCAAATTTTTAAACTCAAAAGCTGACCTTACTATCCGGTTTTCTTCTTAAGCTTGAACAAAATTGTTCAAATTTTGGTAGTAGTTAATTATTCGTCTTCGTGATAAATAACGTCACTTATTCATCTTACGTATCGGTATTTGTACTCCACTCGTAGACTCGTCCATTTCCCCCAACATCTCCGCTCATTCCCTCACTTGGTTGGCACAAGCGCGCAATGAAATGCCTTCGATTCTTCCATCCCATCTTCGCGTGTTTTCTTGAGTGTGTAACATAACGCTGGCCTCACCATTTTTTCTTTTACCACCTCATGGTTTATAATAACAATGAGGGACCCACCATATTGTGAATTTTTGAGAATAAACAATAGACAATAAGGAGTGGAAGCGTCGGCAACAAAAGGGGACTGTAGAGCAAACCGTCGGAGTGTACGGTCGTGCAAAGACAGCACGCAAAGTGTTTGGTGGAAAACCCTCGCAGTGAACGGACGTGCAAAGAGAGAGCACGCAAGTTTTTGGTAGAGGGAAGTTCCAGAGTGTGGCATCGTGCGAGACATAGCCCACGTAGAAAAGGAGAATTGACAAATGAGCTGGAATTAAGGAGAGGAACGGGAGATTTTACAACAGGACGAGACTCAAAAAGCTGAGGCCCCGCCAAGGACGAACACCACGCAGGCTGAGAGGATTTTCCAGACCACAGAGGGACAAACCAACCTGTGTCGTCGAATAATTGGGTTGTGACTATAAACTTTTATTTTCATATAAGATACAAGAAGCCATAAGGCAAGAGGTTTTAATTGGCCAAGAATTAAGTTTGTGACTGGTATCCCTTTGTATCAAGTAATTGGATTTTGTGAAAAGTTTAAGTGATGAAGTGTGGCAAATAATTAGACAATATACTTAAAAGAAGGAATAATTATTCATATACCAAATTTGTGCCTAAATTAGAATATACAGTTGGTCATGACCTAAGGGTATAAGGAATTATTTTGATTATTTAAATTGTCTGTAAATTGAATATTTCATTTTGCCAAGTAAATTGCAACCGTATCTCTAAACCTGCAATGTTTCATGTATTTTCATTTCCGACGAGCAAGCTGGGGCAAAGTAATTAAAATATAAGGTACGAGAAGATATCGCAATCGTGGTTTCTTTCCAGGTAAAAGGATCATTAGTTTTCGTGTTACATGTTTATCCACAACGTGTGGCATTTCGCGTATTAATTTGTAATAATACCTTTTACATTTTGGCTCCCATAACGTGGGGCATAATACAAAGTAGAAAAACAACAAAAATTACTTGTTACAAGTGCATGTGTGTCTGTGTATCATCCAAGCTCTTCTCTGACGTCACTTAAGGGGTCATTCGTGTCTTGCTCAATATCGGTTGTTCAATCCTAAGATTGGTTGACTGCAGCTCTCCATCCTTCCCTATATAATGCTAGTTCCCTTACTTCCTGGTATCTCTTCCTATGTAACTTTCTCTTTATTTGGCCCATGAACTTATTCCTGGGTCCTGCTCTGTGAGCTTTTCCCTCTACTTTAACTACCAGTTATGTTCTTCACAAACCCATTTTGTCTCAGGGTCTGTCCAATCCATCTTGTTCTTCTCTTTTCTATAGTGCTCCTTATGGTCCTCTCCTCCTCCACTTTTCTGTACACTTCATCATTTCTTGCTTTGTCCGTCTTATTTATCTTCAGCATCCTCCACCAGCACCACGTATCTAAGGCTTCTAGTCTTTTCTGGCCTGCTTTTCCAATGGTCCATGCTTCCATTCCATAGAGTGCCATGCATAGAGTGCTCGAGTCTTGGGTGGATGATTATTCTAGTATCTCATAGTTCGTGAGACAGCTGCCCAAAGATGACGGATATATATGGAAGTGACATAATCCGCTAAGCCAATTCCGCCATTGAAATCGGCACAGTTCAGACCACACTCTTGCTTTGTTTCCGGAGGTATTGTTTTTCGTCAAATTGCCGAAAAATACTTGCGAATTATTAATAGACATATATTTACACGTTACCATTACGATAATTATGCGAAATTCATGTGAAAATACGTGTCTTTTATTCGTAACGACAGATTAATATTTATAAGGAACCATTTCGTTAATGTGACACATTTTTTCGCGTTTAGGAGATAATTCTTGCATATATTATCCATTGTTTTCGAAGTATATGTCCTTGGAAACCCCACTTGATCAAACGCGTAGCCTCATTGCGGAGTTAGCTCCTAGGCAATGGACTCTTCCTCCGAAAAGGGTCTTATGCGACCTGCCTCCATGATTCGCTACCTCTACTGTTGTACATGATCCGAATGCAGTAAACCGTTGAAATGGCTGTCACCGCAGTTGGCGCGAGCATGAAGACGCGTCAGAAGTAGCACACCGTTCTGAAGGAGGGATCATTCTAGGCCATGTGGCATTCGTGCGCAGTCGGACGGGATAGAAGCTCCAAGGACATGCGGTGGCGTCGTCAATTTGCCAAATCCCTCTCTTTATCTCCACCACATCTACCCAAGGCCCAGAAGTCACTTCCTTTCATCGCGTAGAACACTCGCTATGTCGCATTTCGTGTCTTACGATCCTTGCTGGAAAGAGCGATGGTCCTCCATACTTACCTCGCTTGGTCGTACCTGTTTAGCCCATCTGTGCCAAGACTGGTGGAAACCGTGGGTCATTTGATTCGATACATAAATATGCCGCCATAAATATGGTTATTGAGCATTTACTGCCTTACCCAAGGAAATCTGCGAACATGCGGCGTATTTCGTCATTTCAAATACAAATGCACTTCCTAATCAACAGAAACGTTGAACGATATATGCCATGCTTAAGGTAGTGCGAGCGAGATAGTTCTCTAATCGTAATAGATACAATATTCGAATTGTACGTTTTAATATCACTAGCTGTGAGACGCACGAATTAAATATTGCATTACTAATGGTGCAATAATATAGTTTTTCATAACAGAAATTGTAAGTAATGAAATGAAAATATCTAAATAAGTCTTGAACTTGACTCTTTTTTTTCACGCGGTACGTTTGAATCTCCATCAAAACGGAAGGTTTATTGTAATTCTGAAGAATTTACTGCGGTGACAATGTGATTAATTTTAAAATATAGTTTAGAAAACACACAAACTACACACTGTTGAGTTTTTGATTGGCGATGATCTAGGCGATACAAATTTCTCATTTTTTATATAAGGTCTCTATGGAGTGGATATAAGTACCATATCCCATGTAAATTTGCTTGTATTTTTTGGCAAATATTTCGGAAAATAGTGTGGTAAGGGGTTGCATTTTTTATGTCAATGGAAGGGTGATATATTTTTCTTTAAAATGAGACAAAGTTAATTGATTTCTTGATAAAATGATATTTCGCTCAAACTACCTTAAGGAGAGTATACGATAGTAAGTCCAACAGTGGCGGATTTTATTTACATTGTGAAGCCCTATTTCGAAGGAAGAATACAGTCAATATTGTACCACCCAGGGGGGTTGTGTTTGAAATCGCTCGGAATGATTGCGAGTTCGTAACTATGGAGTCACGCGGAGACAACAAGGAACGGTTGGAGAATTTGGTAAGTTTTACCCACACAAATGGACGAACTTATGTATCCGATACAATGTATATAGTGTCTTTAATCGCTTTATTTAACAGCATTACAATATTTCCCCCAGAAATATTCGATGGAGAAGGCTTGGAAGGATTTTTACGAGCAGTTTGAATACATAAAAATCTCGAACCCTTCGTGATTGTGCCACGTGACTCCTTACGCGCTCGTGATCAATCCGAGTGGTTTCAAATACAACCCTTCTGAATATAAACCTGTTCTTATTCCAACTTACATTTAAAGCGAGGAAAATTTATGTTTTCCGGTATGTTGGTGACTCACTGTGCCCCTGCTATGGTCGTAATAGGTACGCGGAGATACATCGGATACGTACTTGATTTACTGATCAGTTAGTCATTGCACAAATGTTACTCCACTCTTTTATGGCCCACTGGTATACTGGTGGTATAACCCGAAACTTTTGTTGCGTATATTTTGTGATACTCCAGCTTTGCGGGTAACTTGCGTGGTGAGGTCTTGTAACTCGAGCCATTATTTGTGCGCATTTTTGAGCGGCTTCACTTCTTCGTCTACGTATGCATTATGCCGTTTAAACCACCTCACGGGGTGTGTGGAAGGGAGTGAATTTCGACCAACGCGTACTATATTACTACTACTTCACTATATCCCATAAAAAGTAAATGACACCTCGGGGAATTAGCAAAATCCTGGAAATACCTTTTCGGGGGAGTAATTTCTCAAACATTTTACATTGTGTGCTACCAATGTAATAGAAACTATGATTATTTATGTACTCTGGGCTTTTATTTTAATCCGCGGGGTTGAGGAACGAAACATAAATCGTGCGAGGTATGTAATTGGTACTACTTGGGATTTAAAAAAAAGCATGGAAATGAGGAAAATATCTAATGATCAGCTGTACTTCCCATCAAAAAACATATTTCAATAAACGTAATTAAATTTTAAACCGCAGCCATTACGTTTTCTTATCCTTCCCGGAAAAAATAAAATTTTATACTTGCCCATATTATTATATATGTTTCTTACGTAAAATTCCCCTCTGAGTCCTCAAGAATCATCGGGTTTGATTGCCGTCATAATGCTACAGCAGCAGATTTCGCTGCCACGTCCGATCGTCCAGCGGACAAGTAGCTACGCTGAGGTCGGGTCATGCGTCCAGACCAGACCAAGTGACTCCAGGATGACGGCCTTCTGCATTCGTGCACATTGTGATTCCACCTGAGCCTATGGAGGACGGAAATATACTTAATGCTCTCTTGCAGCGAGCCCTTAACTCCCCCCAAGCACACCTATGATTAAGGCAAGTTTTACGGAGTGTCCAGGGTACAACTGCCAAATCTCATACAGCAAGTCTTGATATTTTGTCCGTTTCTTCCGCGTCTTAAACATCTATATTTGTCAGCCAGGGCCGAAAACTCCACCACGAACATGGAGCGCAAAAGGTGGTCGAGGAGAACGATATTAGGCTTGGTCGCATCCAACTGCCTGGCTGTGGAAAAAGAGTATGTTTTGAATAGCAGAATATGTTTTGTAGCTATCCGGGGAAAGATCAGAACTCGTAAAATAATTAAGTGTTCATGAAATGTGTTGTAAGGCTCAAAAGGTTTAGTAAAATTGGAAGGATTAAGAGGTTGAGCGAGGAGGGATTGAAAGGGAAGGAAAAGAGGAAATACCTTAATTAGAGAATATTTCACCGTGGTATATTTTTGCATTCAACCCGGTGGTATCTGCAACGGATTTTTCAAGTAAGTCGAGAAGGAAAGTGTTTTAGGAGGATCGGAAAATGGAATTGAAGAGCCAAGAGAATGAGGCGGTCTCAGAGACATGGTTGTCGTATACGCAGTACGAATTTTAGCTGCCTTGATTATCTATTCATAATCATTTCGGAGACAGTAATGCAGTGTTATACTACCGTATTAAAAAAATGAATACCATAGAATTATTCTGCTTAGATTTTTTCATCAAATTTGCTTGGGGATCGGGTTGGTGTGGTGACTAGAGTACTGGCTAACCATACGGACGGCCAGAGTTCAAATCCCTGCAGAGGAAGATGTTTTTCAGAGGAAATCTGATCCCTACTTGAGTATCTTATGGAGGGCACTTCAAGTACAATACTCTGTCTGTCGGATGAGACGTTAAACCGTGGTCCTCTTGGCACTTTTCGTTAAGAGCAGGCTAATGCCGACGCCGGGTTTCTATCCACCCTTCCGCCCTTACCTATCCCCTATGGCGCAAATGAACTTAGCTGTCGGTCGCCTCCCCAAAAATCCAATCCAATCAAATTTGCTTCCATTACAGCATAATAAATCTTCGATATTTTATATCTCGATACTTCGATGCACTAATGGAAGGCATCGATATTTTGAGCTAGCGGTAGTTTGCCAGGTGAAAATCGATATTGATAACTTAATTTTAGTGATTTGAGCTGTATCACTGCCCTCCCTCGCCTGCTCCCTCTTCCCTCAACCCAACCCCCCGCGATTCCTCACCTTTGGTGCCACCCCCTCCCTCCCTACCGCCCACCCGCCCCCCCACCTGCCTGGCTAGCTCCACCCATCGGGAGCAACCTACGCCTCGCCCTGTGGCTGGCGGTCGTCATGGTAACGGGGTTCCTCCTCACTTTGGCGAGCATGCAATGCACTTCTGTACGGAGCCGTTGTCATGGGCAACAGGTCCCCGAGAATATTGAATATTCGCTGGATGGAAAAGCAGCTTCTCATTGGTGGACTAGTATCTACGTGAATTGGTTGCTCTGATTTCAGCGGTTCCATACATGGTCAGAAGTTTGTTTCTTCCTCCCAAAGACTTCATCCGGGAAAAAGGTAGCTTTGCAATCACACCCGAAACTCTGTAGGTAATTATGTAGTTTGATAGACTTCAAATATTATTATTCTTAATGGGTTTTGTTTATATTTTCTAATTCCAGTCCTTGTTTTTTATTTTCCCTCGCCATCTTTGGATGTTGAAAGGCTGCACTGCTGCGGTGTCATGTCTCAGAATAACTTACAGTAGTCGCTTCAGACTTGGATATCGCCGTGAACAGTCGTGTGTGAGTGGTGTCTTTTGGTCGTAATGCATGTCAGCCCTTTGTGAGTTCTGCGACTTTCAGTTCACGCGGAGCCAGAAGTGGTTGCATTGTGCGGCCTGTTAGAAGATTTTTCATTTTCATTGTCAATGCGTGTCGGAGGACGTGTCGGGTCCCTGGGAATTACATGAGCAATGGAATTGCATTGACTGCAAATCCGAGACCCAACTCCTGCGCGCCGCGATGGCTGGGGGGGAGCAGTTCTCGCTTGTACAACAGGCACCCACGTGCAGCCCCGTGCGAGGAGCAACCCACGAAATTAAGCATCAAGTCTTAGAAGGGATCGTTGCACTCAAGCGTGAGCAGAGTGAGCTAAAAAATAGCATAAAATCTTTTGTAAGCATAATAAGTGACCAATCTAAGTCGCTTGAGCATGTGGCGAATATTTTTTTAAAGATGAGCGAAGGAATCTCAACGTTGACGGAGGAGAACGATCACCTAAAGAGACGGCTCTTCGACATCGAGTGGCACATGAATGCGTTGGAGCAGGATTCGCTCAGGAATACATTGGTAATCAGTGGAATTCCTGAAGAGGTCGGAGAAATTCCTGAGATTATCGTTTGTAGGACTGGCCATGCTTTGGGAATTGATTTGGGCGTAAATGATATTGAACGCGCTTTTAGGGGCCGGAGGAAAGAGCCGCGTCATTCCAGAGACCATCCAATAATTGTGAGGTTTGCTCGGCCAAATCTCGCTTACTCATTCGTACTTGCGCGTAGAGGAAGACATTTTTTTTCTTTAAAGGAACTAGATGGAAGTGATAGGAGTCGCAGAATTCCAGTTTTTGTGAACGAATACTTGACCGACAAGAATAGGAAGCTGTTAAATGTTACGCGAGGGTTAAGGCGCTCCGGGAAAATAAAATATACATGGGTTAGTAACGGGAGGATTTTTATCCGAAAGAGCGAAAGTAGTGACAGAATATCTATCAAAACAGACGAAGATTTAGATATGCTAAGATAAGGTGAGAGAGGCTCAAAGAGGTGCGCAAAGAATTTTCGAGCTTTTTCAACCAGTACTTACAGATCTAAATAACCGGGAGAACCAGAAAAGACAAATAATTTAAACGTGACATTAGAAAACTTGGAAAAGTCAGGGAACCGGGAAACGGTAAAGTGAAAAATAAGGAAAATAGGGAAAAGTCTGGAAAGAACAACCTCGAATATTTTTAAGTGTTCACTTCCATCGTGTCGTTTTTAAAACCATGTGACTAACGTTGCAGTTTGTCAAATATTGTCCTACTTGCATATTAACGTTTGGCCATATTCTTACACCAAGCATGAATAATATTACTCTTTTGTTTGATTGAAGAACGTGTTAGTGAAACTGAGTCGCCGTGCGACTTCTTTATGGCAATGCAGAAAGAAGGTATAATGCATAGTTAAACGAATCTATAAATGACTTAGAACTGTTCAGGAATGGAAAATGCACATTTCAGCGGAAGGTTGGAGAGTTTCATTTAAGTGGGAATAAATTACGGAAATGACGTTATGTCGATTGCCAAGGTAATTCTTACCGTGAACGCTTGCTGAGTGCCAATGTAATATTCTTTTTCTTATGGTTGTCAGAACTAAAAAAGTGGTACATTTTTGTATTAGGGTATCTGTTGACTGTATAAAGTGGTTGTTTCCTTATGTATCGTATTGTTTCCTGATACTGGAATCGATGAGTTCAAAAAATATTTCATAAGATAACAGTTACATTATAATCAGCGATTTAATTATATTTTGTGTACATAATTTTGCTGCCTTCTTGTCTTATGTGACGAAGAATCAGTCATTTATTTTGGATTTGGGGCCCTTCTGAAAACGAGCTTCTATATAACTCAAAATTTTGCGCAAACGGATAATACAAAATTCGTTGCATAGTACAAAATTTGTAGATATTTTAGTATTAAGGGGAAATATGAACAGGTGGCAGATTACGGGGAATATTAACAGATATTCTTAAATTCATAAGAGCTTCATGACTATAGACCTATGATGATAACATATGTTTTACATTATCTTTTGGGAGTCTCAGATGGTTGTGTCTTTGTGCGTTGTACTATTTCCGACTGGGTGTCAATTTACCTGTCCGAAATATGTTAATGAGGCATCATGGAGCTACATTGTGATTTGTAGTTTAATAATCTTCTACGTGCGTAATTGTGCTGATTTTCTTTCTATTGTGACTAAGAAAAAACAGTGCTATTCCATCTTAAGGCCCTCTGTAAGCGTGCCTCTATATAAAACAGTAATATTGGCAAAGTGAACTGTACGAAATTTCTCAGTATGATAGTGATTTTAGCATTAGTATTTATTGTTCTCAAATAGTTGTATCTTTGTGTGTAGTATTTTTCTGATTGGCAGTGGATTCTCTTTGTTAAAAATATATTGCATTATAAAGTAAAAACATACAAATCTTGACTGTGCTGCTTAATTTTGCGGCCTTTGTCTTCTGTGACTGAGAATGAATCGTTGCTAGGCTAGGATTACTATAATCTAGGCACGTCATGTTAAAGTGTCTATGTATAAGATAAAATTGTGTCCCAATGTGAAATAAGAAATATATTGCAAGGTTAGAGATTTTATCAATATCTGAGGAAAAATTGGAGGTAATTAGATGTTTGTGGCCAAAGATATATCCATTATATTATGAGACAAAGTGATTCTCTTGGATAAAATGTTTGTATTCCATAATGTATTGGAAGTAACATGTGGTTGAATTTATAAGTGTCGTATTTTTTCTGTCTACTACGGCAAATAATGTGTTCAGTAATGTTAATTAGGTAAGACATAGTTACATTACTAATTGTGGTTTAATAATCTTTGATGTGTAAAATGGAGCTGATTTTCTATCTATTGTGACGAAGAATCCGACATCTTTATTGGAGTTGGGGCCATTTGGTAATCGAGTCTCGAAATAGCTCAAAATTTTGCGTAAACTTGTGATGCATAATTCATAGAGAATTTAGAATTTCCGGGGAAAATTATGAGGTGACGTAATGCTTATGACCAAAGATATTTGCAAATTCAAAAGAGCCTCAGAAACAGTAAAAAATTGATGAAAATGTTTGTATTAATATTAGATTATCTGCTGGGAGTCATTAATGGTTCTGTATATCTGTGGTGTATTTTTCAAGTTAATGAAATCGACGTGTTCAAATAATGTTATATAAGATAACATATAGCAGCAAATAATGGATTGTGGTTTAGTGATCATCGGTGCGATTAACTGTGCATAATTGCGCTGATTTTGTCTTTTACGGTGACATAGTCAATCGTGCTTCAACGATCTTGGTTTGGGGAGAAGTGATGTGTTGATTTTGTCTACTGCTATAGGAATGACACTGAAATTTGATTTGGGACTCACCATATTAAGTCTAGGGTTTATAGTATAAGAAGTTGTAAAACACTGAAAACTGGATTTGATGTTTACAAAGTTGGATGCCACATATATTAGTTATGTAAAATAGGGTTTTTCTCTTTTGAAATAGGAAATTTTTCGCCGGCCTTCCTGTAATAGAAAACTTTCGATGCTTGAAAATTCTTCTCAGTAGTTTCCTAAATATTTCAATCAATTTTTTAAGCATATAAATTTGTGATTAGAAATGTAATTAGTGAATTTCATTACATTTTTATGTCAAACTGACGTAATTATGTAGCCTAGAAAGCCATAACGAATAATTCATGAATAATATTCACAGTAACTGTCTTGTCGTAACTGTTGTAATTTTTTCCTGGATTTTTGGAAAGTGAGTTAAATTATCCAATCAAAATATATTATTTAAGAAAGGTCTTTTGTGATGGAATTAGTGGTAATTGATTGCATATCATCGTACGTCCGGATTGGAAGCAGTCTGAAACTTAAGATAAATGTATATTTAATTAATATCGCGTAACTTCAGGAATACCACCAAGTACCACTTCAGGATCATTGCTATCCCTATATTTTTCGAAGATTTACCTCTTTACATGAATCGTAAAATAAGATTACGAGAGGTGTGAAGAAAAGTGAATAAATTACATATTTGCCATGAAATTCAAGAAGACTTATAAATTCTAGTAAAATGGTCGAAAGAAATAACATTATTGCAACCTGGAAAAATCGCCGCGTGTGACATATTCTAAATAAACTAACGTCAATTTTGAGTACCGCATGCATTTTGATGCATTATGTTAAAATAGTGAAGAGATAGGTTTCGTTTCTTTGTATCTTTCATTCGTATATTCGTATACTTTTGCCTCAGTTATCTTAAAAATAGTAATTTTACGTCAAAGTGTTTTTGGCATTGTTGATACAGTTCCAATACACCTTCATTTGTAAGATGTAATTTGGAGTGTGCTTCAGTTGTATGCCCTCCATGTTAAAGATATACAAATAATTTTGACAATACAATAATGATAACGTAATATGTACTGCACCAAGAATAATACGTTTATGCTTGAGAACAATATACCCTGTAATTGCTGTTTAAATGTTCATGCATTTCAAATTTTATAAAAATGGAGGAATGTAAAGACTTTATTTAGCCTATTTGATGTTAATTTTATTTGTGAAAAGTTATCTTTTTGAGAATAAAAAGGTTTTCTTTGTCGTAGAAAGGTAGTAAGATCAAGGATGCTTACAAGATAACTCATGGAAAAACTAAGTGTGTTGATAATATAATCTAAAACATATTGTGCCAAACTTAAAACAAGCACTGTTATTTACTCGATATGTCTAAATATATGTCTTTCGTTCTTTGTTAAATATCGGTGTAGAACTGAGACTTTTGTAACTGTGTATTCTATTCTGTGTACATATGATCTCTATAAATCTGTAATTTTGTTTTTGGAAAACCAATAAATAATAAACAAGTATTAATTTTCGGGTTTTGTATTTATCTATCATAGAAATCTCTTTAATGGTAACCTTGGCAGTTCGATATCCTTGTGGCGAAGATTTTTCTCGCATTCACTCCTTAAAATACTTCGTTTCGTAAAGTTATACTTTTATTTATACCTGTGGTCTCCTTTCCTGGATGTGGATGGCTAAGCTAAGCTCTTGTTGAACGGAGTCTTTTTCATGTCCACAGGTCTTGGGGAATTATTAATAGGAAAAATCCAAAGTTTCTTTCTCTAATTGTCTGCTAATACTCTTCCGTTGAACAATTACGCGTAATTGAGTTCATTTACTCGCTTAAAGTACTCTTTTCCTTTGCATTTTTGTGTGAGAAACACTGGACACACAAAGTGGAAACGAACCCCAAACGAGAGGGAATATCATAAAGAATTTCATTCATTCCGGCGAATTCCATTTCTGCTCAATTTTGTAAAATTTCGGATAAAATGTGCGTAAAATTCCTGAAAACTACGCGTTTTTGATGAACACTCCCTCTGACGCCCGAAAATATTGTTGAAACGGGGAATCGTATGACTATGTAGGGAATAGAGGCCCATAACTGTTGAAATAAATATTAAGGACGCTTCCTATAGTGGTCAATGCTTGAATCTGTGACATGACCTGCCATTTTTGTTCCCACAGTTCTACGCTTGCGCTTTCGGGATACATACGACCTATTTTTGCAATTTTACAAGAATGTCCATCGATAACTCACTTGGAATCAGTATGCATTCACGTCTTTTAAGTGCCATCTCCATGTGTTTTTATTTTAAATCTATTTACATTAAATTTATCCGTTTTTCCAGCAAGAAAAACTGTAAAATTGAGTGGAAGAAGTAGCTCCAAGTAACTTATACATGATTTAAGAGTTACTTTGCTTGAATTTTCAACACACAGTACATATTCTTGCTCTATATCCGCTTATAAGGCTATTCCTCCGTACTATCCGAAGGCAAGCTATGAAAGAACAAGGTAAGCAACATGGTGGATACCTAGGTTATCAAGTAACAGTTTGGTGGCGCCTTGCACACTCTATCTCCCCCGATGAGAATTAGACTCAACCCAACAAAAAATCTACTGAGAATTAAGGTTTACTTTTCATGTAGTAAATTTTGTGAAAAGCAGGATGAACATATTATATGGCCACATAATGCAATATCATACAGTCATTGTTTTTGGGAGTTATGAATAAAGTGATATGGGAAGTTGAAAATAATGTAGGATAAGTTTACGATTTCAATGTTAAGAATACGCTTACGTGTTTAAGTTTAAAAACACGTTTTAATGTCTTTGCTCAAATAACTCACTATTCTTGCGTAAAGTATTTCAAACATAAAAATTATCCCCCATGTTTTATTTATTTTCATCTCTAATAACTTACATTCGTTCACCTTCACCGTCGATTGTGAAAGATTTACCGCCAAACTGCTTCTCTCGAACAAGTCTCTCTGCTCCAGCGGAAGGTAGAGTACGTACATAAATAGCTCTTGCCCAAGCTCAGGGCGCTGCGCACTAGGCAATTTTGGGAGATGGGCTAGTGAAAGAGTCGTGTGAATCGGGGAAGGAAGGCTGTTTAATGTGGAGTCTATCTAATTCCTGTTAACATAATTGGCGCTTTGAGAATCGGGATGGCTCACAACTACCTGCCGTCAAGTTTTGACTCCTTTCAAAATGAGACCTCAAGATTAGGCCTCTAGTATTGCCGCAGCGATGGGTGATTTCAATCTTCTGCCTAATAATCTTGCGTTCTAAATTATTCCGCAAGGTATTTTAGTTCCCCTGCCTCGCAATCTCTCTTTGCCTTCCCTTTCCCCCTTCCGTCCTTTCCCTTCATCCCTCCAATTCTACCTACCCTCCTTGCTGCGCAGGTCTGCGCCAGGAACTTTTGCGGCCGGTAGCCCTACAATTCTTTTATTCACGTTCGAGTGGTGAAGTCGCTCTTTTTCCAGGTTAAAATCAAGAGGCACAAATCCTTTAAAAAATTATGGGATTGTAAGGTAAATAATTTCAATAAATCTCTCAAAGGAACACGTTATTCCTGGCTGTACTCGCTGGGTGGGATCTCGCCCGGAGCAAAAAGATGTACAAATCTACACCTCAGCTCTTCGATTTTCCATTTTCTGTGAGAACCCTCTCTGTCTTTCCCCCTTGCCTTTTTCTTCACCATGTTTATGCGCCAATAACAAGTGAGGCTGCTCCGATGTAAACGTAAAGGATTCTTCATTGAATATTCGATCCCTCCGAGAGGTGACACCCCAACCCACCCTTCCCCGTTATGTACGTATATTCCCAGAACCTAGCAGCCTATTGTGGCTCGACAATGTGGATTAGAATGGCTGAGCCAGGGGGACTGGGTTGATATGCAATAGACCCCTGGGGAGTCCCACTAGGAGTCTCCCCCGGTCATCCCCGATTGTCGGAGATGTATTGTAGAGTGGTTTGGCAATGGGATCGGTCGCTGTGGCCGATGTCTGACCGCGTAACATCTTGGGAACAGCTTGACGCAGTGAAAGGAAGGTGATTCAACATGGGAACTGGAGGAATGTCAGTGTTACAACTGGTGCGGAGAGTATGAGGGAAAATATTCCATCTATAGAGAAAATTCCTAGCAATCGCAATGACTTGAAAACGGTACCCGAGAACTCAATTTCCGGAATCCAGGTTTACTAGGACTTTTCCCATTGGGGACATCGTGATTATTGGTAAGGCAATTGGGCTCCCTGAGTTAATACTAGTAGTATGTATCTAGGCTATCCAAAACCTGAAAACGAAGTAGCAAGGATATGCGCATCAATATAGCCATATGATATCAGAAGACATATTATGAATAAACCTCGCCTTTTAATGGACAATTCTAACTCAAGATAAATGACTATGGGTGTAAAATGACAAAAGTTTCTGTCAATACGGATATAATAGCATTTATTTCTAATACTCTGAATTTTTCTCCAATCACATAACATCAATAATCAATCGATAGTTAATCAACTATCAATAAAATACAAATAATCAATCGATATAATAGCGTTTTTTTATAATGCTCGTTTATCCATTTTTTATCATTCAAATGTTCTTAATCAATAGATGTTGTCGTGATTGTATGAATGATATCCTAGATAGCTACTTCTAACGATGTCTAATTTCCAAAGGGCCCACCGGGAACTCTATCCAAAGTCAATACAACCCAAAAAGGTGGGTTGGTATGGGAGGAGAAGGAGGTGAAAACCTGAATCTTACTTGCATTTTAAGCGTGTAATCTTATAGAGATTATCTCAAAGACGGTTAAAATTATGGCTTTGTAGAGTAATCATTTTCTGGGAAAGCAGCATTGTTAGGGATTCCTACCCCGTCTATTCATCATTTAACGTTTCCGTCCTCGAAACATTCATGTGAATCAAACTAATGTTAAAAGTCTATATTTTAGTCTATTCCAGCTTTTCTTCATCTGTCATACTTAATTCTTGAAAACTATGGTAGTGAACAACTTATAGTTCGTGTTTATTTCACGTCCCCAAAACCAAATTCAGAAAGCCACATGGGTTGTTCTTCCCATTCCTTGGCGCCAAATAGTTTCAGCAAACATTTTCACCATAGCCACAAAGCTCTTGAAAAATCTTTCAAAACCTTGGATAGCTGAAATTGCACACATAACATGTCGTCATAAAGTTTTATATGCATACTTCCACAAATCCATGACAGGAAATGAAAAACGGGAAGTATGAAATCATAAAATCGGGAGTCCTTGACAATATTCTGACGCGTAAACGAGAGAGGGAAAGATTTTCTCACCAACAATGCCCGTATAGAGACATGCTCTTTCCAAAGTTCGGGAGAGAGTATGAGAAACTCAGGAATAAATCAGAAATTTTGATTGAACAAAAAATATAAGCCATTGCATTTCAGCCGCTAACCAATTTACAAACCAATTATTCAATGGTCAGCCAACCTTTGTTTTTAATCTGTGGTTTCAGGCCTGATACAGTGGAAACGGAACATAACAGAACTATGAAAACATGAACAAATGCCACTGTGATAATATTTATTACGACCGGTTTCGCTTTTTATAGCATCTTCAGGTCTGAAGATGCTTTAAATGTCACCTGAAGATGCTGTAAAAGCGAATCCGGTCGTAATAATATTATCCCAGTGGAAGTTGCTCATTTTTTCGTAGTGCAACCTGTGTTTTGACCACAAATCTCCGGATCAATCACAAGTTTTAGCAATGCCGAATTCTTGGATCTCTCGGTCAAAATCAGCCGAGTGGTTTGCTCAACGCGTTTGCCTGCGGGTAAAAGACATCAAGCGGTGAGGCACAGGAAGGAAGGTTTTCCCAAGGTTGAAATGGAAAGAGTAAAGTATGGTATATGGTCACTTGGCAATAGATGGTAAAAAATAATAGAATGAGTGCATATATGTGGTGGAAGTCACCAATTGGAGCTCAGGGAGCTGCTTCTTTTCTCCAACTGTGGAATACAAGATTAGGCCTTTTTTACCTGGTTTTTCAAAGTTCCGTCCCAGAATATCCCAGGTTTGCGCGAAGTTTTTCACCGCCAACCGCCTTTATAGTGTGGTGGGAGGGTGTAGTGCAATAAAAATGCCACAACTTGTACCTCGTAAAATTTTACTTAACGTAGGGGAGGCGTAAAAAACCACATGCAAAACGTTTAAACCACTCCTTGGAATGGTGACGTAAACTTTCGGGCACATTGTGGATATCGCACGTGGTTTCATGTGTCGTCATAAAATATAATGCCAACTTCAAGCCTCCACGGTTTGGAGGGCTAACGCGGTGATGCGTAAACCCTATTTTCTGGTGGTAGTAACTACTAATTTTTGTAATACCGAAAAACTGACTGCCGGAAATTGACCCAGATTTTCGGTGACTTTAATTAAAATTAGACTCCCCCTCTAAAGTAATTTATTTGATACCATGCTATGCTTCTGCGTGCATGATTAATTTAAGCTTGATTTGAGCCGGTTGCAAGCCGAATTAACGAGAATGATAGGGAGGGAGGGGGGGGGGGTCGAAAGATCCGGTAACTCGATGACCGAAGTCGTTACCTGTGGATGACAGGAAGGCCTCGGCGCTCTTCACTCCCCTCCTGGACTTCATTTTTGCTCACTCCGAGTAAGTTTCATGTTTCTGCCAGTTAAGACGCGAGCATCGTGTCCGAAAATACTACCTTCCTAAACGCGCATCCGGGAAGAAGTTTACTGAGCTCCACGATGTTCATTTCGTTTAATTTTTTTATTATTCGATGACGCTCAGGACCACAGGAGTCCACCTCATTCTAAAAAGAGGATTAGAGTGGGGGAAAATGCAAGGAAAAGAGAGATGTTGGTTATACGTCCAGTTGCCTTGTTCCACACGAAAGATACTTCAGGATCCACGAAATACCCCAGTATAGTCAAGGATTTGTTGCACGAGAAAATTTGGCGCCTGGCACGCAAAACTCGTGTCATTTCAAGGTTCAACTATACGCATTTCCCTGTATGATAGTTTTTGAACCGCTTGACATATCTCGATAGCGCAACTAATTAGCCATGTGATACAGCAAGGACTCTCAGCAAATAATGCTCTCTGAAGATCAATTTAGCTTCAGAAAAAACAGAGGTACACGAGAGGCAATATTGGCCTTAAGATTGATCATAGAAAAAAGATTTGAGTGGAATAGGAAAATTTACATTGCATTCATAGATATGGAGAAAGCCTTCAATAATGTTAAACGGGACAAAATGTTTGAGGTGTTAAAGAAAGGTGGAATTGGCTACAGAGATGGACGAATCATATGGAATTTATATAAGAGCAAAACAGCTATTCTGGAGGAAGAAAAAGAGCAAGTAGAAGCTAAAATACGTAAGGGGGTGAGACGATGCGCATTATAACCAGTGATATTTAATGTGTATATTAAAGAGGCCCTGAAAGAAGTCCGGGAAAGAACACAAACGGGCGTGAGAATACATGGAGAAAGAATAGACATGCTAATATTTTCAGATGATATTGCTGTCTTAGCCGAAAGGGAAGAAGACCTGCAAATAATGATAGAGAAGATGAATGACACATTGGGAAGAGGATACAACATGAAAATCAATGCTACCAAAACAAAGATTATGGTATGTGATAGGAAGGGACAAGCGAAGGCGCAGATTGTGGTCGATAATAAGCGTATTGATCAAGTTGATTCCTTTGTGTACTTAGAAAGTATAATAACGAGAGATGGGAGAAGTAGGGAAGAAATAAAGAGTAGAATAAATTAAGTCAAAAGTGCTTCCAACAAAATAATTAAGCTATTTACGTCCCGAAGTAACAGCTTGCAAATAAGGAAGAGGCTCCTTAAAACATGTATGGAGTGTAATGCTCTACGGGTGTGAGACATGGACTCTGGGCGTAGAAGAGAAGAGAAGGATCAACTCGTTTGAACTCTGGTACTACAGGCGCATGCTAAGAATCGGATGGGCTGACAAGGTGACAAGTGAAGTAGTTCTGCTGAGAGTAGATGAAATACCCAGCCTGGAGAAAACTTTAGTCCAGAGACAAGTAGAGCTTATTGGGCACCTATTGAGACACGAAGCGCTCCCGAAGTTAATAATTGAGGGAAAAGTTAAAGGAAAGAGGACTAGAGGAAGGCCACATCTGCAATATTTGGGACAGATAATGAAGGAAGTGGGATGCAAAACCTGTGCCAAAATGAAGAGGAAGGTAGATTCACATGAAGAATGGCGAGTTTCTGCAAATCAATCGACAGATTGAAGACCAAAGAAGAAGAAGACGGCAAGGACCGGTTGGAGATATTGATAAGTTTTTAAACTTCTCGGTTGGATATCTTAAGCGTCTGATTTGGCATTTATTGTGTATGGTATGGTCTCTAATTGGGATATTCAAACCCATAAACAGTATTCCTACGAGAAAAACTGGATTGGAAAGGCTGCGTGAGATCTTTATAAATGGTTTTAATACTTCCAAAATCTCGACCTCTTCACAACTGTAACTCGTGACTCCTTGGTTACGTGCTGGGCATTATCTCGAGCGGTTCAAATAAAAACACTCCAGGACTCTTGGCGCGGATCAAATGGCAGTCAGGAGGACAAAGCACACCCAGACCATGAACCGGGAAAATATACTGCGTAGGTGAGCCAGGTAGCATGCAGTACAAGGGCTAAGATATTGTACTAATAGAACTACTAATTTTTACATACCCACTAAAATATTGTTTTATTGTTGCAGATACGATATTATTATTAATATCTAGGGAGATAATTAATACGGGGAGTGATGTAAGTAGCAGTGATTCCACCTTTTTAAACTCGAGTACGCTGTCAAATCTGCCTATTGACATCGTCTTGTCTTTTACATTCCTCCACATTCACTTGAAGATTAAAAGGTTATCACAAAAATACAGGCTTTGGTAGAAAGAAAATCAAACAGCAAAAAATGCAGACTATGAAAAACGGTGAAACGAATACATAAAAAAATAGATCTATCGTAGTTACATCTTCCTTGATTGGCGGGTTCGATCGTGGCTGTTATGGTACCTAATGAACTCATGAAGTCTCTCACCGGGATTGGGTTGGTGCGGTGTCAACTACTTGATTCCCATCGCGAGGGCTTGATTTGGAATTACGGCGCGTAGGCGATGGGGCTTTTTCAGTGTAATTTCGATCCATTCATGGGAGCTATGAGGAGATAATAGTTGATGAGGTGAGATATGTGAGATATATAGAGGCTAGCAGTACTCCATTGGGTTTCACGTGCAACTGTGAGCCCCTTGATTTATTACGCTAATAATACTCTTCTGCTGACGCCCGCTACAAGAATCTTCCGTTGTCTTTATGATCATTGCCGTTACAGGGTACGCTCCTATCCCTTTTGACGCTCATGACATTGCATAATCATATGAAATATATTATGGTCGTCTCCATAACTGTAATTTTGTAACGAGAGTATCTGCTGTGATATTTATCCATTGCTGGAGAGGAAAAAATGGAATTTTCTCACCGGGTTTTATGAATATCGATGCATAATTTTTGTTCAGAAGTTATTTTATTAAAAATATTATTAAGTCAGGAAAAGTGTCGTATTCACCCCTTTTAGCATGTGTGTGAAACCATGACCATAATGCAATCAGTTGAGCGAGGTGTTTATCTATGTCAACCTTCCCGTGAACCTATCGGTGATAAATCGCATTTTAGTAAAAAAGAGATGATGTTTGCATATTCATGTATAGGTACGAGTGATTTTTTTACGTATGCATATTTCAAAGTATTTAACGTAAAAGTAATAAACACATTAAAATTATGTTCGTAAATGTTTCTCGGATTATATTCCTTTATATTAAAAATATGATTGCATGAGACATTTTATTGATTAAATCTGAAAAATTACCAAAAATATGAAGTCAATGGTAAATTTGATATGCAAGATGAAATAATCGCTCTTAAGCCCTACTCAAACCCCTAAATAGAGAAAACATAAAATACCTCATCACGTCTCATTCGATCTTTATCATCGTCTGGTAGAGGAATATTCTCAATTTTTCATCGAATTTATTTAAATTAACCTTTTTTCCCCAATATCAAGAAGCTCCTGCTCTTGTTCTTCCTTTTTGACTTCTTGAGATGAAGATATTATCTGCATCAGTGGCGTCACCAGCCACGACCCAAGTTAAACTCTAACCCAGTAAAACTTACCGTCCCGATAATTAGATCATGAAATCCGATAATCACAAAATTGAAGTTATCATACATTTTATTTTATGCGAGTATATTTGAGGAAGTTATATTCCAAATTGTCCTTTTCATCTTAGGAGATCGAAAGACGTAGGGGTCCTTCGTTACATTTAGATGTTATCTCACTATCTATTCTGATACCTACTGATGTCATGATGTGAAAACGACAGAACTTTCTAAACTTTTCATACAAATTCCATTACCACACACCAATCTATGTTAGCTAAAGATTTCATTACCACACACTGACCTCAGCAGTGAAATTTGTGTGAAATTTTAATATAGTTCTGTAGTTTTGTGATCATGCTATCTATAATAGATTTTCGCTTAATTTTGTGCTCATACCTCCTGTTTGCTACTCGCATCGAGACCGACTGACAAGCAAAAACACGAGTAGGTGTTCTCTAAATGGTACCCAGCAAACTATCTAAAAAATACGGAGGTTTCTTTCTCATGGGTCGTTCCCGTTAGAGTTAGGGCGAGGGTCCGTCCCACTTGGACATCGTACCAGATTGCTTTTTTCTGGCTCTTGAGTATACGGTGCACCCCTTCATTTCCATCGCCCAAGCCGGACCCTGGATGACGTCAGCAGGGTTCGTCTCCTCGCCGCGCGCGTCCCTCTTGTATTTCACCCCCTCTTCGCCCCCTGTACCCTCTTCCCTAAACCTCACCCCTCCCATCCGAAAGGGATTTGGCGGGTGTGGAAGAGCATCCAATACACCGCGCACTTGATTGTGTGAGAATAAAGGCCAATCACAAGTGCGATGTATTACATTTATATTCTTTTGATCCTACTCACTGCTTTTGCGCTGTGTACATTGAAGTCAAATACCTAGTCGACATCCACATCTGCAATGCATCGCAAAGCTACTCTCCTCATGGGTGTGTAGTTGGATGTGATAGCACTCCAGGCTAGCATAACTGTCCCAGTCCTTGTCCCAGTTTAAAGTCAAATTTATGTAGAACGTTTAACCTAAATTTTGTCCTTTGATGTGAAAGAGATCCCATTCATTTTTTAATGATATACTTTAAATGATATACCTGATTTTACTCATTTATCATTTAAATGATTCAAGCTTAACCTTAGCACTGTAATGCCCTAGCTCTGAATCACATTAGAGTGATCGATCTATAACATAGAAGTTTTTGCTTGGGGCTCAACATTTTGAGAAATTGAAGAACGAAAGAAATCGAAGTACTGATTAGTGTATTCATTGTGCCAATTTTATTGCAATTTCGGATTGAATTGGATATTTGGGGAGTCGACCGACAGCTAAGGTCATTTGTGCCATGGGGGACAGGTAAGGGAGGAAGGGTGGATAGAAACCCGGCGTCGGCATTAGCCTGCTCTTAACGAAAGACGCCAAGGGGACCACGGTTTAACGTCTCATCCGACAGACGGAGTACTGCACTTGAAGTGCCCTCCACAAGACATTCAAGTAGGGATCGGGTGTCCTCTAAAAAAACTTTCCTCCTCTGCAGGGATTTGAACCCTGGACGTCCGTATGGCTAGCCAGTGCTCTAGCCACCACAATAACCCCATTCTCTTATTGTAATTTTATTTGTAACGAAAAATTACTGTGAAATGATGCTCTTATGCCCGCATATGCTCGTTTCCACTTTGGCATGAAGTCAAATATTTATAAGAGTTAACGAAAATGAAATATCATAATGATATGATATTTTCGGATAGGTCTATTTACTTGTCCATGTGACTATGATGGCCTTTATTGCCCTGCTATTTATTTTCTCTGACCGTCTTCTAGTTATAATTCGGTTATAATCGTCTTCTAGTTATAATCATTTGCGTTGGAATCCCGTTGGAGTCGAATGATATTTTCGTATTTTAAAATTTCCACTCGGTCGTGTTTTCATCCTATAATCATTCTCTCGAGCTGTATTCATTCAATAACATTTGGTTTTTGAGGTTGAATTGGCTCTGCACCAAGAATGCCTGGTGGCCCACATCTGGATAACTGATTCGCAAATGTTGATTTCCCTTGCTTGCTATTCCATTTTCCATTTCCTGCTACAAGTTATTCAATAGTGACTTTTCACTTAAGCTTCCTTGTTTCCTTTCCGTTGCGGGTTATTACGAGTGTAGACGTACTAAACACTTCTCTTCCTCTAAACCCAACGTCGCACTTAAGGAGTGGAAACGTCTGTAAATATTGCTACACCAGATAACTGAATTATCTCTTAACGTCATTTGTCATGGATATGTATATACAGTAAACCACACCCCAATAGCGTGGTATCATAAGAGTGGATTTCGATAAGACGCTGTCATAGATATTTAACTGATTTTTCTAGACGCGATCGTTCTGCTCGGTAAGACTTTGTTTATAAGTCGCAATAGAAACAAAATTGTGGGTCACGTGTCATTATCACTTGCTGCATAGTGATAGGTTTTTTGAAGAGTGTTTATTCATAAATTATTTATTGAAAAACGAACTTCTTTTCTTAAAAGAGGATTTATAAGTAAAATACTGGAAAGTTACTGGTTAACAATGCACAAATATGAAATTATTTTTGGTGATACCTGCTAATAGATTAGTCAAAAAGCAATATCAAACTTTCTTTATTCAGATGGAGGAATGGGACCCCGCATTGTGTCTCAGATTTATTTAAAATAGCGCGATTTTACGAGACGCGGTAATATCAGAGAGCGTTGCCCGGCGCTATGTGAGTATTAATATATTTCATGGTATTTTGCCGATTTCCATTTACTTTAGCGAAAGAACTCCGTCCTAATGAGCAATTAAAAATCACCATGTGCAAGTATTTTTTTGGGCAGATGTATAAATATCGCGAAAAATTATTTAAGATGTAGACGGTAAGTCCATTAATGTTAAACGAAATATGAATATTGTGTTATCTGCCTCTCTTAACAATTAACATATGCATGTAGTATTAAAATGTAAACCTTTAATGGTTAATTTAATATTGAATGACACGCATTTTGTTTTCATGTACACAGATATGTTAATTTTCACTCCATCTCTCATTTCAGGTAAGCAGCTATCACATCAGTTCTGGTTTCCTTGTTTAAAAATGTGATCTACGTGAGTATTCTCCTGTTTTCATTCTCACTCTTTACAGTGATGAGTTTCTCCTTAAAATCAGTTAAAATTTGGACACCTTCGTGAGATTTAATATGTTGACTGAACGTTCTGTTTCAATGCGTAAACAATATTTTTCTCCCTTATAAATTCCCTGTATTGTTTATAGTAACCCACAAGTGTGGTTATGTATTTTGCAGTATAATTAAAATTATAAATGAGATTTTCATGTAAATTAAGGATTTCCGAAACACCCTTATATTCCGTACTTAATCTTTTCGGCTTTCAACTGATGTATATTTGGTAAGGTGATTTACTATGAAATACCAGGAGATAGTCAGGCTTTTTCCGCGTTGTCTTCGTTCAGCAATAGCATTTTTTTATTCGAAATAGTTGAAATCATGAAGCATCCTAATACATACAGAATCTTTATTTTAGGTATTTTTGAAAGATAATAGGTAACAAAATGAACGAAGGTATTTCATGAATTTTAAAAATATCCACCTTTAATTCTCCCATTTTCTCACCAATGTCATCGTCGCCAAAATTTACCATAAGTTGGTTTTTTTCTCGAAATCTTCTATTCTAACGAACACTAGTGGTTAGGTATTCTTGAGAAGAAATGATAATTACAATTTATTTTCTATGCATTTAGAAAAATTTTAATTAAACTTTGGTGGTTTATTAGTCACAAGAAAAAAATAAGAATTAATTAATATAACTGCGGTCGGTACTAAAATATGCGAAAAACTACGGCACCTCTTCTCCATATTTTTTCCATCAGCATCAGCGAAGCATTTTTTCCCTCCCCACCTATAAAGACAGTGCTTATCGCTTGGTTATCTTTTTAAACAGTATTTTTATGGGAGCGTGGAAAGTATGATGATAAAGTTGACGTCATTTCTTTCTCCTTATACGTATAAACCACTCAAGGTTATCTCGTTCGCTGGCTATTGTTGAGGCTGAGGCAGAGGCCACAAAGAGGAGTCACCTGCCGACTCCGAACCCGCTCACAAGCCCGCATGTTTTTGATGTCCGAGTTGGTAAGGGTATGTGTCGCAGTGGAGGAATTAAGGGTTAATGCTGACAAGGGGGTTCGGATGGGATAAAGAATAAAGGGAGAGTGGCGGGGACAGTGAAGATGAGAGGCTACTGGGTCGAAAGAACGGTCGCGAGGGTCTTATTAAAGGATTAATCCAAAATTAAATACCGTTTGTACCTTTTGAGAGCTAAAATATAAAAAATAACGGATATATCGACATGGAGACCGACTACGTATTCCTTTTGCGGTAATTCAAAAAGAAATACCAATGGGAAATAAAATTACGATCCCCTCTTTTTCACTAGTGGAAGTCTTTGAAATTTCCTGCTATTTAATTGAAATTTTATATCTCTATAAATTGCCTCAATATCTCCGGAAATTCAAGTCTTTGAATATTTCAATCAACAATGATTTGAATTCATTAGCCTCCTTCGCATGGTCGTGAATTGTAGAATCCAATGTACAATTTTTTTTGATACTGTATCCTTGTGCCCAAGGGTACAATATGTGAACTGCGTTTTGAGATTTGTTGGATGGCTGTGGATGATGGATTTAATGGGATAGTGGATGAAGATGCATAATTTTTATTATAATTTATTTTTCTTTCTTTTGTATGTATACTAGAATTGACTCACATGTGTCAGAAACAGAACATTTATCTTTTGTTTGCATGCTGCCTTTTCCATTCAATATCTTTTATTCAATATCTATTAACATCATAATTCCATTTCCATTTAAATACTGACCAAGGATTCCTCTATTTGATTCCATGGTTCCTTTCCCATGGTAACTGGGTAATCAGAACTACTCTATGGCACTTCACTAACCATACCTACCATCAGAAACTGCCCTTAGACACCGCATTTTTAATGCTCAATAAATTCATTATTTATCCGTTTTTCTAATTAATAATGTTACTTTTACCATTGAGCCCCTTAACAAACGGTCAATTATGCATTCCCTGCGTGTTCTACATTAAATCCTTTTTCCTGAAGACGCGATATGTGAAAGGCGTAAATAATTGAATAGATACTGCTAACCACAAAGAAGATACCACATTTTTAGGCACATTTTCCACTTCCATGACTTGTGCAGAAACTCCTGGTTTCCCATATCTTTAGTAACTATGCTGCATGAGAAGCGGAGTATAAGCAGGAATATGACATGGACTTGAATAACTATAGCAGTGGACATTTGTTTCCTTTCATCACGTTGCAAAGTATTCAGTAATTTAGAAAGTCATGGACAATAAAAAAATTATCTGGAAATTTGCTTTTCCAAGTCATATCTGATTGTTTTCAATAAGTGAGGAGTACCATTCTAAGCACTTGAACAGGCGTTTAGTGACTTAACTATTAATGAAATGCGTAAAAGGTTATCTAATGTACCTTCATTTGGCGGTTTGTGGGAATAACGCTCTGGGCAGACAGGTGGCGGGTTATCCTACTCAGATGTAAGCGACGAGTCTACCACCTCGTATTCATTAAATCTCTCGGTAGATTAGGAAGGGAGAAGAGTATGCCATAATATCTATGATTTTAAGTGTTCGAGAATGAAGTATATTTTTCCTGTAGAGATAATGGTGGCGTTCATTTTTCCGTGAAACTAAATCTCACAGATGTGCATCCGTTAATGCGTTTTGCTGCTATTCTTGTCCCGAATTGGAAGCACAGACACAATTGCTCAAGAATGGATATTTTTGCCTGGAAAAAAGGAAGTTTTGTCCTGGAAATTCTAGCCAATTCTATTATAATTCTGGAAATTCTAGGAATTTTATAATTTATGGTCTGTAGCTACCCTGTTCACTGTCTACAGTCTCAATGCGAGACATATTTCTGTACGCCGTATTCTTCTTTATAACGCAAGGTTTGGCAGAGGGAGATATACGGTATATGCGTGTTCTGGGTGAAGGGAGGCAAATTTTCGATTTTTATTGTAGTATCCCGTCCTCTAAGAGGAGGCTCAGAACTTGGCAGAGGACGGTGGTCAATAGGATGTGGCTCGGCGCCGCGGCCTGACCGCTGGGGGGTAGAGGGCGTAGTCTGCGGTCAAACAGAAAACGGGGAAGGGACGGAGGAAAACGGGGATTGATTGAGCATAGGAAAAACGCGCCCGTGAAATGGAAATGCCGCCGTGAGATATTTTGCTATATTCTCGAACCAATCATAGCCATCTGCAAGGGAATATCAGGTTTTGCGTTAACTAAAGGCAAAATCGGTTAAAGCTAAATTGATGGTGATCCTCTTTTTTTATTAAACGCTATTATCCAACTTCACAGAAATGTCTGTCCATCTCATTTTTACCCACTTTCCAGTAATCTAGAGCTATGAAAGTTAGCACAAATGAGGAATTCAGCTAACAGTAAAATTTATAAAAAAACAATTTATACATATATTTTTTCACTTCGGATAAGAAGTTGTCAAAATAATTAGTAATGGTAGTATTTACTTATTATAGATAGTGAATGTTTAAATTGCAGCCTGGAGGTGTGTACTAAGTTACTCATGGTATGTTGCTATTGGTGAACAATATACGGGAGTGCATGTAATAATGCGGTAATAAGCTGAGTGGTCAGCCAACAGTGTGTGGTGTCTCTCAGAACAGTGCATGGAGTTTTGATCTGAAAATAATCATTTTCCTAAATACATATCGAAACTTATAAAAGGCATAATTAAAAACTTTTATGTGCCATTCATTGTTAATTTAAAAGTGAAAACGACGAAACGTTAATGATAAAATAAAAATGTTTCAATATATCAGTTAAATTTCAAATACCCAATCGTTCTGATAATTTTCTCCATATTTTTACCGTATCCTGAAATAATTTCAGTAATTAGATCATAGGAAATATTTTATAGAATGATAGAGCTTTTAAGTCACGTGTAATATTTCGCTATTTTTCCTGATACATACAGCAATCGAAATAGAACTGGTTAAACTGGATAACCTAGCTGAAGCACATTATACATTTTTTTCTTGCTAATTCAACCGTTGTTACACTTCGCACTTTTTATGAACTTTTATTTACCCCACATTAATTATTTTACAATGAATTTATGCACTCTATCGTAGTGCATTAATGTGTTGGTATTTTGAATTCATCTCTCGGAGAGTTTTGAATTTTAGAAATGGTGTCATCATGTGAGAGGAGAAGAATCTGCCGTATTTCCAAGAGTTTTTCCATCATGCATTTTATTTGTTACTTTAAGAATGTTATTTTTTGTTTTATTTCCCGTATAGAAGTTTTTAGAGCCTTTAAAGGTGTTGCTTCGGACGGTTTTCTTGACAGAACTTCGAATCAGTGACTTAAATGTATGTTTCGTGCTTATTGACTGTTTTGTGAGAATTATTCCCCTGCCATCACCCTTGAGGTAAGCAGTAACTTTATTTGTTACTTTAAGAATGTTATTTTTTGTTTTATTTCCCGTATAGAAGTTTTTAGAGCCTTTAAAGGTGTTGCTTCGGACGGTTTTCTTGACAGAACTTCGAATCAGTGACTTAAATGTATGTTTCGTGCTTATTGACTGTTTTGTGAGAATTATTCCCCTGCCATCACCCTTGAGGTAAGCAGTAACTTTAGGCGTCACTTAGTGGATATGACTAATATTCATGATTATTTGCGTTTTGTATTCTATTCATGATGAAAATTTACTTCTGTTCTGTTTCCACACTCATTTACGAACAATCTTTTAACATTTAAATATCGCACCAAGATGAGACATAAGTGCTGAAATCATGATCGGTAAGGTAATGTGAAAATCGTTCACGTTATCTAATTATGCATCAAGTCCCTTCAAGAGATAAGAAGGCTGGGTATGCGTCTTTGTGAACAGGAATATTTGCGAGAAAAAATGCCATATTTTGTAAATAAGGCTGAATGTGAAAGAAATTGAAAATTCAAATCCAAATGCTGCCTCTTACTAGAAAATTACCGAAACTACTATCCGTTACAAAATTCCATCACCTGAGTTTGAAGACTAATATCTCAAAGACGGCTCAATCGATTTTAAAATGAAGTGCACCAAATCAAAGCTTGTTTATTTCCGCGTTTAGTGAAGGTATACAAAACGTTTTACCGTGTATATTGATTTCAGTCTGTGCTTAAAAACAGAATTTTAGCGTATTTTTCGGGGTACCGAACGGATGCATCGCATTTCATGATGATGAACTCGATAGCTTGAAGAAGATACAAACGGCGGTTTTCAGGGATGCGCGGAACGGAAAATAACGCAATATTGCAATTTCATATAACTAAAATACTAATGCATTAAACAACATGAAACTTCATATAATTGTTAAGAATGATCTTTGCTACAATATTTGTGAAGTAAATTTCGATATCTTAATCCGTGTTGTAATTACAAAGCTGTAAATACGACGCATCCGTCCGATACCATGAAAAATGCGCTAAAATTCTGTTTTTAAGTACAGACTGAAATCAATATAAACGGTAAAACGTTTTTTACACCATCACTCAGCACAGAAATTATTGCTTGCTTATGCTTGTTATGCTTGTAATATGCCACTATGTAATATAATAATGGAACCTTCTGACAAGCCTTATGGCTTAGAAGGACCAAGTTTTTTTAATGCAAATAAAGGCATTCATACTTTAAATAAAAAAAATATAAAAAAAACCTCGGGTGACGGAATTTTGCAACGGATAATAGTCTTACAATAATCACGCAAAAAACAGAATACAATTAGGGACAAGGTCTATTTTGCGCCTTTCACCAAAACATAGAAAATACAGACGCCACTTTCGATCTCGAGAGTTTAAATGTGTTAAGGGAAAGGAGTTTAGAAAAAGAGAGTAGGGAGTTAAGGCAGAGGGCAGATGTTTTGAGGGCCTTTCTAGAGAGGAGTCCCGGTTGGGCTGAGGACGAAGGGCTCAATGGCAAAGGGATTCAAGAGGATGGTTTCCCGGCCAACAAAACGGTCACTGCTCTCCCTCAAAAGAGGTAGAGAAGGTAGTTGGGTAGGCAATGGCGGACTCTTTAGATGTGTGCGTGTGTGTGAGGTTGTTGTATCGAGGAGCCAGTGAGCAGAGACCGGAGATGGCAAATGGTTGAATAAAAGGCCTTTGTTATCTGGACAGATTTGAGATGGTATGGCCCACAACTTTTGTGTTTGATCCTCGGGGACAAGTGGAAATGCTAGGGCATGTTAGCTTACGAGATACAACCGAACGAAAGTTGGGAGCGTGATACGCTTGTGGTTCAGAGCTTTCAGGGTAACAAACCCCTTGAGGAGAAAATTTGAGGCTCCTGGGTGGTCGTGAATATTCCGCGCGAGGTGTCATATGACTTGCGGGACCGAAAAAACTTCAGTGAATAGTTTCTCCGGAAGATCCAATGAAACTGTCAGAAAGAGAGGGGCGTGGTATTCGATTTTCTTTTTTTTTCTGTAAAGTTGGCTGATTGCCTGTTCTTCTTACCTTCGCCTTTCATTCTTGTTCGACGGTGAGGTTACTAGATTTTTTTGGCCTATCTATACTTCTTTTTCCCATTGGCAACTTTTAAAGAGTTACTTTAACTTTTCCGTCTTCCCCCTTGCGATTTATACGAGGGGGAGTTAAATGAAAACCTTAATTATTTTTAAACATTTTATTAATTGTGCATACATGCAGCTAACCTGTATCATTTTTCTACATAGTCCCCTACACGTTCAATGAACGTCTGCCAATGCTTCCTAAGTGCCTGAATTCCCGTTTAAAAAAATTGTTTTGTAGGCATCACAACCATTCGTGCACCACCTGGCACACCTCATCATCGGACTGGAATTTAGTCCCATAAAGTGCTTCTTTTAGGGGTCCAAATATTCGAATAGCACCATTCTTTGCTCACTCTCTTCGATTCTGGCTGATGGTAGTGGACCCAGGTTTTGTCTCCAGTGATGATTTGTGCAAGGAAGCCATTCAAGGCGCCGCAGAAGTTCTTCACACGCATCAACTACTTCAATTCTGGAGTCAGCTGCCGGGGCACCCATCGTGCAAACACCTGATGAAACCGGAGCAAACCATGCATAGTGTGATATTCTGAACCATGACTGATGTGTACAGCTGTCGCAATGTCATCCAATGTCACTCAGCGGTTTTCCATTGCGATGGGTTCAACTGCTGCTGTGCTCTCGGGAGTCACAACGCGATGTGCCTGGCCCGGGCACTGAGCATCATCTACCGACGTCGCACCGTTTGCGAACTTCCTGCACCATTCATACACTTGCTGCTGTGACAAACACACATCTCCATACTGGATCTTCATTCTGTAATGAATGTCTACAGGTTTCACACCTTCACTGTGCAAAAATCTAATCACCGAACGCTGTTCCTCTCTGGTGCACAGTGCTAGTGGGGCAGCCATATTTAAACTGTTCCTGCACCGGAGTTTGCGCATCTAGCCGGTACTGCAACTTAGGGTACATCCAACACGCTATGTAAAACACACATACCAAGTTACAGGTTACTGGCACCCACTTTCGATTTTATATTACACTTTTAAGGTTTTCATTTGACTCCCCCTCCTATGTCCATTCATTCTATTCGCGCTTTATTTTCTAGGAAATCTTGTTTATATTTTCCGTTTTGCAATTTTTTCGTTTTTTAGTTTTGTTTCTTTCCCGGTCCAGTAATGTTTTATCCGTTATTTTCAGAAGAACTTTTATCTCATTTGTCACCAGCAGCCATCTTGTTCCTGCTGAGATTGGCTGAGTGTCCGCCATATGTCATTACTGGTCCTATTGAAACTTGAAACTGTACAAACTCAACATTTTTCTTCTCTCCCTTTGTTCTCTCCTATAGTTTTATCCAGCCATCGATCTATTATTTAGGCTATTGTTGTTTGTTGTCACACTTTGGATTCCGTATAACGAATTCCGGACAGCTCTATCTAGGGAATTAAATTTCGTTTCCTGCTGGGAAATTTTAGTCTCCAGCAAGTTCGCTTCTCATAGGTATTTTAGCCGTTGTCAAATATTTTCTCTTTCGGTAGATATCCTCATTTTCTACTTTTTACATATATTAGGGACTCTTTACCATAACCACGGCAGTATTTGTTTTTGGCCACCAAGTACAGCGTCGTCAATGTTTGTTGGATTACAAAAAGTTGGATCTGAAGATTACAAATTATGAGGTGCGTGGATTTGCCCTTCATTTTCAATAGATATTTAATGAGTTTTCTTTCCATCCCAGCATTGCTTTTTGCACTATTCGCAAAGATTATATGTGTACATCTAGTTGGATGGAACAGCCAACTAGTTTGATGCTTTTCTGTATGATGGCGGACAAAAAAACTACCATTCAGGTCATGATATTTAATCACAGTATATGCGAAATGATTTCCAAATAATAGTTTCGCAACAGGATAAATAAATAATTTCTAACTGTTGCAATATTTAGACGATGCATTTGTTTTCCAAATGACGACAGTGTCAGTGAAGTAGAGGAAGATGAATGATGATACTCTTCTCGACATATTGTCTCGTCGGCGATGGGATAAAGTCTTCACATGTTAGTGCGAGGGTCGCAGGTTCAAGTGTCGCCCGGTTTGAATTTATTAACACTCAGGACATTCTTCATTGGAATTATTCCTTTTTTCATGGTTGTTTTTATACACCCAATGTTTAAGACCAGTGAAGCCAATTTCCGAATTGTGAAAATAAATTCTTCTGAGGAGCATTACCCAGATATAATATAAATTGTCTATTGTTTAATAAGAAGAAATATTGAAATCCTTGCCATTATCAGACGCAAAATACTGTGTTGCATCGCAATATTTGACATTTGTGTATAGAAACGATAGAAAAGAGTTTTTGGCCTAGTTATCCCCTAAAAGGACGATGAGTCAATATTGATTCGTTCCAAGTGTAGATGATTATGCTTCCTTGTGTAGTCCTCAAAAATACGCGTCTCACCGTGATCGTTACTCTGGAGAGGAACTTTTCTGAAGGGGAAGAGTAAGTTTTCTCCACTCTTCTTCTTCCAACCCCTCTTGCAACAGATCTTCCTCTACGACCAGCGGCACCACCGCCGATATCGTCTACTATGTAATTTCTGCCATAATTGGAAAGACATAAATCTCGATCAAATATCCACCCTTTTTCATTGCTATCTTTTTTTTAGATTAACATATGGGAGAATATAGGCACCCCTGTGGTAATAAACCAGTGCTGGAGTTGCCATCATATAATGTTATCTTGACGAGAAGAAAAAAAAAGATACAGCTGGCTGGTGCAGCCAAAACAGAACATTACAGCTTTGATTTTTTATAGAGCCAAGAAACAGTATTTTTTTCAAATGTGTTCATTACAAGAACAAGTAAAACATTAATTACCAATGGTCATAAACCAGAGTATAACATGCAAAAAAAATTTGCAAAATATGCATTAATCAATTCACTTTGTAGTTCAATATGTAGAAATATTTGTCAATATTGTCTCTAGAAAATAACAATGCTTTCAAGTGTCGTTGGAACAATTTTACATGCTTTGCAGAAGCAACGTGGAATGATAGGCGATTAAACATTTCTCGATTCCTAAATTTCTCTTTCTCTATACTTCAAGCCCTACCTGAATTTGCCTCTAGCATCTAAACGAGGTCTCGCGAGATGGCCATAAAGAATGACTGATAGGAGCCGTTTGAGCCGCATGTGCTTCCTTTGACCCTTTGATCAACCAGTAGCCGTCTCTTTCTCCTCACCGTTCCCTTTACCTCTTTTTCATCCCCCTTTACCTTTTCTCTCCTTTCCCCCCTTAAGGCAAGAGATCACTATTCAGTATTATATTTGGGATCGGGTTGGTGTGGTGGCAAGAGTAATCGCCTACCACACTGGTGGACAGGGTTCAAATCCCTGCAGAGGAGGATGTTTTTCAAAGGAAATCTGATCCCTACTTGAGTGTCTTGTGGAGGGCACTTCAAGTATAGTACTCCTTCTGTCGGATGAGACGTTAAACCGTGGTCCCCTTGGCGACTTTCGTTAAGAGCAGGATAATGTCGACGCCGGGTGTCTATCCACCCTCCCTCCCTGACCTATCCCCTATGGCGCAAATTACTTAGTTGTCGGTCGCCTCCCCAAATATCCAATCCAATTCAGTATTATATTGCCAACGATTGTGGTATGACCACTAAAACGTGTAGTGAAATGTTAACATTGAATTACATCTCTTGGTATCAAAGTTGAATTGTTAGCTTGCCGGGAGTTAATGCCAAAGGTGCATAACTGTATTTGCTCTCTATCCTTCCCGCAGTAATGTAATTCGAGTATCAGAGTGACTGGCATTGTTATGTACTGTGGAAGATTTTTGTTGCATTACTACGGATTTGTGGACAGCTTAGCGGATTTTTCTTTATCATTTACGGTTCCTCGAGTCATCAAAAATGTAATAACGTAAAAATGAGAATCAAATTATATCTGTTAACAAATTATGTACTTAAAATCAAAATTAAATTGTAATTTGAAACTCCACGTCGAGACCTTAAAAATTTAATTATGAAGAGTTAAATCAGTTGACTGCGATCAAAATTCCATCCAAAGTGAAATTACTCTTTGTGAAGCCATTTTAGAGACCGAGTGTAAAAATAAAATGGGAGGCAAAAATAATATGTGGTAGTGGCATTTTGAAATTTTATTTATTGACCTGGAATGATTCTACTTGGAATTTATCCTCAGTAATAAACTTCCGGGCCTGACATGCCAGCCATTAATGGTGTTTTACCATGCCACTGTTCATCTCATAATTTGAGTCACATGAGTTCTAAATTAGCCGATTTGATTGACCTAGATCGAAGGTTCTCAAGCGAAAGTGTCGTTTGATTAAGAATTTAAATCCTTGAAGCTTAAATTTTACCTCAGAACAATGCTGAATTTATTGCGTATACATTCTTCATAATTGATCAGGAGATGAAATAAAAGTAAATCTAATATTTCCCTGAACAATGCAATGAACATTATTTGGCTAAATATAGCTGGATATCGGAAAACCTATTTGTACTTTTCTACACATATTTTTCTCTGATTATAATTCGCCATTATGAAGTTTTCTGTGGTTTCCCACCCTAGCACGGGCATGCCCTGAGGACGATGGAAGAGGCAGCCATCGAAACGTTGGCCGGCAAGTACCTACCTGACCTGTTGGGAAACTCGAGAAAACTTCATCTGTATCATACGCCAGGAAAAATCCAAATCATATAATTCGTGTGTTTTTACTCTAGGAGTTTGCATATCATAATGCAACTTGAGCGGGAGAAATTCTAACCAATCTTCTTGTCTTGAGTAAACGAAGGAAATAATTGGGGTAGTCGAAGTTGAACTACAAAACGCTTAAGCCTGCCATCGTAGCCAGGTTTCTAGAGGTCGTTTAGAGCCTATTTTCGAGGGTTTGCACCAAATATATGGAATATACGTCAATTGTCGCCGGTTTAAGGCCATAGGTTGGTGATTGTAGTATAAATTCAGAATTTGAAACAAGTATATTCGAGCCCATCATCACAAGCTAATCTGTATTCAGATTTATCGAATAAGCCCCGTATTCTTACCTGTTCTCTTCTAATTCCTTTATAGCCTTGTACTTCTATCAGTTACCGTCCGTCCGTCTATCATTATATCCGTCATAGACATTTTTAATCAGCCTTAAAACCTAATTCCATCGCTACTCTTAGCTCTCGAGAGTGAAAAGAACCACTATACATATCCAGTATTATTAGCAGGGGAGGACTTTACCCCGCCGCCAGCCGGCCCCGGTGGCGGCGGGATAAAGTCCTCGCCTGCTAAATCGAGGGTCGCGGGTTCCTGTCCCTCCTGGGTGGGTTTTACACCACCCAGGGAATGGATGTATGTGAAGTTCTGTTGGTCCGATCCCAGGAAAATCTGATGACAGGCTCATCAGCCTATCGGGATTCCGGAGACATACGGGCCTAAAGAATCGTCCGGCAAAAACAAAAAAAAAATTACCATAGAGCCCGTCCAAATGAGTGACTGTTCTCTGGACTGAAGGTCTATTCTGACATACCCATGTTTCACTACCGTACAACGAAGTGGGGAGAAGTACACTTTTGTACACGGCGATTTTCTCTTCCTCAGACAGGCACTCATTCCTTGATATGCAATTAAAAGTATTAATGAAATCGTATAGTATTATTTAAAATTCAAGACGAAACCTTCCCGAATGCTTAAAAACTATGAAGAGTTGTAATAATGATTTGGTTATATAGCAGTATGTGATTAGGCATAGAGTGTTCCATCTTTAGTTAACTCAGAGGTCCTCTTGAATTGCCTTGTTATCCAACTTACGCTCCGGGTGCTCACCTCAAGGTCACGTCTTTTTTTAAGTGCGCCACTGTTGGTAATTACATCTCCACTTTTGGATAATCGGGTATATGCAGATAGTTTACTGCATAGCAATATTATAATATTCCCTCTCCAATTGGTAATATTGCACCCTCCTTCCAGTGGAAATTTACGAAAGAAACGAATACATTCATAAGAGCGTATGCAGTCAATTGAATGTGAAGCGCACTATATAGTGCTGTTATTCTTCTGATATAATACTTGTCTGCTGTAATATCGCTCTCAGATTCCTTCCAAGATAATTACGCAGTTATAATATACTGATTTTGCGCATAAACTGTAAATAATAAAAAATAAACGATCGTATGATTTATACAAAGAGAACTATATACATACCATGGTTTGAGGCTCAACTATGTGGAAGTTGATTTTCACAAATGAAAAAGTAACTTGTTTTCCTTCCACAGATTTATTTTCCTGGTACAGCATGTTTCGCCACAGGTACCTGATGATGACACCGCTGTGTCGAAACATGTTGTACCAGGAAAATAAATCTGCTGAAGGAAACCAAGTTATTTTTTAATTTGTGAAGGGCCACCATCATGATTCTCCGGTTAATTAATTCCCTCCATTAAACGGAATTGAAAATTTTTACGAACGCCTAATTTCTGATACCTACGTAATTATCTTGAACTCTCCAGTCCCCTATAAGGAATATAAGAATTGGCATTTTGGAGGCAATGTTTTTCCCCTGCTATTTTTCTCTGGCACCACCCGTAATTCACTTTTGTATTTTCAATGAACTCCCGTGTGAAAATGTATCTTTAATAAAGATTTTTTGTGAACATGTAGGCCCTAAGAAGGTGCTGTGAATCGTATAGCATTGTAAGTTGTTCAAGAAATCCTTATTTGAAGGGTACATTCTCTGGCTTAATTTGCCTTCTTGGTGAGGGTAATTGAAACACTGTAATTCTACTGAAATAATTTGAGATTTGAGTCTCTTCTGACAACTAGATGTGGAATGTCTTCTCGGCTTAATATGGCGTGCCGTAAACTAGCCATATTCACCGAATGGCGAGAGAGCTTCCTTTAATGGTGAATGCATCCTTTTTTTCGCTGATGCTCGCGGATGAAGTCTTGAAGAGAAAGAAACGGGAAGAATAGGCGCCGGTTGTTGAAGGTGGGGTAAGGGGTCAGGTTGGGGAGGGAATGTAGGAGTCGGGAGGAGGCTGTGCATCTCGAGATGTTCCAGAGTGGTCCAGAGGTCGAGAGGTAAGAAGTCGTGAGAGTAGTGGGCGTGAAAGGGGAGAGAGAGGGGTCGGAGTGCTGTTGGAGAGTGAGGGGAGAGAGTGGTGACCTCTGCACTCAATGGAATTGCGAATGTGAGGAGGGAGGGTTGTGGAGCAAGGTACCAAGTTGTCGGATGAGGGCGAACAAGTCGACATTGTTCAGCAGTACAGAGGACTGGAAGGATGCGTGGAACCTTTTGTCAAAGTAAGGGATGGATGGTAAGTACACTGCGTCCAAGCTATATCGTGGGGATCACATATAAAAAATATATGCGGCACAACATTAAAGAAACTAGGATTTATCAAGCGTATAATAGGAAGGTCCTCGGATAAAAAGTCAAAGAGAGATGCTACTTCGCCCTGGTTAGGCCACACCTCGAATGCGCCGCGAGCATTTGGGACCCTGGTCATAAAAATTTAACCAAAAAATTAACAAAATAGAAAGAAAAGGATCACGCTTCGTTAAAAAATGCTACGAACGAACAGATAGTGTTACACAACTGTTAGAGGGATTATGGTGGGAGCCCCTAGAGACTCGGAGGCTGCGCGCTAGGCTTAGGAAACTGCTTGGGCTGCTTGAGCTATTCAGAACTGGTGTGTTTCAGAGCGACACAGAGAATATTTTCACGGCGCCTCGCTACATTTCTAAGTCTGACAGATACGATAAAATAAGGGAGATACTCTGCCGAACAGATAGGTAGAAAAACTCGTTCTTTCCGCGCACAATAAGCGACCACAATAAAAATTGATCTCCTCTAAATACACTTCCATAGTACATGTCACCAATTCACCTCCAAAAATTGTATATCTTTATACGGCTGGTGACCTACCACCCGGTGTATGTAGATGTAGAAGATAACAGCGCCTCGGATAGAAATGTAGCCAATATGTGAACTCGTTCAGTGCCGTTTTGGGAAGGGCATAACGACTCCGAAACTTTACATATCAGTTATTTTTATATTAAATCAATATCTTTCATATTTGATATTTTCTTGGACGGACTCTATGAATGATGTGAGTTTTTTTTATTGATATATCTAATATCATCACCAGTGGTAAACCACCACCAGAACATGGCTCGGATGCTACAAACACCCCTACTCTAGTTTTGAATGTGAAACTGACCCTTTCTATATGGCCAACGCCGCATGTTAATGGCTTCAATTATCCTTTGATCTATTTCACCTGTCCTATGATTCTGTCAACTTTCTTCCTATGTCAATGGGAGGGTTTAACAGAGCCTATGGTTAGTATTTAAGGTTCGGAAGCATAGGTATTCCGTTTTATTGGCCAATCAAGTAGAATGGTAGAAAAATTGATATCATGAGAACTATGTAACATTATATAATAAATTCTCAGGCTTCACTTGGTGGAAAAACATTGCGATGGTTTGTAAATAAATTCACTTTGTAATAATTCACAATGATTTTTATTATTCCGACCTAGGTTTCGACTCAAGTTAAGCCATTATCAAGGTATCAACGTAACCTTGATAATGACTTGAGTCGAAACCTAAGTCGGAATAATAAAAAACATTGTGGAATATTAAAAAATGAATTTATTTACAAACTATATAACATTATGTTCCCTCTTAGGTGTGTGATAATGTTTGTGATATTATTTCCATGTTTTATTTTATTTCAATACTTTATTTTCGATCCTGGTAACTCATCTTTCCAGCTGTTTTTATTGCTATATATGACTGGCCTTGGTTGTGTAGTTGTGACTCTCTCGTCTGCCAATCAAAATTGCGTTGGTAAGGGTTCCGTTTAGGTGGATTTTTTTGTGATAAGCAAATTGTTAAAAAAGGCCTTTGTTGGATTAATTTCGTTTACTGTTATCTTTAGACCTGGAGGAATGGCAGTGGAATATGTGGCAATTTCTATTTGTAAATGAATCGATCACTTCATAATTTTATTTTTTGAATCCTTACACCAGTGGTGTGGGAAATTGTAATTTTCATGGTATTGATAGCCATTTTCTCATTATTACTTGTTCCTCTGTGGTCACTTGAGGGTTTAGTCTGGAGACAATGAAGGTGCGAGAAAAGAAGAAAAGTAGAGGATGGGCGAAGGAAATAGGTTCTCGCTGGAAGGGTTTATTAGGGTAAAGGGGGTTGGAGTGAGTGGCCCAGTCCTTGAGTAAAGGGTTGCATTCCGCCTGGTTTGCATGGACAGAGTGAGGATGGGATGAACATGGCTCGGATGGAATAATTTAAGGATTACAATATCTTATTGTAAAAAATAAAAGATATTCATGAATCTGAAAGATTCGTTAAGGGCTTCGTGGACTTAAGGTAGTCCAAGCGAGATAGTTCCCTCATCATGATGAAGACCATATTAAAATTATACGTTTTAATTTCACCAGCTGTAGGACTCAAGAATTAAATATTTAATTATCAATGGTGCAATAATATAGTTTTACATGACAGAAGTGATCAGTAATTAAAGGAGTATACCTATGTATGTAAATTTTTCTTTGACTTGACTCGTTTTATTCGCGCGGTGCGTTTGAAACTCCTTCAAAACGGATGGTTTTTTTTGTGATACCCAAAAACCTGCTGTGATGAAAATATTATTAATTTTCAAATATAGTTGAGAAAACATACAAAATACTCGCTGTTAGAGTTTTTACGACATCTAAGTGTTAGAAATACCTCATTTCGCAAATAACGTCTCACTGGAGTGCATACACGTACCATTTCTCACGTAAAAGGGCTGGTATTTTTTGGCAAGTATGTCGGAAAGTGATGTGGTAAGGGGTTAAATGTTTGGTGTCATTAGAAGAGTGAGATATTCCAATTTAAAATGAGACCAAATTCATTGATTTCTAGGTAAAATGATATTTCCCTCAAACTACCTCAAGCGACCTGCGTAGTCATGGTGTTAAGAAAAATAACTCGGTCGTGTATTTTCCCACTCATATTTAGTAGCGCTGACCATGGTTTCGACTCATAGTGTCATTTTTTCAAGTTCTTTTTTTGTTGAAAAAGGCACTATGAGTTTAAACCACGGTCGGTACGAATTAAATGTGAGAGCGGAGATTTACTGCTGATTTTTTTCTCTCGCCATCATGGAGATTAAATAATTCCTCTGTGCTGAGCCTGAAACGCTTACAGTTCTGTCGATTTCTAGCATAATAATTGGCGTTCTACTGATTAAGTACTACACTCTTCTCGTTTTCTCCCATAATTCCCTTCCTTCTTTTCGAAAGTCTTAATCCATTGCAGTTTTACTATATTCTCAGAGCTAAAGCCATCTTATGTTCCACTTTAATAAATCGATCATTCCGTATCTGCCACTCTTCTCCGTAATAGCTCTTCACTGGTTTCAGCAGATAGGTTTCAATTCCAAGGTATTGATAGCCACTTAGTTCCTATAAAATATACCTCGACGTAACGTAAAGGGTGAGTTAAGGGAGGAGTGAATGGGATAATCGGGAAGACAGGAAGGTTGAATGATTACATTCGTAGACTCATCCCATCTCGTGGAATATACAATAGCCAGACCTGGAGGAAATCTTTATTTTGATTTCATATTCTATATTATTTACTAAATAAAGACTTGTGGCAAATTCTTTTCGAATAAAGTAATGAGTTTTCGGCAGGATGCAGGTAATATCGGCGTTACTTGTAATCTGTTCCTTTTAATCGATGGTTTTTATTTGGTTTCCGGTGTATTTTAATGACTTTGTGTGTGAATTTTATGAATGGACGCGTAGTTGGAAACACTGGTAGTACCCTTAGAAGCCATGATCACTCAATGTTGAAATATTTTGGCCTTGCGCAATGTCAGATGCTTCTCAAACTTTCGTTCATTACTATCCAGAATTTGACTTGAACTTATCTTTCGCGGTAATTTTCAGGTAAAAAAATTTGTTAAAAAAGTCGAGGTAGTTTCATGTTTTGCAATATATTGACAATTTCTAATCTGCCAAGGTACCAATGCTAAGTTGTTACGGTGGTGCGCTGAATAAATTATGTTTTAGTGCATGAAAAAAGGAGGCAAACTTTGCAAACACCAGTATATGGTGCACCTTTTCTTTGAAAATTTTCCTTACGATTCCCTTAGTTCTAGTTTCTTTGCTACAGAATGCGTATCTGAAATATGATAACAAAAGTAAATATAAGACAATAACTCAAGAGAAAATAGCCCACAGGGACAGGGTAAGAGAAAATCGACCACATATAATATTTGGTAATTTTTCGCCGAAGAGGGTACACACCACTAGTGCTCCTTTGGTTAAAAGTTCGTTCCACTTATCGTCGAAGGTGGAATTCGTCAAAATATATAGATACTCATAGGAATAATAATTCGGATAACGCTTGGTCAGCCGAACTACCTCCTTCTAATTATCCAATTTCATGCCCTAGGTGACAACGAAATATGAATTCACCTATCTTCCTTGGATAACTTAAGGTCGTGTATTAAACTGCCCTAGAAATTCGTAATCCATAATAATGTATCTGTTTTAATTTACGAAAATAGCACCGGAAAATCAATTACACTAGTATTAGCATCGTCTTCCAGTAGCGCTCCTCCATTGACGCCTCTTCTTACTACCGTGCCGTCGACATTCGTGAGTTTCGTTTCTCAGATATTCCCCTCACATAATTATCACCAAAACTGAGACTAAAATAAAACCTTGGCATATCTACAACAATAAAAGGCAGTGAATGAAATTATTCGCATCATTTAAACAAAGCATTAATTATACTTTATGAAAGATGCTGAGTATTTTTTCCATTCCCTCCACCGGATAATTTCGACACTATATAGCGTCATAAAAGTTATTGCATAACAGTATTAAAAGAGCACTATTTGGCACCCTCTACTATTTCTGATTTGAATCTTTGGTAAAGGATAGCTGGTGCTTAATTTCTTTCGATCTACCCTCTATAGCATCAAATCTGCTGAAAAATTGAGATTGACGTGACAAACACTGCATTGTCATAGTAAACAAGTTGAAAAAATTTACATCTTTGATTCGACGATGCTAGAGTAACTTTCGAGTCGAGAGGGGTCGATAAAGAAGTCCAGAAGTACAAATTCAAATGAAATGCTATAGATATAGTTATTTTCAACTCTGACTGTAAGATTCATCTCCATCCAAAACTACAGGCCTTGCTAAAAGAATATTTTAAGCAGTTGTACCAGAATATTTCACGAAGAATGCTCAATCGAGATTCGTACTCCCCCGCCGTTGTATTCGTGAGGATCCGTCCCGGTTTTCGCGCGAGCGACATTATTCCCAGACGTTGCACCCGTATTCTGGGAGAGTGGAATGCCGGGAAATGAGCGCAGAAATAACAAGTCCTCGACTCGCGAAAATAATGCGATTCGACGCGTCGCATGGAGCTCTCACGATATTCCTCCATCTTCTTCCCGTACTCTCCCTCTCTCATCGCAGCCAAACTTAAACAAGGTCGAAATGTACGCCCTCCTCAGACGACTTGTTCCCTCACTCACGAATTCTCACCCTTCAACCTCCTGACACCGTCCTTCCCACCAAGATTCCATGCCGTACTGAGGCCACTCTCGTCTCAACCCCGGTTCTCCTAAGCCCCCTAACTCCGCCAGCTACCTTCTCCCCCACCGCCTAAACTATAAGAAAAATTTGACTCGAAGCGTAATAGGTCAAGTGTTCCAACAGGTCAAGGCAATGTGCTACTCTGTATGTCTCGATAGGTAAGACCCCCGTCGTCCTCGAGGTGTAGAGGACAGTGTCAGAGATTATGTCAGGATTTTAGCAACAATGCCTAAATGGTTTTAGGAAGAACTACGCGGGCGTTAATTAAAAAAATTATAACATGGTTTATTTTTCAACAAAAAGTTATGAAGAGGCGACTTGTTTCAACGCATCGGCGTCACCATCTAGACACCTGATGATATGTTGAGCCTGGTCGTAACTTAGAAGAAGTCAGTGGAAATATAAACTCAATTTTTACATCAGCAGAGGGACCAGCAGGAAGATGCCACTCACATCACACGCCAAAATATTAAATTTTTTATAAGAATTGTGCATTAATGGAATTATCGATGTCTTAAGGGTGTTATAGTTAAGTTGCATTTAACAACTAAAAATGAAATCTTCAAGGATTTAATTTGACGGCGAGCCACTATTGCAGCAACAGAGTTTGCGCCTAAGCGTTTGCTTAATGCAACAATGTCAAACAGCCAGGAGGAGAATCTCTCGAGAAATAAGACCAAATCGCTAGGCTTGGCAGTTTAGGGTTCCCGAGATTGGAAGATTCAGAACCTCAGACCCCCCAGCATTGAGACTTCACCTTTAGGGAGGAGTAGGTTTAATGGTGAAAGATGTTTGGGGAAAGAGTGAATATACGCTTTTTTTTAAGGGCGTGGGCGGATATTGTACCGGGGTGGAGGACGGTTTTCGGAGCTTTGATACTCGAAACGGGGAAGATTGGAGGGGGAGCACTAGGGAGGAATGAAAGAGCACCTGGAGCTGTGCAATGGTCGAATTTCAATATCGCATGTCGATGCTGATTTTTTTTAACTTAGGCCCAATTTATGACGTCGAACAGTGTTCTGAAAATTATTATGATGCATGCAATTATTTATGGGTGTATCTTATTAACCCATACTGTTCTGATTCTCTATTCATGAAAGTTTCTTAAAAATTATACGAAATCAGCGTGCAAGTATTATGAATAATGAAGGAAATATACGTGGAGAAATAATTCATTTTGGTCTGAACTATTCATATCCTGTAGCATATTTACTTTAAGTTGAACTTATTTGTACAGGTATTTGAAACCGCATGATCTACTTTAAGATAACTCCATAAGTTTTTCGTGATTATCTCTTGGAGGCAGTAGAGTTCAATTCATTAATGAATATGCACTAGTTCATATAGTAGCAAACTAAATTTCCAATAACTTAGGGTGCACGTATCCTTAAACTATTGCTTTGCGAAGGTTTGGTGCAGAAGTATTCTGAAAAAATTGAGCAATTTAGAAATTTTAAGTAGCAGAATTCCATACCTCGAGGGATCAAACTGATGAGGATTCAACTTAGGAAGAAAGCGAATCAAGGCGTAAGCAAGTTAAACAAGGGAATAGCGCGTAACGTGGTAGCGAGGGATATCGCAAATCGGCATATCTCTAAAATCAGCCGTTCTTGGTCTCTATACGATATTCCTTGAATATTTTGCACCGCAGACGATACATATCGCAGTCTCGGTCAGCTCTTGGAGCGCATTTTGGGAGGAAGGAGGCCGTAGTGGGAGTTTATAAAGAAGGATAGGATGGAGAAGTGCTCTCAAGCGATCGGAGGGAGAAGTTTATAAGGGCCGTGGGATTATTTGCTTTCTTGCCCGGGCTTTCAGTCCTCCCTCCTCCTATCCCATCCTAACTCTTAAAACCCCTCTCCTTCTCCTCCCAGATCATTCATTTCCCATTCCCTCTCCTCCAACCTCCACTCACCTCGCGATCCTCCTCTCCGACGTGTATGGGTCATGGGGTCCCTGTCTCTCCTGTTCATCTCAATTACTCATTATCGATTGGGAAAGAAACTGAAGTTCCATTAAAGAGAAGCGGACATGTTTGTTTATTTCCACTCCCCCGCCCCCCAGAGTGCCTCTTAAGTTTAGCATCGAGAGGAATAAAAAACATTTGATTCCCATTTCGCGTTATTCCGATATTCTCGACCGTTCAAGCGAGGGAAAGAAATTGAAGTGACGGGGTAACAACGAGGCTATTCAGCCAGCGCAGCGGCACTCAAGAATTTGTGGGTGATTTCATTAAATCGGCGACGATTTTGGAAGGCAAAGCATACTCTCACGGTGCGATATTAATTATCCTCTGTCATCAGAGATCAGATTAGAGATGCGGTTGTATGGTTCTGAGGTGTTGGAAGTTTGTGTCTTCTCGCTGCGAAGTATATTGAAGGGAAGGAGCTTTGCCTAACCTTGTTGCCCACAGCGTTAGAAAGACGCCGTACTGAGCTTAACTCTGTGAAATTCTTTAGCTATGTAGTAAGAAAAAATACTTTTCAATCCCTCAGTCATAGCTTTTGGATCTTATATTAATTCATTTTGGGCGTTTGAAATTTGAACACCGGAATTATCCGGTGTAAGGATGATTGCTCGCAAATGCGAATTTTTTCGTCCTGCAATGACAGGATGTATCGTTTACGATGTAGTGGTTGAATGTCTACGTGGTATTTCATTAGAAGGAACCTCTCTAGCTTGTGTGCTGAATATTTTTTTGCCATTTTAAAGAAGATTTCGAATTTTGAATGGTATGGGATGAGTAACATGAGTATAGCTGACGCTTAATAATCGTGAGCATCGTTATGTGTTGTAGTTTGGAACAAGGTCGTTCATTACATTTTGGAGTGAAGAATCAATTTCAAAAGTTTGACTGAAAATAATTGACAAGGTTTTAAGCGACCGATAAAGTTGAATTTTGTATTTTATGAAAAATGTTTCTAGATATCTAGGATGAATCTCGAACAAGCGGATGTAAATAAATTGTACTAGTTAACACCCTTGTCATCTAATGATTTACCACCTCCTTTGGCTGTTGTTGTGCAATGCCTAGTATGCCTAGTATGCTTTTACATAATTTTATGAAATTTTTATCCAGTTAAGCGCGAAGAAGTTTCTGATTAACCTGCCAGAAGTCACCTTAGATTTCAAACGAGTACAGGCGTGACGCATTTAGTTTTATTTACCAAGCAAACATTTCTTAGTTGGCAACAAATTTCGGTTACCCTTCTTCATTTTGTTGTTTTTATGTTCAGTCACCTCCAGTTTGTTAACACTCCCCATTCTCTGATAACTTATCCGACTTGAAATATTCTTTCGAGGACGTTAGCTCGGTGGGTGACATATCTGTTAAAGGACTTGGCTTTTGATTAGGACTTTGATTCTTTAATGAAAATTTTGATGCGCCTTTGTGTAGATATCCAAAGTTGGGCTTTTGCGGCAATTCTCGTTTGACGAGTTGACTGCTAATTAAAAGTTTACCCAGCTGTGTGATCCGATTTAATTTCACTGCCTTAAGTTTGTCAGTCATTCCATATATCCGTTCGATTCCAGTCGTCCCGAAGGGAGGGATTATGTTTACTTCCGGTTCGGTTAGCTCAGCTTCAGGGTCCCAGATCAAATCCTAATCAGTAATTTCTATCTCCTCTCAACTTCTTCCATTTGTCTTAACTTTCTTACTGTCGCCGAGAGAGCTTCCTTATTGGAGATTTGGAACATTGATTTAACCCCTGGAAAATTTGAGTGGATAAAAATGTAAGTTGAGATTCAATGTGCTGCTGCTCATACGTTAATATACTTAGGCATTAATTCAAGAATAGGGTATCGTTGGAGCATTAAAATAGAATTCGAGTGGCAAGCGCAGATCCCCGAGATGTTAGTTACAGCGACTCTAGTGTCGGACCGAGCCTGATCTCCACTCACCCTCGCCTCGCATGAAGCCACTATTTTAGAATGCAAGTCTTTTCACTCGGCCGCAGAAACGGTCTCCTTAGGGTGGCTGTAGCATCTCGGTTGCCCGTTAGTGGCACTGGTAGTCCTTTAAGCATAAGAATTTAGGCAAGCATGTACACTGGGGAGGCTAAGGCCATGTTTGCTGGTGTTCTAACGTCAAATTGAAGACCAAGAATTTTATTTAAATTACGAGTCTCAGACTTACAAAACTGCCGCATGAATAGCCGCATGAACAACATTGCATGTCACTGGATGAACATGGTTTCAATTTTGGCGAATCGTGAGTTAAACAGTAATGGCTTAAGATGCATACATATACATATGTATATTTTATTGAACCCTTCCTAAAACTTCCTACTATAGTGTGAACAAGTTTGAAAAGCCCCGACATGGACCATGTACGCGTCTTCGGTATCAGCTCATTGTCAGTGGTGACCATCCTTATCGGCCCTAAAGAATTATCAGCTGTAAAGGAACGCTCTTAGATGCAATTTCTGGAAATGAGTTCCGCTGCGAGCCAAACTATGAGTATCCTACATGTTACAAGAAATTTTTGATTTATGAGAGAAAGTGCAACCGTAGAGTCTAATTTAGGCAATCCACAACCTTACCCGTAGTAATGTTTTGGAAACGCAGAACTTGAGGCAAAAGTCCGTTCATGGCTCAAATTCAGAGGTTTATTTCAAAATTTTGATGCTTCGCTGTATTTTCTGCTAAAAATTGTTGTTTAGAGCACAGGTTATGGAGGTAATACGAATTGATTCTTTGCAGGAAAAATCAAATCCGGTGAATTTTGTATTCAATAATGGTGCATTCAATATCACTTGTATTCAGTTATTTATTTCACGACCTCTTAATATTCTTTTCTTCTGGAGTTTGGCCAAATTGGGCTAAATATTATATAATTTTATATGATATAATGTTTCATAAATTTAATTCACATTTGTGCACACGTGTAAATGCTTTAAATTTACCACGATTAATATAGCTAGTAATAAATAGCCACAAAATAAACCTGGTAAGATTGAAATTATTTAGGAACTCGCTCAGAGGTATTTTGGAAAAACCTGTTTATAATTTTCAACCTATTTTTGTACTTTTGCATCCAAATTCAAATACTGGAATGTAAACCTGATTTGTTTGAATTTCTCAATAATATGCCGAATTAATTTTCAGTGTATCAAATAACAGTGTGAAACGTTGGCTGGAGAGAAATGGAAAAGTTATTATGCGACCGAAAATCCAGAGGCTAAAATAATTATCACTCTTATTATTGCAATGGCAATGTGAAGTGACGTTCAAAATATTTGTGTTATATTTTTCTAATCCGCTCAATGAATTTGCGAGCGAAGTGAACCGATTAGGGGGTCTATTCTGTATATCCTTGGAATTTCCGAGTCTGAACAGTGACGAAATTTTGACGTCAAAGCCATGTAAAATTCATCTGGGAGCATTCAAAAGTTGAGATTTGTCGGGGAATTGGACGTCACATTCACGGATTTACCGAGGTTTGACCGTTTCGATTCCTTACTGAATATGGCCCCAGATCGACCACAGAATTTTTCGCTACTCTCCGATTGACTTGCAATGGAATCAAAATTTTCCTCCCCGTCGAGAGGAACGTGGAGATCGTTTCCAGGGCCTTCTGTTGGTTGGTAGGGGCCAGGGAGGGAGGGGGGGCGGAGGGAGTGGGGGGGAGGAATGGGACGCACCGCCATGATGACGATGGCAATTGGAAGGGTGGGCGACGAAGCAAATAAGGGCGCCACTTCATCAGTTATCGGCGGAAGGGCGGTGGGGTGAGGATTGGAAGGGGGGGGGAAGGGTTCGTGAGTGGAGCGGAGATACCCCTTTCCATTGGGGAAGGGGCGGGTGTCCCTGTCTGAGGGGAGACGTTGAGGGTACATGGGACGTAAGTTGTTCGGGGGATGGTGTGTGCCTTTGCTGGCGAAAGTTTGTCTGGGTCCCCTTTTGGAAGTAGCACTCCAGTTTAAATGCAGTTATGCTCGAGGCATTTGCATGCGCAGTATAATGCATGGATGTGTGCACAGCCAAAGTCACTTTTGCGAAGCAGGGAATGCTTGGGAATGTGACAGAGAGGAATAGTAATAGTGACGTAAGGAGTTTTCTCGCTTAGTGCCTGTGGCAGATGAATGATTTGTTCTTCGAAAAATGCGTCAGGCAGAGTAGATTGTATCGTGATTTTAAATTTATAGCAATTATTTCTATTTCTATAGTGTAAATTAGTTTTTATTGCAATGACCCCTAGAATAATATACATACCAACCGAGAAGACTTATTCCCTTTCCTTCGAAACATAATAAAATCTTTTTTGTGCACAAAAGTCTTAACAATTCTCTTGAAATAGCTTAGAACAAAAACTTTGTGACAAGTATCAGTAAATAATGTACGAGAAGGAATGTATTCTCTGCACTTGTGACTTCATATATGGATTAAAATCAGTGTGAGACGTTTATTTAGTAACTAATTTATTTTTATTATTATACTTGTTTATTTGGAAGGAAAGGAACAAAGTTTCTTTCACGAACGAAGTTTGGCTCATTGCTATTTATCTTAAGTATCAGTCGCATGCGATCGATAAGGTTCTCTCAAATAATTATACACTATGCGTCGAGTATATATGCATTCTATTTCGACATGTTTTTCGAGTAAGCACTGGGAGGAAAATTACAAGAAGCAAAATATCAGAAATAAAAATGTCACCATTTTGCCTTAAGGTAGTTTGAGCGAAATACCATTGTACCAAGAAACCAATGAATTTGGTCTTATTTTAAAGAAAAATATCTCACCCTTCTAATGATACCGAAAATTCAAACCCCTTACCACATTACTTTCGGAGATATTTGCCAAAAAATACCAGCCTTTATCATGGATATATGGTACGTGTAGTCACTCCAGAGAGACATTATTTACAAAATGAGGTATTTCTAACACTCAGATGTCATAAAGATACTATGAGCGTGTAGTTTGCATGTTTTCTTAGCTATTTTTGAAAATTAATCATATTGTCACCGCAATAGATTCTTGGGTATCACAAAAAACCTTCCGTTTTGAAGGAGTTTCAAACGCACCGCGCGAAATAAATGAGACAAGACTTATTTAGAATATGAGTGAGACTGACATGAGTGAGACTTATTAAGATTTTTTCATTTCATTACTTACCATTTCTGTCATATAAAACTAAATTATTTTACCGTTAATAATGCAACATTTAATTGATGTGTCCTACAGTTGGTGAAATTGAAGCATATAGTTCGAATTTGGTCTCTATTATGACTAGGGAACTATCTCGCTCGGACTACATAATTTTTGTCTAGGAATGACTACCGTCAAATCTTGTCTTCTGCGCCAAAATGCAGATCGTTCGTTAACATTTTTCGTCGCTTCTCGAATCAGTTTCTAATCCTACGAAACAAGTAAAAATTTAGGCATCTCATAGGTGTCATTTGAGAACGAAGGCTTTCGTGGTGCTCTACGTTGATCTCCTTCATTTTTCGAGATCCTCCGCATCTTTTCGGGATCGACCGCGTCAACTGCGCCACAAAAATCGGTGACATTTTACCTTCGGCTAAAGATAAAATCCAAAATGATCTGCAAGAACCAGTTTACCAGGTGCCTTGTTCCTGTGGGAAATCATATATCGGTGAGACTCACCGTTCATTGAAGGTACGAATCCAAGAACACCGAAGAGCAACCAAAAAAGCACAATTTAATCTGTCAGCCGTATCACAGCGGGGAAGAAATTGGCGGGATATAGGTCCTATATTATGAGGGCCAAACTCATGAACCGGCATCTTCGATCTGAAGACGCTGACAGTAGTGTCAGCGAAACTGTTGTCACTATCCAACAAAAATCGCGGTAGATCCCGAGAAATGAAGGAGATCATCATAGGTGTCATTTCAGTAGAGATTATGTCTTAAACTACCAAAAGTATGGCGTCTGATTGGTGGGACAGTTTGGGCAAGGATTTGGATGGGAACGGACCCAGGGTGTGATTCAAGTCGGAACCTTTAAGACTCCCCCGCTGTGCGTCTGAGGAATGGGGGAGGAAAGTTTGGGTTCGGGTCGAGGGATTAATTTACTTAATACTTCGCGATGGATTTCATCGCAAGGGACGGGGAGGAAGCCGGTCTAAACGCTGATGTGAGGAAAGGTCTAGTGAAGGGCCGGAGATCGTAGCGGGAGGCTCCCAACCCACCTCCCCCCACGAAACAAGAGGGTCAGGCGTCGAGGACGCTGGCGAACTAGGATATTGGGACAACTCGGGCGACGAAGGAAGTGTTGATAGCGGAGGGCGGGTCACATCTATCCACGAGGAGTTATTTTAGGGGTTGGGTTAGGGTTATTCTCGAGCAAGGAATCGTAGCCTTTTCTCCCACGTCAACTATATAATGGTTAACTTTTACAAAACCATAAATTATTTAAGACACTGGACCCGGGTTTCAATGCTTAAGCGTCATCTTAACCTAAAAATGAAACTAATGCGTTGAAACCCGGATCGTGTGTTTTTAGTTATTAGTGGTTTTGTGAGTGACCATAAAATAGTTTACATAATACAATACCACCAAGTAACAAGAACGTGTTATATTTTTCTCCCTAGCTCTCCGTAGCGATGCTCCTAAATCATTCCAAGGAATTAATGTAGTTGATAGTCATAAAACTTGGTCGGTCAATATTGATTGTATTCACCTTTCAATAAATATCTTCGAAACGCAAACAAATCCGCAATCAAAATGCATTTTTAGTGCATTCTCCATAAACAAAGCATAGGCTGTTCAACTTTTTTTGTGCATTGCAGTACATTTTAATTCGGAATGACGACCTGTGACGGATACCTATTCGCAGTTTTCCATGGGTGTGCTATTGCAGTGAATGCTCAGCAAGGACCTTAATGATGGCCATAAGGTAGAGATAGTTGCAAGGACCTATATCGATGGAGCTGCGGACATATCGAATAGACGACTATTTTTTAGATATGTAATGACTTTGTTAACTGCCCAATGTCGTTTGGGAAAGGGTATCAAGTTACGGAAGAAGCCATGACAATGGCTTTTGCTTCGATCATAAAATCTCCAAAATAATGTTTTCTTTTCATTTCTCTGTTCGACAAATCACTAAGTATGTATAAAAATTGCGCCATTGCCTTGGACAGACTCTACTGCATATATTTCCAGGATATTACTGCATGTCTCTCTATTCATGTGTGTTATGCTGTCACTTGGTGTGGCGTGTTTGCGTGGATAAAAACACGTAGGCAGAATATCTCATATTGTTAATGATTAAAAATGTATCTAATTCAACGGAATTTCAGTCGATCCGTCTGGAAGAATTCATAAATGCTTAAAAGACGTTTAAAATAGACTTATTGTTTACATTTCTAGAAATTTTTATTCTACTCAAACTTACTTTTTTAATTTACTCAAAATTCAGATTTTTTGAATTGGTAACGCAAATAAGTTTTCAGGTTTACTTCGCGTTTTATTTTATACATTTTGCTCGGAAACTTTGTTATGAGTTATTCGAAAAGGTTTGAAGTCGAGCTACACATTTTTTAAAAGTTTTTATACTTCGTTGTGTTTTGGTTGATTCAGTTAAAAAACCCATGTGGGTTTGAAAAATCAATGTTAAATGCATGATTTTAAGATTCATGTTATTCTAACCTTTTCTCTGGGGTATGCTTGAATTCTGTGTTATCCTTCCTGTGGTGAATACTCTCATGTAACATTTTTTTTCGCTCCTGCCTCTTTTTATTGATCATCCGAACATCTTTTGCAATTGGTCGTCAGGATCAACCCCGGCGTCATCAAGAGTTACATTTTAAGTGTAAACATATTTTTGTAATGTGTGAATTTAAAAAAAATCATTTCCCACGTATTTTCACATCATGTGCGCTTAATTTTTTAACGTTTTTGAAGCATTTATGAATTCTTCTATAGGCGGAGAGCACGGTTTATGGGTAATTAGTTTTATTATTCAATGCGTCCTATTGTAATTGCTCAGTTTAACCATTCATTGGAATGGAAAAGGTCTACCAGAATACCTTAGAAAGCAGGTTGTTTTTTATAATTGGGTAATACTGTATAATGGGTAATACTGTAAATATCGAAAAAAACGAGATGAGCATGAAAATGTGTGCATCATTATTCTGAGGCCCCTATGCAAAGAATCATAGCCCTCTCAAATGCACCGACCTATTAATGAGGTACATTCACAGAGCCTTTAGACTTAGTCTAACCTATTTTTAGAACAATTTAGATACTCGTAAACCTTTCTACCTGGGCAAATCGCCATAAAAAACAAATTAAGTAGCATTCGTAAATACATTTAATCGAATTTTTCTGTTTTAAGTTTTCTAATCGAGTGAAAAGTAGTTACTCTCAAGTTGGGAGAGTAGTATTTCTAAACTATTAATAATGCTTGAGCTGTAAATAGGGATGCAGCTCGTTAACCATGCGACTTATTGTAGCTAAGAATTCTCTTCCTCGGAGCATCATTCTGGGGATCTCTGAAAGACTTTCGTCGAGTGGAGGAATTAAGAAGCGAGCGAGATATCAAGGAGTCCTGCTTCCATCAGGAAAGACCAGAAAAATCACAAAAGTCACAAAAAGCTTTTCCTTCTCGAGTGTTTTATTTTGAATTTTAAGGAGAGAGAGAATGTCTGTGTGTGCCTCCTTCTTCGTCTCGCTCCCTCTCCTTCATTCTTTTCCCTCCAAATCCTTCGCTTGTTTCAGCTCTTTGCTCGCTCTTCGTCCAGGAGGACCTCGACCAAGCGAATGTGCTGCCTTCGGAATCATTTCCAACGCGGTCGAGCGTTTCTGTTTTTTTTTTCTCGGAGTGGAGAGTTTGAAATAAAACGAACGTATGGTTCGCGAGCCATCCGGACGTGGCAGCACCGGCGCACGAGAGGGGAAAAAACATGGCGTTATTCCGCGTGAAATCCGTGGAGAGAAGGAGAGAGGAACTTCGGCTGAAGGCTCGCGGACTATTTGTTGTTTTTCATTTAAAAGGGATGGATACCATCAAAGTCGCTCTCTCTTGTGTCTGCAAAAATGTAGCTTTCGGGAACGTTCCGCTCGAGAGGGAGAATGCTTATTTACACACGTCAATTGACCAGTGGAGTCCAATAATAGTCTCAGCAATGGTTACTAGCTGGGTTTCGTTGTGGAACAGGGAGACATTAGGAGTCATAAAATGATTTTTTTCGGCACTAGGAATGTTCGTTCTTGAAGTCCATTTTACGGACTTATATGACGTTTATCTAAAAGATGTATCCATGTTTTAATTCATAGTGAAGCATTCCATGAATATATCACTTAACGCATTAATACAAAAAGTTTGAAGAAAGTGAACAGATTAATTATCGAAGTGTTTATTCTGATTGGAAAAAATTGTTCTTGACTTTTCCTTTGCATGAAGTCTAGTAGTTAGTTTTTAGAATAACAATTGTGTTATTTCCGTCGAGGACTTTTCTCATGTCTATCATTTACAGCAAAATCCGCGCAATGTTTTCGCGTGCATTACTTAGTAAACATAAAAAAGGTCAATATGGAAATGTTTTAATTATCACTTGTTGTGTATGGCCTTAATTTTACTTTCATTCTAAGTTTTTAAGTAACCATTCATAAAGTATTAATGATATAATTAAATTCTATTACGCCTATTTATTATTCAATTCTTGCTTGATGTTTAAAGTTTCCGCCCTCTTGAATCCGTCTTTGTGCCTTGTTATTGGTTTTTCCTTTGCCAAGAAGTTTAAGATCTTTTTATAGATAACTTTTGATATTGATGATTTTTACAGATTAGAAATGTACGATATAAGTCTTAGAAAATTGAAATATTATTCACCCAGTCTAAATGTACCAGTGTTTCTCGGAGAAGCGCATAAGCATTTTGCTGAGTTTTTATGGGGGAGTCCGCCAAATCTGTGTAACCCCAATGCGAATTGCATTCCAAAAGTTGAAATAATAATGTACACGCGATAAAGATATTTTTTTACGAGTAGCCTAAGTCAAAAAGGTGTGTCTAATTTATAAAATTTTAAATAAAACCTTTTAAACTGAATTTTACACTCGAAAGTTTTCATACATGCACTAAATTATGCACCCTAATTTTTTTGTCTGATACTCTAAACATTTGATATGATAGAAAAAATCAAGAAAGTGAAAAAATATATTTATGTCGTTTAAAAATATGTTTGAAAGAGCAATTATTTAGGTTAATAATTTGTATTTAACGTTATGAATACTAAAAGAATTAATGATATCTCTTAGTTTCAATCATTCACATTTAATGGTGATAAAGACATTTTACTATTACTTGGCTGCGTAACTAGAAATAGCTTTTAATTTCAGTACACTAAGAAGAAAACGTAGCATTGAAATAGACATGAAATGAAATATATTCTAAATGCAAATTTACAATGTCAGAACAAAATAATACCTTAATGTTAACTGTAACTCATTCTTCATATCATAACATTCGATTTCTGTTCAAATTGGCAGGCATCGTCATGTTTCGTTTCTTTTGTCTACGTATCTAAATATATCGAAATTTCCTAGTAAATATTGCGACAAACATTGGGGGGAGTAAGAAAGACGTGTCGTGGATGTCCTAAAACTCGCCTCGGCTGCTCTGATAAGAAATTCCAGAGACAGGAATATCCATTAACCTATTATAGCAAAGAACGACCTTAGCTAGCATAAAATTTGAAAAAAAATGTTGTAATAAACTTCAGGAAAACTCCCCTCAGTACAGTTATTACGTACGTAAAAAGGAAGAACTCCCCTCCGTACAGTTATTACGTACAAAATACCCAATTAGATACTGTAGAATCTGTAAAATACCTCGAAGTTAAACTAACTACTGATCTCTCGCGGAGCGAACATATTCGGGAAATAACTCGACATACATCGTGAACTGGGATTTGTTAAAAGATTAGATACGTGGAAAGTGCGGCGTTAAAGTTAGAGATATCAGCTACTTCTCCCTTGTTAGACCCCTCTTAGAATTCGCTTCCAGTGTTTAGGATCCTCTTGAGGTAAGCTTTAAAACTGTAAAAACGCGTGCATAAAAGATCAGCGAGATACGTGAAAGGCCGTTATGATAGTCGCGTTGGTGTTACTGACCTCTTGCAAAAACTTGGATGGGAATCACTTGAAGACCATCGATTGAGAATTAGACTCAATATTTAATGTACATTTAAAATAGATTTATTTTCTGGTCAATATTTCAATATTCTAGGAACTCCAACATTCCACGGTAGGTCAGATCAGAAGACTAAAATAAGGGAAGTAGATTGTAGAACAGAAAGGTTTAAAATATCGTTTTTCCGCGATCGATAAGAGGCTATAATGGCTGCCTGAAGACCTTAAATTAGGTTAGTTGACAGGAAGTGTAGCTGGTTAATTCATATGCACCCTAATGCATGCTTCAAAATCTGCCGAATAGTGTTAACGCCATGTTGTGCATGTTTCTTGCATGACTCTTGTGTCATATTTTCATAGTGACATAATTGATTTTTTATTAGTTTCTGTAGCATTTGTAGTATGCCGTTTGTGTGGTTCTTTTTGGTGTAAGTAAATTTCTGCACTATAGTTCATGTTGGTGATAAGTCACCACCTGCCAATCGCCCTTGTGGTTTGCAGGGTAATGAGTAGATGCAGATATAGTCGTACTCAAATGTACTTACCTAACGTATCCCGCTCTAATATCGCACACCCTCGCGTATCGTACCCGTGTCTCATTCAGGAATTTCCCTCCCCCACCCCTCTCCCTTCAGGTGTTCTCTCTCCCCTGAACAAGGTGGGCAGTGTTCATCGCTCGGCGTTCCCGATCACTTTCCCCCACTCCTCGCTCCCTATCGGCGTTCGTCTCCTTTTATGCTTCCCTCTCCGCCACCATATTGTTTTATACTCCACCCCTAACGTGCCACTTTATTATCACCTATTTATTATGTGTGCTCATATTCTCTACCTGCCAGTTTTACGCCCTCTTACGACGAAGTTTTCGGGGCCCTGGGATTGGTGAGAGAAAGGGAATGTTGGTGTTCAGTTTCCAACTTAATCTCGCGAATTTCCCGTAAGTTTCTCGTGGCTACCCAGCCCGAGCCTCTTTAACTCGCTTTGAGTAGAGCCGTCGAAGGCGTCAGCGACGTGACCTGGCTGCAAAGGTTAGATGCTATAACAGCGAGAAAGTGATAGATACCTACCATAATTGCAGTCGTTTGCTGAAGAAAAGGGGACGCCATACTACGTATTCCCTAATAATTGTATACTTTTGGCGTTTTGTGACCCATTTTTATATTATGATTTAAATTCTGGTATTTTTTAAATAATTCACAATATTCTGAGAAACGCTGTTCCTTTTACGTTATGGCTTTCGTCCTTGTAAGGATTTGACGGTGATCGTATCGTATTTACGATTTTATCGATTATCGGTGCATCTATTTACGTAGTCGATTTTTAATTAACCGCCGAAGGTCAGTAGGCCGAAGTTTCGGTGACTACCTCCGCCATCCTCCTCAAGGCATGTCATTTGGCAACTCCCGCATCTTATATATAAGTAAACGGCTCGGATTGGTCAATCCTGGCGCCGATGTTTGTCTTTTCGCCTTAATTTTGCGGAGCGCGGGTTTCCAAACTCCGCTTAGCGCGTGGCCAGTGCCGTTTATATTCGGATCTCCATTGCGTCCTATTTCAAGCGGTCACTGTAGCCGTTGGATTAGCTAAGTGATTTTGCGTCGAAAAATTAATGTTCAATACTTTACTAATGATGTGGTCTGATGCGGTGCACCGCGGATGTTTCAAGGTAGCCCAGTCTCATTCACTTCCTGTGCTCATTGATCTCGATCGTCCGGTCCGTCTCACCGAGGCACACCTCACCACACTCGGAATGGCACACCTCACCACACTCGGAATGGCACACCTCACCACAATGGAATCCGGTAAGCCCCCGGAGTTCACACTTACGAGTTGGTTCTTGAGTTTTCCAGGTGGCTTATGGATCGTGCGGATATTGCGCTTGGTTCGAATCCTCGAAATTTTTCCGGAGATGGTTGAGAGGGAGAATAAGGGAGGGGAGTATGAGGGAGACAGGCTTTGGCCCGGAAGGCCTTTGCAATTGGAAAAAACAATGCTGCATAAACGTTCCTCAATATTTTCTAAATTGAATTGCCGTGTTAATATCCAAATATCTGATTACTATTCTTGTTTTTCACCCGATTTTTAAATTGATATTATGGTGTTTTCTTTTTGTTATCATATTTTACAGTCCTTGGGAAAATATTATCATTCTCGTGCAAAATTTGAAAGGGGGCTGACCTACCGATTCCGTGTAAGGATTATTCTCAGAATTATTGACTTTTGCTGGAGAGCGTATTTTTCTTTGTGTTATTTATTTTTTAATGAATTCATTATCATACATGAATTCGTTAAAATTTTAAATACATTATGCGAATCCATTTAAGAAAATGTATTCATTTTTCCATTCCATTTTTTCCATTCATGTGAGCTTTTCTGTAACGAATAATTTTTTACCCATTTTTTCCTTTTTCGTATTTATTATTTCTCTTGCATTACAATGTTAATGCTACAATTATTTTTAATGATAATAATGATGAGATTCACGGTACTGTAGTTTTTCATGCAGGCGATATAGTTTTTTTAATTGCATTCCATCTCCAGAATTTGGATATAAATTTCGGCGGTTTCAAGTGTATATTTTGTATAATCCCGATACTCATTCCATGTCGTGTTTTAAGGAGCGAGTTTCAAGGCTGCTGGAATTTCCATTGCCACGGTTTCGTCAGTTGATGAAAATATCCTGTTTTTACCATTCTTTGCGTAAATGATGTTGCGAGGTGGCATTTTTTTGTTCTTATCTTTTTATGCAGATAAAGTCACTACTGACCCCAGCATGGAACAATTTCGACCGAGCTGTATTCTGTAATACAGAAACTAGGAACCGTACGCGCCGTGCAATTGCCATTTGCCTTTTGAGGCAAATGAAGTATTGCGAAGGACCTGTGAGGGGATTTCGTCTCTTCTTACATTTTCCCTCGTAAGACGGTGTGGGAGCCTGAGATCATCTTACGTAAGACTTTATCTACTAGTCAGCTATCATTTGTGTTATTTTTGCACTACGGGTGGAAGAAGGAGACCCATCGATACCTCGCGATCAGCATTGCCATGGATTGCCAATATTGCGTAAGACATACTCCAGTGAATTGGTTTCATGTATCCGTACGCGTTAAAAATCTATATATTTGGAGGGAGTTAATAAAATCCTATGTCTTACTGCATGGGTAATAAAAGAGATGTTGACATGCTGCCAAAATAACGTGAAATAATATTTTAATGGCCTCTATGACTTCAGTCAGTCTAGAGAATGTAGGTACTACACTTATCCTGATCGTGATAACTGCAAAGATATCACAAATTTTCCTCAGTTGGTCTTACTGGTAGCACTGTACTCCTGCTAGGGTTACGCAGTCCGCCCATATTGCTTCAATGGACACCGCATATGAAGCTCTTTTACAAAATCCTTATCCATTTTAATGTATCTCCTTGTACATTTTGGAAAATTATCCTGCCCTTAAGTATTGCAGATAAATCGCGTCGTGCACTGAATGGAAAGATAAACACTTATGTTTAAGACCAGGTCGACGTTGGGTTTCTCTTCGACCCATTCTTCTACATATTATTTCTCCCTTTATGTCGCAGTTAAACCCATGTGGCTGGTCACTTCCCTAAATATTCTATCCATTTAATCCGTTCGCAGTTTCAATATAATTCATGACGAAGTTTTTTCCTAATTTTCAAAATTAAAAACTTTTCTCGTACGTTATATTTTCCATGCAAGACTCATATAATTCTACTTGTGAAACGTGAGAACACCGTTAATCTTGTGTTATCTGACTCCCTGGATACAATATGTGTTTTCTGTCAACGTACCTATTGACCTTTTTCCTTTCTATTATTTTTGCTTTCTGTTAGAGCTATGTCTTCCTGGCGTTTATTTTCAGTTGCTGTCCGCCCAAGGCATTTGATTACACTTTTATGCATTTTTGCATGTTATTCTTATAAATAGTCATTATTAATATAAAGTTTTCCGTTAAACATCATGCATTTATCCTTCATTTTAAAATGATTTATTTCTTCATTCACGCCTAGATTGAAGAATATGGGCAGAGAGGAAAATCTAGCGATGCCTGCTGGGTTATATAGCAGTGTCTGTCACGATATTTGTTGTAAATCTAGCTTTGGATGGAGTATAATCATTATTGAATTTGTGAAGGGCTAAACATAGAGTGGAGAAGCGTGTATTTGCACACTGATTGCGTTCCAAAGTAAGATGTGCGTCATAAAAAGATCTCATGCGCTTTCTCTCAACTAGACCCAATGTCTTAATCATATTTCTCTCCAATTTTTGTGGTTTCCGATAATTAGTTTTTCGAAATGTTTTTGCTGTTCTTACCCTCCTAGCTGGAGTCTTTAAAGAACTGGTTGATGGTAAACACCCGTAATAATTTTTGCGGGAAGCGATGCACTGTGACTGTGTCTAAACGAATTTTTACAAGTTTTACATGGGTAAAGAGAAAGTTTAAAGGTAGCTTTTATAGAAAATTCGCGAAATATTAAAAACATAGCCCTAAATTTGAGTGTCTATTTTGCAGCCTTTGCTTGTCACTGCCCTTTTATTCACTCAGAGTTGGATCAATTTTTTTATTTGGCAGGGTTAATCCAACTTTTTGGTCATCCTTCAGAAATGCCGTATATTGACTATGATTAGAATAGATCATTAGAATACAACATATATTTTTATTTGATTGCTCTTAAATTTTAATGACGAATTTGAAATTCTTTCATGGCTGAAACCCCGTAATAAATAAATCTTCTTCTTCACTTCAGATCCTCTTTTATTGATAGCAATTACAATGATGTGATGGCTAGAGTACTGGCTAACCATACGGACGGCCAGAGTTCAAATCCCTGCCGAGGAGGATATTTTTCAGAGGCAACCCGATCCCTACTTGAGTGTCTTGTGGAGGGCACTTCAAGTAAAGGGCTCCGTCTGTCGGATGTGACGTTAAACCGTGGTCCCCTTTCGTAAAGAGCAGGCTAATGCCGACGCCGGATTTCTATCAACCCTTCCTCCCTTACCTATCCTTTATGGCGCAAATGACCTTAGCAGTAGGTCGCCTCCCCAATAATCCAATCCAATCCAATTAAAATGAACAGGTTTTTACGATTTCAAGTGCTCATATTTCTTTTGCCTTAGCCTTAGCTTAGACTTAGCAGTAGGTCGCCTCCCCAATAATCCAATCCAATCCAATTAAAATGAACAGGTTTTTACGATTTCAAGTGCTCATATTTCTTTTGACAGTTTTAAACGTTTACTGCCATCTCCTCTGGTAAACACATATGTTCAAAAATCTAGATATTTTACCTCAAAAGTTGCCTCTTTCCTATTCTAGTTGTGTTTTTTCCCGAAATTAGTTACTCTTCTCTTGAATTTTCCGAAAATATTGCTGCAGTTACTCATATTTTCGCTACCGCGGTCCATGGGCCTCCATCGATCTTATACCAAATCGTGAGCATAACTCTCTCAATGGGGTGAGCATAACTCAATGCGTGAGCATAACTCTCTCATTTTCCGTTAATATGCTTCTCAATAATGAAGTGATTTGGTCCAGCCTTCTGCTTCTGAATAGGACCTTCCATGCATTCCCACATGGGAGTAAATCAGGGCATTTAAGGGAACCAGCTGTCAAGCAAATCATTATAGCAAGTCGCTCATTTTTATGAACCATTCCTTTTTCATGGCTCAATGAAACGGTTGAATTTTCAAGTGGAATGGACTTTATGTGAGGTATTTATTTCGGTTCCATATGTGGCATGAAACGTGGGCATTTCATTGGCTATGAATAATAATAGTGAGTCGCCGGAACGAATCTATCATTTCTCATACCAACCGTGGGATTTAACTCTTTCGCTACACCCCTTCAATGTTTAATTTAGGGTTTTCAAATTCCCACATTTTCGAACGTCAGATAAATGAGAAATCCCTAAATTTTCATTTATAATCAGCGATTATCTGTAATGTTGAGTGTAACAGTGACGCTTCTGCAGAGAGATACTAAATTTGTAGAGAAGGCGTAGTCAAAGTGAACGCAGTCTTTCAAAGAGGCGGAGCCGCTCCTGTTAAATTCAGGGTGTCCAGCACTCTGGAAAACCGGGAAGACCGGAAAATCTCAGGGAATTTTATTTTCACTGGAAATGTCAGGGAAATCTCAGGGAAATATCGAATTGTCTCTGGAATTTTCTGTGGCGTCTATGTAGAAAACAGCAACGGAAGCAATGTGCCTTTTTCAGCAAGTCGCTAAATCAAATTTCCCTTGCGTTGTCGCATTTTGCATTCCTGTAATCACCGAAAGTAGGTTCATTGTTTTCTTATTGTTCGTCATGCCTGTAAATCAGTGGCGTATAGAACGTGCCTTTATCGGCAAATTGTGAAGAAAAATTTCCTTTGCGTCTTCGCACTTAGCAAAATAAGGAAAAGAGCCAATTCCTTCGGTTTCTTACGTTGTTGATCATTTGATATCAATGCTATTTATAGTAAAGTCCGGCTGTAAAATAAGCGGTAATCCGGCTTGCTCCTGAGCACCAGCATGCCAATGTTTTAATCTAAGAAAGGGTGGTGATGTGATTTTCTCTCAAACTATTTTGGAGTTTTGTGTTTATTTTCCTTCAAATATGCAAGTTTAATAATAATCCTTACACTTTATCACCAAAAAAACCGAAGATTCTCTTATAATTTACGAGCAAAAATCAATATTTTCTCTGGAAAATTAAAAATTGTCTGGAAAACCTGGAAATGTCAAGGAATTTTCCAATGCCTAGCTGCTGGACACCTTGTAAATTTTGTTCAGCCACAAGCTACGAATGACTTAGTTATTCCTGTGGGTAACGCAACAGTTGTAGTGGACACTAAACAGAGGGTTTTATGGCTCTAATATGGAGTGGCAGTTTTCCTTGATTTATACTGCGTTTGAAGTTTTCTTAATGTGTTAAAAAACAATTTTTCTCTACTTGAGAAATAAAAAATACGAGTTTCAGAATGAGTATATTTTCACCGCTCCGTATCTTTAGAAATTCTCAAGATGAAATAAATGAATTTCCATAATTAATAGAGTGTCTTCTTAACTCGTATAATTAGGGGCTACCACCAAAAGTAATCGTACCTCGAAACACTCCGTCAACATTTAAGGGTATTATTACGATTGACGTTTCCTAACCTGGTGGAAGTGGACGGCGATATTCGCGGAGCTTGTTGATAGGAATGTAATACCTATTACGATGACCGAACGTTGATGGCGTAGCTAATGGACAATGAGTGAACCTCGTCTGAGTTAACCTTTTGCGTCACACTACGTTACCAGCAGCAAAACAGAGGAGAGATTTTTTTAAGTGAAAATTTCTTTTACGGGGCCTCACCAAACACTTCTTCATGGAGAAATCTTTAGAAACTCGCGATAGCTTTTGAAATTATTTGCACTGTACTTGTATACATTAGTCCTCACCTCACTGCTTGTATTCTTCTTTCCTTTTGCATATTTTAAATGCAATATTTGTCGTATAAAAGCCAAACGAAAGAAAGCAATAAACATTCTTATTCTATCGACCGAAGTTAGTTTCCTTTTCGAAATTTGGAAACATATGAAAGTACATTCGTAAAATTGCTCCACAATCGCATTTTTGGTGAACTGTCGTCTCTAGTATTGTTGAAACCTCTTTGTCTCAAGAAGTGTCTGTATAGATATGTAAATATATGGGGAAAATATAGGCGTATAACGAATCAATCGGGATTGATGTATACCTTTTGTTCTAAGGAAAGCGATGGAAAAATAATTTAAGACTATCCTTCGATAATAATACGGGTTACTGGGTAAAGTGATGGAAAAATAATTGAAGACTATTCTTCGATAACAATATGGGTAACTGCCCAATTTCATAAGGTTAGACTACAGTATCCAATATTTTTACTTAATGTGACTCGGAATTTTTATTTTTACACCTGAGATTATGAGCTAATCGTTTATTGCAAATTGAGGCTGACATTTAGGGTTCTTAAATGTCAGCTGTTTATTATCTCTTTTGCTGTAAATCAGTAATATAATCTGACAAATGTAAACAAAACTATGAACATTCATTGATTCAACTTTTGAGATCATTAAATTTATTATACCAATATGAACCAATGATATACCGTCATGTATTTAAGTCTCCCGACAGCCACAAATTTTTCAATACTTTCTACATTTTATTTCTATATTGTCCATATGACTTACAAAATGTACAATGAGAAATAAGCAACGTTTTCTAAAATTTATTTTCAGTACTGTACGCAAGTTATTTGAATTGTGATGTAAAATATAAAAATGAAGTCATTGTGCAACCATTTACAACTCCATTTTCCAAAAGAATAAAAACTTAAATCGATACTCTCGTGTATCGTAGTAGAATACTTTATGACGGGATATCAACGGAACACTTAACGCCTTCGTTTGTTGTCGTCAAGTCAGAAGACGTCAATAGTAATCCTGCCCTAATCCACTTTCGTCATTTCCCTGCTGCTATTTCATTTCCCTTTCCCTCTTCCTTTTCATGGCAGCCGTATTAACACTCTCTGTCGCACTAAAACGAAGAATCCCGCTGCGCCACTTATGCTGCGATTTATGTTCATGCGTTGGTGTGTGGCTGCGATTTATGTTTATACCGAATTGCCTGTCATTCCATATTCCAATTTTAGAGGCTTGTCCCATAAATAGTATAGCGGCGCAATATTCCCGTACGAAGTTGCACACTTTCAACCTCGAAAATCTAAAATGTAGCGTCAAAAGGGAAAACAAGTTTTTGCTAGTTTGGATATTAACCCAATTTACTCCTCGATTCACCCTCACAAGTTTTTGTTTTAAGGTCAGTTTCGTTACATCTTGAGTTTAAGGTTAAAATATCAATTACCAAATCAAGAAGCTTTTAGATTCAATTGAAATACGACGTGTTAGATCAACACCAGGCATACTCATTCATTGCTCTGACACAAGATGTTACAAAGATAATTATCAATATCCAGAAAGCATTGAGAACTAAGTTGCTTGAATAAATAAGTTAGTATAAAAATAATAACTAGGTTTATTAGGCAGTAGGATAGATTGGTATAAGAAATGGTATAAGAAAAAAAAGAAAAAAAAAGAAAACCTCCCATTACTGAGTTTAGGGATTTTTGTATTACCTCGAGCTAGGAAGTGAGTATGTAGATGTAGAAAGTGTAAGCAATAATGTTAGGAATTTTCGGTATCTTGGCACGATTTCCGCATTGATCGACTAACTATTCTTTGGGTTCAGGTGTAAGGAATAGCGAAAAAATTCTCGGGATCGTGCGGGAATTCGTTCCCGCCGACTGGAAACACTGGTCGATATCAATGAGGACCGAATGGCTTCGAGTCTCTCTCGGATTTATTCCCGGCATTCTATTCACCCGGCATTCTTATGTTTTTCTCCTCCAATCCCCTCCCACTTTCCTGCCCACAACCTACCCTCATTCTCCTGGGTCGCCCTCACCTCCACTTCCAAATAATTCATCTGACTTATTCCCGCTCAGGCCTCCATCTTTTTCACCTCACCTTCCACGTCTCTGTCTCTCTTTGCCCCCGGGTTTCCGACCCTCTCCTCCCCTCCTCCCACACCTCCCCCCATCCACTAACCCTTCAACCCCCTTAAGGCAGCCGTCATCAATGGCGCTCTCCCTCTCTCTTCACAAAAGAGAAAGAAAAATTTAAAAGGAATAAAACTTTCGTTTCTCTGGACACCTCGCGCCATTTTCCTTTCGCGACTTAAATTGATGACCTCTTACCTTGTAAAGGGGGTCATATCCGAATCGCTTTCTTACTCTCATGAAGCATGTATTGCAATGTGTTCTACATCTACATACCACCTTGCAGAGCGGTGCGGCAGGAGGTGTTAGGGCACCAGCCGTGTAATGGTATGAGGGATGAGGTTTTGGAAGATGAAAGTCTATAATTGGAATGTCTATAATTCTATAATTGTCTATAATTCTATAAGTCTATAATGGGAATGTTTTAGTCTATAAAAAGTCTATAATTGGAATGTTTTAAGTTGAGCACAGTTTTTACTATAGGTAGTCATTTATTGTGCGTGGAAAAGACAGAGCCGCCATGATTCTGATATCATAAGACGTAGCTGTGAAAATTTTGTGTAATTGACTCGATATGTAATGAATTGAACCTATTCACAACGCATGTTTATTAACGCATGTAAATGTTTCAGTTTAACCAGTTATTATCAAGTGTATCAATTATTTATGCATCACTTTTGTCTGGAAGAAGTTTCTAGAAGAAGGAAAACTCTTGGTAGTTAAACGCTAAGAAAAATTTCACGGTGGAGTTATGTTTTTACAGTTGAAAGGCTTCATGGTGAATGTAATTAAAGACAATCCAAAGAGAGGAATATTAGGGTTCGTAAGAATTGAAGTGTGTGTATGAAGTAATGCATAACTGTAACAATAGCGTGATGAGTAAGAAGTACGTACACTAGAACGAGTTTGTGTGCGCACCACAGTACAAGGTCCTCCATGTCAGTCACGAGAGAAATTGTACTGTATCTATCAATCCGTGCCTGTCGCAAATTTCTGCTACTTTCTCGTATAACTGAGTTTTCATTTCATTATCAGTAACAATTCATACCATTTGTAAGGTAATTATCGTTTTATAAGTGGCCGAGAAGATAAATCATGTAATGAACTCTTGTGATGATAAATGTCAACTAATTTCACCGATTTGTTCAACAGTAGACTCATCGGGTGCTGATTTGTTCATTGAGCCAATTAACCCGTCTTCCTCCTTAATGGTGCTGCTACCTTGCGAATCATTCCACCATATACTCGAATTGCCACCGGAATACGATTACTTTAAGAGCAGGAGATATTTCAGTAAGGTTGATAGTGACATAATGGAAGGTGTTAGAGAATTGTTTTGGTTCAAATAATTAATTAGGTAGATATGCTGTAGGAAAGGACATGATTTAATCAATGAACACTGTATTCGTTCATGTTAAAACGGGTTATTTATTTCATATTCAACATATTTGGCCTCATTGAATACTTGATATCCTTAAAACGAACAACTTGTAGTAAGTTTTCAGAGGGTGTTTTAGCTTTGATTGTTTCACACGTTCATGTGTACCGTTCATAGTAAATTTTCAAGATATGTTTATGTTTACCCTGAGGATTGGAAGATATGATGAATTGTAATTAATGAAAAAAAATTAATGCTTTTTCATCCAGTGCCATAATACACCTTAAGGTAGTGCGAGCGAGATACTTCCCTAATCATAATAGAGACCATATTAGATATATACGTTTAAATTTCACCATCTGTGAGACACACGAATTAAATATTGCTTTACTAATGGTGTAATAATATAGTTTTACATGACATAAATTGTAATAAATCAAATGAAAATATCTAAATAGGTCTTTAACTTGACTCATTTTTTTCAAGCGGTACGTTTGAAACTCCATCAAAACAGAAGGTTTATTGTGATCCCGAAGAATTTACTGCGGTGAGCATATGATTAATTTTCAAAAATAGTTGATAGGTATAACACACAAACTACACACTTGATTTTTTGACGAGATCTAAGTGTAGGAAATTCCTCATTTTTAATATAAGGTCTCTCTGGAGTGCCTACACGTACCATTTCCCATGTAAAAGGGCTGGTATTTTTTGGGCATATATTTCGAAAAGTAATGCGGTAAAGGGTTGAATTTTTATGTCAATTGAAGAGTAATATATTTTTATTTAAAATGAGACCAAATTCATTGATTTCTAGGTAAATGATATTTCGATCGAACTACCTAATTGCTTTTTATGAAGAAATTTATGAAAAGCATTTAAAAAGTGCATTTTTTAAATTTCACGAGGGCATAAAAAATTAGAGCTCCAAGGTCTTTGTCTTGTTTGACATAATATAAAATTTGTAATATGAATTTTACTTTTGTACAAATAACCAAAATGTTATGTCTGAGCTGATTCTACTGTTATTTATTTGAAGTGTCGTTAAATTCGTTTTATCCCAGAACACCAGCTCGTTTCTAATGGCTTTTTGAGTTAGAACTCGGTTTTCGTTTTGGGTAATACTCGTTTAAGGAACTATTAAAGCCTTACAAGTACCCCCTAAAAGGCATTTTTCAGGACATATGGGGAGTTTAAGGGCGAAATTCACATGCCTTGCTCAAAAAATTCTATACGCTCACGTCCCAACGAGATATGACGGCTCATATAAAAGTTTCCACTTATTGATTTTTCTTGAGCTGCGTCGTCTTACATTTTTTCTCTTCGCAAAAACGAATTTCATCGCAGTTTTTTTTAAGAATCCATATTTAGGAAAATTTTTTCCGAATGTGAGTATATGAGTCATTATATCACGAGAGGAAAACGCGGAGTTCTGGTGAAAAGCTTGAAAATCGCCCGATTCAATTAATGCATAACGCAAACCATATTTTTTTGGAATACTTTCGTTGCACCAAGTTGAGCAATGTATATTACTGGAGTAAGCTATTGCCTCTCTAGGAATAAACTCTAGGAGAGCCATTGTCGTACTCACTGTGTGAGGCAAGTGTTGCACAATCCACTTAATATTACGACGAGGAAGGCATGACTATTTGCGACTGCAGCACTTAAACGATAGGTACGCGTTTATCTTTGGAGGGTTGATCTATTCTATTTGTAACCAAGCCTGAAGTCTGCGTTAGCCGAGATAGTGGTGACAAAGGTGGCATCTTAATCTGGAAAATTAAGCAACTAGAGTAAGTTAACATCAACAGCAATTTGATCGACTGGAAACTGGAATGGAATTTTCTCGGATTTACAAGACTGATTCGTACATCAATTGAAATGCACAGTAAATATTCTGTTACTAGTACATAGTAAATGTTTTGTTGAAACATGTTACATTACTGCCATTTAGCGATTGCTCGAGGATGAAAACGGTAATATTATCATAGTTGTCAAACAGGTAGACGATTTATACTGGTCGTCTCCCTTTTATGGAATGAAACAAAACAGTTGAAGTCACTATTTAATTTTACAGCCAATATGGAAATATCGGATAAACTATCGGAATAGAGTTTGGAATTACTGATGTTTTTTTTCCTATTGTAGATATTATTTGCTGGTGAGATTTTATCCTGGCTATCCTATTTTTAGGTGGTCAGCTGCTTTAAGTCATTTGGCGCTTACGTGGTGTCAGAACGAAGGGTAATTATTTTGTTTTACTATTACATATGTGTACTGTTGAAATAATTCTATCAGTTATGACGGATTATATAATTGGATTTAACCTATAATTTTATATAAATCAATGACAACTAATAATCGAAACTATGATTTCATTTGGATGAAGTTTTTTACGTAACATGCAGTCAAAGTTTTATGTTATGCACTCGATTTAAAACATTTCCAGGTGTTCAGATTATCATTTTTCGCCATATTTCCTACAGTACCCCTAGTTATAAAATAGTCTTAGCTAGCTTTTATCCCTCACTGGATTTAAAAATTACTAATCTGTTAATCTGGTTACTCCGCGTTCTGCGACTGCCTAATGGTATTTTAAATATTCTAGTGACTCAGCGTGGCCTGCTCTGAAAGTGTCATTCTGACAATCAGCTTCCATCTCACGCATCTAAAGCTCATGCCCACACTTTTAAAAATTCAGTTCCGAGATTAATATTTCATTTGGGCTCCCGTAGTATCACTCAGTATCTACTCTGGAAGGGTCCTCAACTCTCCATCTATGACAAAACTCCCCCGATATCACTATGCATTAAATGAAAATGTAACTATTGCCTGACAGTTTAATACTTTGCTCTATTTGTTGCTGGACGGAGGTATTTTTTCTTTTACTGTGGTTTTATAGCTCTTAGAAAAAATATTAATCTAAAGTTTTACGTAAAAGCGACAGTTGAAAAATGTCTGATCATGATCATTCAATTTTCAGCAGTTGTCTGATGAAGCGTTATTTACAATTACTGATATTGATCAATCGTAAAAAACACTAATTTTTTTGCTGCCGTACGATTCTGTTGGCCCGTATGTCCCCGGAATCCCGATAGGCTGCTGAGCTGAGTTTTCCAGGGAACGGACCAACAGAACTTCACATACATCCATGCCCTGGGTGGTGAACAACCCACCCAGGCGGGACTCGAACCCGCGACCCTCGGTTAGCAGGCGAGGACTTTACCTCGCCGCTACCGGGGCCGGCGGGGTGAAGTCCTAGTCAAGCTGCGCCTAAGAAGAAAAATCAAATAAAAACTTCAAAATGGAAAGTAAATCCTTGTTAGCTAATATTATCCTTAACAGCTGAGGTTGTGAATGATCACACTTATTTTGTGTCTCTTGGAAAACTGAAGTAAATTTGAACGAGATATTTCCCTAGCCATAATAGAGGCCATATTCAAATTATACGTTTTTTATTCCACTAGCTGTTTATTTATTTAATTATTTGATTTGAACTTATATTACATTTATGTTCCGTCGGACCGTCTGTGACAGGACATGCATAACAATTGCATAGAACACAATAATATATAATAGGTTATAAATATGTAGCTCAGGCTCTTAGAATCATATATTATATATTACATTATTAATGGTGGAATAATTTACTTTTATGAGACTGAAATTCTTAATAATTAAATGAAAATATTTTCTTATGCTAAATTAGAATCCAATGGCATCCTAGCGCATCGCAGTGGAATGGCCATTTGTATTGCGTCGCACAAATAGACTAGAGCTTTGCAGTTTTCACCCGCTTCGCTTTAAATCCTACTGCCCTCACTCGCTCGCAGCTATTGGGATAATCTTTCAGCGTTTCGTATCCGTGACTGGATTAATTTCGCTCCGGTGACCCTCGCTGTCCCGTTGTCTCAACAGGCATAGAGGGATTTGAAGAGAACATCGAATGGTGGTGCGTTCTCTCCTCCTTCCCCCGTACTTCACACTCGGCTTCTCGGCGCTTCGCAGAAATCTTTTGTTTTCTTCGCATCTCATCACCCTGGAGTGGAGCGATGGGGAGGTGGGGGGGGGGGGCGAGGAGAAAAAGAAGGGGAAAGAGAGATAGGGAGGAGAGGAGACGGAGGGGTTGGATGTTCAAAAGGGGAACAGACCAAGGGGGTACGGACGCGGGAATAAGAGAGGGAGGAGTGATGAAAGATCTAAAAGTGGAATGATAAACAGAAGAGGAAGCTTTAATACGTGAAAGGCACGCTGCATGGCGGAAATCTACGCCGACATAATTCACGAGCGGAGCGAAACCACCTTGCAGGAGGTGTTTACAAGATTTAAATTGTAAAATACTTGGCTTTTTACCAGAATTAGAGCTACGGATTCCGACACGGATAGAGGAATAGTAAAAGATTTTAAAAGTTCACGACTTGAACGACGAATTTTTCGTTTTTTAGTGCGCCCTTCCTTCCATTAATCGTCAACATCGTGATTGAGTATATACTCTGTGGTTTCAGGCTTGATGGAGTGGAATCGGAACATAGCTAAGTATGAAAAAATAGGAAACTTCCACTGTGATAAATTTATTCCAACCGGTTTTGCTTATTACAGTATCTTCAGGTGCCTGTGATAAATTTATTCCAACTGTGATAACTTGATAACTGTAACTGTGATAACTAAAACTTCCACTGTGATAAATTTTTTCCAACCGGTTTCGCTTTTTACAGCATCATCTGGTGCCTGAAGATGCTGTCAAAAGCGAAATCGGTCGGAATAAATGTGTCACAGTGGAAGCTGCCTATTTTTTCATACTTAACCCTTTGAGTGCGGCATGACGTGATGTCACGTCATGCCGTACTCAAATGGTAAATCGTGTTTGAGGTATACCTTGCGGCTGAGAGCATTGTCATGCTACCGCTCAAGACCCTACGACCTGGCCATCTATCTGGTGGCCGTGGAGTACAGTAAAGTAAATCTACAGTTAGATTTTCTAAGTGACAGTGTGCATCTTGATCGCTTGCAGTTTAATTTATTTCATTTTCTTGTAACTGAAGTGGCAAGTGGCAAGATATTTCATTTTAATCCTAATCTTTGTTTTGTTTATTCATTTTCAATTTTGATTGTGACTGCGGGATTCTTCCTTGAACGTTACGATGTTGGAGAGCAGGTAATATACGATGATAATGTGCAAAATAATTATGCATCAATTTTTTCCCTTATGAGAAAACGACCTACGGTGAAGTGTTTGAGAAATCATCAACGGTACACTGTCCTAAAATACACGTTAAATATTCATGAATAACTTAAATCCAGTGGCGACGTATTAGCTGTCTATAATATGAGTTTGTGGTATGAAAGCAGGTAACAGATAGGAAGAGTTATAATTGTATTATAAATAGGAAAATTGATACTTTTGTAAGAAAAAATGTTTGAGAAATCTCCACGCGGTCCTGGGATTCAGGTAAGGCTGCCCAGTAGGGAGAAATGATTTTGAAAGTTTTTATTTTCAACGCCGAATGAGTAAATAACCACACGAGTCAGTGGTCGGATCTAGGCATGGGCATTTCCTGAAAAAGTGCGAAGGCATGTATGTCAGTAACAAATGGTAAAAATACTGTCCACAAAGCCACACTTATAAGGCAAGATCATGAAGAATTAAACGATGCATACCACTTGGTATGCTAACATTCACTGAGCTCATTATGCCATTCTATGCAGAAGTATAACTACAGAGAACTAGATGGAGATAATATGTACGAAAACATCGTCAGCTCTCTCCCAATGTCAGAGAATGGAAGAATGGGCCATTACCCGTCTTGGATGGCCTACAGATTTTATGTAAATCGGTGACGATATAATGGAATAGTCGTAAAAACGGAACCACAAAAAAGTCCGCGAAAAAACAAAAAATTATGCCATGGCTTGTGGCACCAATATTTAGAGGCATATGACTAACTACCATGTTTACTTATCTGATCCGGTTGCCTGCGACTTCCAGACACGAGGAAATAGGAGACTAGAGGAAGGTCGGACGACAAGAAAGAAGCTAAGGTAGCCAAGGAGACGATTAAATGCGAAGGAAAGGGATTGGCGGAAAGGAGGGGCAGAGATGCCCGGGCCTCTTTCACCGACCACTTAAACGCAGGACCAGCGAGCACTTAGAAAGTTGCCCCGGCGAACTAGTGACAAACAAGTCGTACGTCAAGCACGTGGAATAAATGACAAGACCTTGAGGGCTCCGTTCCACCTCTAAGACGCGCCTATCTGGTCGTCTTAAGTTTGTGGAGGTATGCGTCTCAACGCCAGCTCCAATCATTTGTGTATCCAAGGAAATGCCGTGCCCTCATTTATAAGCCGGCTTTCTACGCCGGTAACTTGTACCGATGCTCGCTTTCCACGTGAACACTGGTTAGCGTCGGCTCTAGTTACCTGTTCACCCATGACTGGGTTGCCATCGTTGGCGCTTGATAATTGGATCTTCCATGATGTGAGCAAAATCTTATTAGTATAAAAATCTTGGAGTATCTGAGTTAGACGTCAGTGCGTTCTCCATCCTTGAAATCATGCCACTAATTGACGTGTATCCGCCATAGTATTCTTTAGCATCGTCACTTTGTTGCGACGGATGTGCTTCGAGTTTTCAGCTGTCGAGAGGCATTTTGCGATGCCTCTGCCCCATCCGGAGTGCAACTGTACCGACTTAATAAGAACCGGTCTGCCAAGTATCATTCAGAAGCGTTATCAACGATTTTACGTTGTCAGGAGTTGGTGTGTTGAGAGTCGCACAACTTTGATTCCCTTTCCTAGGAAACCGTACTCCATATCATTGAAGGAGATCGGCATGCTCGTTCCTCTCTGAGGTCCAATAATGTGCAAAAGTTGAAAAATCGGGTTGATATCAGTTTTTATAACCCGTATAGACATTTCTAAGAAGTTCACGAAAAAGTTTCCTCTTGGTTGCCGTTAAAAAACAGAATATTTAATTTCATGGATCTGCTTTTTGAGTGATTCTATGAAGAAAAATAGAAAGGATAGACGGAACCAGTTGTATATGCTTTGATATTAAGTTTCAATCTTGTTAATATCTACTTTCCTAATCAGTTTCAATGTCTAATATTCAGTCAAATATTCCAAGTTAATAGTGAGTGGAATCCTGCCGTAATTTAGTTACGGTAATGGAATAACTGTGCTATGTCTTTGTAAGATTCACTAGCAGTTCACTTTTTCAGATGTTAGCTATTAATTAAGTTTGGTACGCTCAATGGAGTATGTTAACCTTATCTCATTTTCCAAGCGTTTGTTCGAGATTAGGGTAAATACCACTTGGTATGCTAACACAGAACATATTGTTACCAATTTACCAGTAGTTTTATCAATTATCACCTTCTTTGTATGGAATTCTTTGGATCATTTCTTAATTCTCCTGTTTCTCTTTATTAAAAGCCATTTCTTCTCCTTAACTTTGGTTTTTAATAAATAATATTAATAATGGGATGGAATATTTTGTCTTACGACTTATTATTTTCATATTTCCTATTGCTCCGGTGTAGTTTCATTTTTAACCCTTTAATGTTTAACCTGCATGTTATAGGGAATGGAAAAGAAATTTTAATGATTCCCACGGAAGTTTCTGGGCCGTATCGAGGAGGCGCTAGGTCTGATGTCCTTCCCATAAATTACATAATAGCGAGTCTCCCAGTTTACAGGTGTGTGAAGTAGGTACCTTATGGTACCCATAAACCAATAAATTCTCCTTCCGCGAGGAAACCTGCCCATTAAAACGGAGGCTCCATTGCGGTTTGCTCGTTAAACACTCGTATCTCGTAGTTAAAACATTGACCCTAGGTCTGGGAGAACTCCGTGAAGAATTATCTCCTGAAATACTCGACACACTATCATCTTCGGATTCGACGCCTAGTCTGTTATGCGCTGACGCGTAATAGCATGCAATTTCTACTTCGGAGCACCAATTAATTAATTCAACTCCCAATTTGCTGCACGTGAACTGGTGACGTGACTTTTGCTCCTCTGACCAATTTTGTCTCATTGCCGAGGTTTATAAATTTTTCTCTATATTTCCGCGAAACAGTCCGCTCGTGAGAGTCTTTGCGAAGAACAAATGCTTACGAATAATAAACTTCGATTTTACCTTAACCAGAGCTGTAGACTTTTGATGTGTTAATTAATTTTATTGTGGTGTATTGACTAAAACCATTTTCAATCATTGCATTGACAAATGATGTGGCACGAAGTCACACACACCAGCTTATACGAACCTGTGCGAGTGACTTTATGCCACGTCATTTGTCAAAGCAATAAGTGGAAATTCGTCAGTTTTGTCGTTATATAAATGATAATGTTGGGTTTATCCACCGCGACAGTGGTTTTGTAAGCACGACTATCGTCTCATGTGCTACATTGTAGAAGTTAGGCGTGAACATCTAGTTCGCCTAAACCCCCGTCTAAAATCACCTTGAAGGAAGATGGCCTTATTTACATATCTGGCTAAAACACCTGACCAGCTATTAGGAGATCCGGGTTCGAATCCAAGTCAAGTCAAATGATATTTTCATGGCGAATTTCAGCCCTTGGTGAAATCATTTCACAATTAATGATATTTGTTCGTTACAGGTGATATCAAATCGAAAGCGAAGAAACTGTCGCACGACTGACATATTTGGTATTCATTATTAACCCTTTCTCACCGAATTCCGTATATATGCGACGAGGATTTTCCTACGGAAAAGAACGCATGCCGCATGTGTGACGCGGGGTGAAGGATAGTGACCGCCGCGGAAAAAAATAAATCCAGGTATGCAGTCGCCCGTCGAGACCCAGCTTAGAGCCAGTCCAGACCCATTCCTCGGCTGCCTACCTCGACCCTTCGTCTCATTAGCTATCCTCTCCTCGTGGTCTACTATTGCTATTTGCTGTGTTTTATCTAAGCTATTACTTGTTGCTTACTCTTAAAATATAAAGCTTGAAATGAATTCTTCTTTTTTTGGTTATAAGATGTAAGTCACTGGGTACTTGGTTAACGTTAAACTCACATCAGCCAGGAATCAAACCTTCCCATTAATGCCAGAATTTTTTATGATATTAAGTCAGCAATAATTTTTAAAATGTTTACTTTGGACTAGTCCGTTAGTAACAATAAGTCAAGTAGGAGAGCTTCCTTGAAAATAATACAACGCGGTTTATGATAAATAGGCGGATCTTTGGAAAAGGAAACACATGGGTGAATAGTTATTAACTTCAGGGATTAATAACGTATGTCGGTCAGTTATCATTTTTTACCCTACTAGTTGAGAAAAGTGTTTGCTGCTTGTTGGTATCCATTAAAAATTGAAACTCTAAATAAACACTGCATAAAAATTAGCCCATTGACTGGTAGAGAGGGTGACCGTATCGTTACGCCTTGTCGTAGGTTAAATAGAATATTTACCGAATTTGCACAGTATTCATTTGAGCCAATAATAATAAATTAATTAATATTAATTTATAGTTAATTCTTAGCAATGTAAATAACTATGTGAAAAATGTCTAATTTATTGCATGAAACTTTTTTGAAATTTTAAGACTAATATTATGCAAAAAGCCTACCCGGTGAATTAATTGTAATTGTGGATATAACTAAAGAAATTCAATGGCAATGAGAAGAGGAGAAAATTTATTTCTGTTCCCACCAATACTGTAGCTTGAAATATTAGTAAGGAGCTGCAACCTTAAATTTAGCGACTGCATTTATTTCTCTGTTTTTGTATAACGGCATCAATTTACTCCAGGAGTTACCTAATGATGAATCATATTTACATCTACATCTACGTGATACCCCTCGAGCCACCGCATGGGCGTGTGGCAGGGGGTGTTAGGTCACCAGCCGTGTAAAGGTGTAAGTTTTTTTTAGATAAAATGGTGACATCTATTATAAGAGTGTATTTAGTGGAGCTCAATTTTAATTTTGGTCGCTTATTGTTCGCGGAAAGAACGAGTTTTTGTACCTATTTGTTCGGCAGTGTATGTCTCTTATTCTATCGCGTCTGTCAGACCTAGAGATGTAGTGAGAGTCATGATAATATTTTCTATACCGCTCTGAAAAATATCAGTTCTGAATTACCCACGCAACCTTAGCCTAGCGTGTAGCCTCCGAGTCTCTAGGTGTTCCCACCTTAATCCCTCTAAAAGTTGTGAGACACTATATGTACGCTCGTAGCAGTTTTTAACGAAGCACGCTGCTTTCCTTTGTATTTTATTAATTTTTTTGGTTAAATCTATTTGACCAGGGTCCCAAATGCTCGCGGTACATTGGAGGTGTATCCTAGCCAGAGCTAAATAGCATCTCTCTTTGACTTTTTCATCCAAGGACCTTCCTATTATACGTTTGACGAAGCTTAGTTTCTTTAATGCTGCGCCACGTATGTTCTGTTTGTACAATCCCCACGATATATTAGACATGAAGGTAATTACAAAATATTTTACTGTATCTGATGATTTTGTTTACTCCACCCACAGTATAGGTATGGCATTTTGAATTTACGGGAAAATGATGGTATTTTCCTATCATTAAATAATATAGCTCGTGATCAATGGCTTAAGCTAGATACCTTGTTGAAATTAATTACAAAATAATGTGTCTTTGATGACATTGTGCAAGTTGTTTGAAACATTAATAGAGGTCAATATTGTGATACGATACAAAACTTTAGATTCTCCGAAAAGAATGGATGAGAGGAATGTACATACCGAATATAATTCTTTTAATTTAACATTATCTTCAGTGTTTATTGTCCCTTTTGCTTTACGTTCGCTGAGCGCATTCGTAAGGATTTCTTTAGATACGTTTTTCAATGAGAACTTGATTCTTGCGAGATTTAGTATAGTTGTCCCTGAAATGGTGGAGTCCGGATTTTTTTCGTGGAAATTGGCATGGGATTGGCGCATTCATGCGGGTGCATATAATTAAAGTCTCCCATATCACTCATAAAGTCCAAGAATATTAGTATATTTTTCCAGCCTTCGCACAGCCATTCGAAATAGTCCATTTAATGAATGAAGTTTATGTCTCGACGTCAACTGCTAGAAATTTGAGGAATACTTTGCTTGTGTGGACCATGTATGGATTCTTACATCGTCCTGCAGGGTAATGTTTCCGATGAGATGTTAGTTCTCAAAAATTTTAATCATTTTACTTATTAAATAAAATAAAAGTTAGTCTTTAAAATATCTCATAATTATGCCATTCATTAGAGGGATGTTTTATGCAATCGGTTGATTAAAAGTTTAGAATATAGATTGAATTTAATGAGAATGATAAAACCACGGATAAATCAGTGGCGATTTATTTTGAATTGTGTGTAAAGGTATTAATTTTTTCAATTATCGAAAATAAGCATTAAATTAATTATCTCTAGTTAGCGCATTAAACTCCCAGTATAAGTCATCATTTTGTTATTTAGAGTAGCAAACAATATGAGAGGAAATACTTAGTTAAAGTAATGAAAGAGTATGCTTTATATTATAGCGGTGTGAAATTCTCCTAGCAGAGTTTCTGCCGACAATCGTTCTACCCTGATATGTTTGCTTACGTCCCTGCATGAGCGAATTTTATTTCCGGAACTAAGTGGATTTTGTGTCTACAGTCCTGATTTTTCTGGAATTATTATTCTTAATACTAAATTTAATTGGAAAATGGATTGAGAAGAACTCGAATTTTTAAATGTTTGGCTAAAAATAAATTAACTTTTATGTGTATTTGGTCTTCTGAATAGAGGCATTAATGATTATTTAATCATGTCTCTTATCAGTAAAGTGCAAACTGCACGTAGACGCAGTCTTTATTGATTTATTCTATTGCTAATGTATTATTTGTGATTATTCCCAACAAAACATTAATAGTTATTGACTTCTACTACCCGTTCCCGAGGTATGACTTAGATTTTTTTTCGTTACCTCCTGTTTGATTACACAATGTTATGTTTGTAGAGATAATGGAACGTACCGTATGAACTCCAGTATAAATCGAGAAATTTCTTTTTTGTTTCAGTAAACGAAAACCTGCCTTTGAGACATAGTTGAGTCACTAAATAAACTGACCTATTACGGGTCAATATTTCTGCCTATGGGCAACAATACCGTAATTAAGTCTAACTCTGACACGCCACTGAGAATGATCGCCGGAAAATGCGTTAGATCAACGTCCTAAGTTTCCTTTTTGGATCTTCCACTGAAAAATGCGTTGGGCACTTCTGTTTTACGATATGAATGCTGCCCTAAAGGCCATCTGTATTGTACAAATGTCTTGTAACCGCCTCGAATCAAGAAGATTCAGGAATTTTTTCACCTCAAATACATGGATTTTATTCGATATTCTCGGTCGTAAAAGAAGACTTCGGCGTGTACTCGAATCGATTTGGACTCGATAGTGGACAGTAGGTTTATCTTGTACGATGAAACGGGAGTCGTATTGGCCGTGGGAAAATGTAATTACAAGCCTAGCTGAAGCTATTATCCGCGAAAAATAGTAGTATTGAGTTTCAGAATCAATGTTACAGGCTCTCTCAGTGATGCCTAGCGCACTCGTTACTGAACCAAAATTGCCTGCCGGGCCTATATGAGGGAAGGGGAAAAACGGACGAAGCGACTGATCGCGACGTTCCTTCGTACGTGATTCTCGATGCATCGTCGAGGAAGGCGCGAGGCCTTGTCTGCACATCTGTGTCATGTGAGGCGAGTTGAGATCATTACGGACTCGCACGGATTTGGGTGTCACTGCATCAGCCGAACCCAGCCGATCTCCCAAAGATGTGAGAGGCTGGTAAAGAGCGGAGAAGGAGCTCCACGAGCTATGAGCTCCGCATTACCCAAAATATGAAATATCCTCAGCTTCTCTTCAAAGGAGGGGAATCTGTGGTTTCATCACATGTATAGAAGATGTATTACTTATTTCTAAAAATTTAACATGAATCGGTAGTGCCTAGAGCATTATCCTGGGCGGGCCAATTAGTTTTAAAAGAACCACGGAACTAGCCGCGCAGTTACTTCAACGGAGTTACCCGCTAGTGATCACACAAGAAATTTCATTTGTGAATTTCACACAATTTGACCAATTAGTATTTCACCCCGGAGTATCGACATTTTTTATATTATTCTCTTGGACCACATTTTCTATATATTCATTTACCTTTTATATTTCCACAGAAAATACTTATGCGTTGTGGTTAATACATTTCAATGCCTATTTAACAGAAGTATTCATCAATTTTTCTTAGTTCATGTGTATATATTGGTCAAATGTTGGACAACTTCTCATGAATTATGAAGTACAAGAAGATGATGCCCGTTAAAAGTTAACAGTTGAAAGAAAAAATTAGAAGAAATAAATAAGGAGTTTCTTATGAATAAATGTATCCTCCCAACTTGCCGGAATGTTATATTTTCAATGTGGCAGTCTAGAGCCATGCTTGGAGACGTTGGTATGATGAATAGGCTAATTCTAATATCGATGTATATCTTTTGTATTGATCATACGAAATAACCTGAGCCATAAGTGCCTCGGAGATAGCTTATTATTCAATAAGTCGAGGCTCAACATCTATGCTGCGGCTGCCAAGTAGGTAGCTATCACGTTTAATTGTTACTGTAGCGAATAAATATCATTTTATATACTATATAAGATGTCAGCTGCCAAAAACTCTAATTTCAGGAAAAAAAAGTGCGTTAGGCTGATGTAAAGAAAGAAATGTAGTTGGCAGATAGAGTTTTGCACTAGTCCAGTTCCAGAGATTGTTTACTCTTTTCCATTGAAACGTACCTTAACTGTTTTATTACCTACTATTTAAAAAATAGTTTGTTTTTGCATAAAATTAATTCATTTTCCTAAAAATCGATCATGTTTCCTTCGTCTCTAAGAACTTTGTTCGCTGGTGGAGACGTAAAAATGTGGAGTTTCTTGACACCTATCTTAAGGAGTGTGGCATTCTGACACCGAATTTCCTTCCAATCCTGTAAACTATTTTTCCCTCACCACTCTTTCCATATTTTTTTACGACTGCAACGGTTTTAACCATTGGTATTCTCTCCTACTAACTACTAACCTCGCTCCCTCTTTGGTGCCTAACAAAGATCACTTCCGCTGTAGCTCTCTACTCGTCTGGTAGGGTGTTGAAATGTGGAATTCTAGGTGAATTTCATTTTCATCTACGTGCTGCTTACCCTACGAGCCGCCTTTAAGGTGTATGAAAGAGGTGTGATGATGCCAGCCAACCAATTAAATCGAACAGGAAAGTGTGAGGGCTAGAGGAGAAAGGTGGAGTGCATGTTAACTATGTATGATAAGAAAGTGTCTATTTCTATATTTTCTTGTCTCAAATGGTGAGGGGAAAGAATCTTTTTTCGCATCCATCAGCACAGCAGTGTCTCGCTTATTTTGATGTGACAGTTATTCGTTTTTGTCTGGTCAGTTTCTGGAGATATCGTGCGGGGTTAAAAAAATACCCTCCATGTAATCCTGATACTCGTCATATCCGTGGTTTTCAAGTAGTATAGTAAGCCTAGCGTTTATTCCTCCGCGTCTCTAGCGACTTCCATCCTCGTGCTTCGATTAGCTGTGCCTCACTTACTGTCCGGTAGCTTTTTTAACCAAGCCTTCGGCTATCCTTCGTATTTGATTTTTTTTCTTTTTTTGCGCATTAAGTCTTTCTGGGCTGGGTTCCAGGTGCTTGTGTCGTGTTTAATCTTATCATTTCTCTCCTCTTTTCCATCTGAGGATCTTCCTACTAAACGCTTGACAAATCCTGGTTGCTTTAACGCCGCGTCGCTAATGTTTCGTGTTTTTTTCCTCCATTTATTTAAAGTTTAGACCTTGGAATTGCTCGGTAACTGTCCCTCATTCACCCACTCCAGACTAATGTATGTTAATCCAATTCTATGAATTGTGATAATCTTCCTCATTGCCTTCCTACACCTTAATCGTTAATGCCACAAATGACCCGAGTCATCGGTTGCCCATCCTAAAAACGTCTGCTATGTAAGAGGGATAGTGTGGCAATTCACTCGATTCCTCGGTGGTGGAAGAGCAGAGAGAAGTACTATGGAGGAGTTGGGAGCGGAAATCGGTGGAAAAAAAGAGGAGATGATGAGGAGACAGATCGTTTCGGAGCGTGGCGTGGAACCGGGAAGCAACGTTTCTCAGGAAAAGCTTGAAAAAAAGAGGGAGCGTCAGAAAGGTGAGGGTCGCCCGGAGGGGACACGGGAGGTTTTTTTTTTGAGTGTGCGGGCGCTTTCGATGTGGCGAGGATAAAGGGGAACGAGGCGGCGGCGGCGGGAGTAGTACGACTCTGTTCGCCTCGAGGCGGTTTTGGGAATCGGGGGAAAGATGAGGAGTGGAACGGTCGTGATCGATAAAGGTTGTGAAGAGTGGGGAAGATCGACGATCGCGGGTCGGGAAGTGTAGGGCTCCCCGGCTCCGAAGAATATCACCGCTCCCCCGTCTTCTTTGGCGGTGGAGAGACCGCCGTGGCGCGGGAACTGCACCCCGCGCCCGCTTCCAAAAACTCCCAACCATTCCCTTTTAAGGTAGTATGAGCGAAAAATAATTTTGCTTAGAAATCAATGAATTGGGTCTCATTTAAAGAAAAATATCTCACCTATCCAATGACACCAAAAATTCAACCCCTTACCTCATTACTTTCTGATGTATTTGCCAGAATATACCAGCCTTTTTATATGGGAAAGGGTACGTGTATGCACTCCAGAGAGACCTTATCTTAAAAATTAGGCATTCCCTACTACTAGATCTCGTCAAAAAATCAATAGTGTGTAGTTTGTGTGTTTTCTCAACTATTGTTGAAAATTAATCATATTCTCACCGCAATAGGTTCTTGGGTATCAAAAAAAATCTTCTGTCTTGAAGGATTTTCAAACGCACCGCGCCAAAAATGTGTTAAGTTAAAAACCTATTTAGATATTTTCATTGGATTACTTACAATTTCTGTCAATTAAAACTATTTTATTGGACCATTTATAATGCAATATTTTATTGATGTGTCCTGCAGCTGGTGAAATTAAAACGTATAATTCTAATATGGTCTCTATTATGACTAGGGAACTATCTATCTAGGATTGCCTTTAATCTCCTCCCCACATTCTCAATACTCGCCACCCCCCTAGTTCCCACGCCACCGAGAGTTCTGTGCACCCAGCCACATTTCTGGTGCCATACCTGGCGTGGGAAATGGAACGCGGTTACTCTCTTATTGTGAATAATTTAATCGCATGCCTTCTGCGGGCATGAGATAGAATTGCTTACGATTATCTTGCCCTGTCATAGGAATTAGAGCACGGTCAATTTTTGTAACGATATGTCGCCCAAGCTCTGCGTATTTCCTCATCTATGTGTTTATGAATACCAGAATATAATTATGTGAAGAGTTTAAAATTGCTGTTGAAGTGTTGAATATCAATCCGAAAAATCTGCGAGTATTAAGATCTTTTATTTTTTTCATGTTAGCATTTTATTAATGTCTCGCAGTAATTTTGAGCACATAAATGAATAACTGGCATTTTTCTCGTTACCAAGTTGATCACTGCTGTGGCGATGATTGTGAAGTAGATTTTGTGAAACAAATAATGCATAGTTTAACTTCTTCATCTTCTTCTATTCTTCCAGTTTTAGGCTGGTTGCATTATCCGGCTTCACCATCGTAGTCTTGGTCTCCCAATATCAAATAATATCACTTTCACACCAGCGTTATCTAAATCATTGATGAGGAACGTACTCGCGCTCAACTGTTCCACGAATTGGCCTGTGGATTCGAGAGAACACAGCGGGAAAATGTTGTCATCTTTTGCCTTAGTTTGTATATCACCTTTGCTATCCACCATCCGACATGACCTATTGCTGGATTTACGTATAATGTGATTAGGAAATAAATAAAACTTACAATTAGTAGTTTTTCACACGGTTTATTCGTCCTCGACCGATTTCAGCGACTCATCGCCATTATCAAGAGGTTAAACAAAAAAGTCTTCCGATACAAAACGTATCATGGAAAAGTTTCACCAAGTGAGCCCGACGACGATTAATTTTTTTCCGTAAAATATATTATGAAAATTTTCCCTTGTGTACAAGGCTATAGAGAGAGGGCTGGTCAGTTCAACAGTACTATTTATCGTGGGTGAATTCCACATATGTCCCGTGACGATTCTTATATCCTGCTCAATGCCATAATCCGGGGAAAACTCCCTGAAACTGATACCCTCTGGTGAAATTAGGAACTTTTCGCGGTTTTTGCTGTAACTTTGGGATATCCGTTTGATTTACCTGAATTTTCGGATGTGGCTCTTGCTGGAATAATATTTTATGGGCTCACTGTGATTCACTTGAGATTTAAATATCTTTACCTTCCCAATATTTGGTCATTTGACCATAAAATCCTTTCATTTCTTCATATTTCATCTTATTCCGCTTATTTTGCTCCGTAACTACTTTTTAGATAAACTGTAATAGCCATAAAGTTTTCCGTACCCGGACACCCATAAGTGTCACACCACGGGTGTTTGATCATATTGTCAACCTTGTTATTTTTTCATTATTTGTTTCTGGGAAAATGGCATATCGCCTGAGGTATTTCCGCGTGCTAAATGGTCATTAATGTACTCCGTGCGTCTTTTTCATAACCGCATTCAGGTAATTCCGAATGACGCAAGTGGCCGCCCTCATTCATGGGAAGATCACTCTGAAGATGACAATGCAATTTTGTCTTCGCGGATAGTACGTTTTGACGAACAGGGCTTAACTGGCCCGGAGTGTGCGTTGTAATATAGTTCGACTGAATTAATAACGATTTTCTGTTCCTAAAAAGTACTCAATAATTTTTTTTCATGTTAAAATTTAATTATCGCATTTTGAAAAACGGCAATGAAAAATAATCCAGCGAGATTTGGTTAAAAATTTTCTGTTAATGAAAAAAAGTAGCTATTGTAACGTCCGTCATTTGCTCTAAATCTGAAAATTAACTCAGCGCGCTTCATTTGTTTAGATTTTTTCGGGTATTTACAATGACACTTGGTTAGTATACAAGGACATTTCTCAGTAGACTCACGCAGACCTTGTTTGACACACCATATGTGTTGGAATTGGAATGTGAAACAGTCGTCTGGGAATTGCTGTAATGCAGCTTTATATGTTCAAATAATTAAAATATACCTACGATTGACTTCACAATGCGTGATAACCTCCTGGAAACATATGAACTTCCTCTTGGAAAAATCGAAATAGAAATCCAGTGGCCAAGGTTCATATCGGTTTAAAAACATAGTGTGACGATATGATACATAATATATTTTATAATACCAATTTGCCGTGCGTGAATGGATAATTCCAACGATATAATAATCGGTTGATCGGTGTTAAAAGCTCATCTTGATTAAGCCGCTTGGATTTGTTACCGGGAGCATAAAGATTAATTTAATCAATTCATTCATTTAATTTTATTAGTATATCATTACGTATTGGTAAAAACTCTAATCCCAACTTATGGTACCGAATTTACCGTTACAATTTACTTAATTATATGCGCACCATAAAAATATATATTTTTTGCAGAATCTTAAATTATATATTCCTGAATTTATCCAAAAATTATTTCCTCTCCATAAAAACCCATCGCATTTCTTTTTTCATCATTTATCAGACATGATTTTCTTAGCATGATTGAAATACATAAAATTTTAACAACAGGCCTTTTCTGCTTATTTTTTTCAATTATAATTGTGCATTAAATACACTTTGATCTTATATCATGGGATGTACATTGATAACTAACAAAGAAAATTATATACGCTGTGCCGCGTAATTTACTCGATAAAATATATATCGGAATACAATTTTTAAAAAATATTATTTAGCTCAACCACAAGTGTAGTGTCACGCCCTCTCTGATACTCTGCATGATGGTAAAAATTTGGTCAGCCCTGTTGGAATTACATATTGTTAAATCTGGAAAGGTCATCGGAAGAAAAGTAAATTTCAGAGGTTCCTTTGCTGAAGTCAGTTCTCACAGAAGTTTGGTGATGGACTTCGAGACCCGGCACTGAAAGATTCCGTACGTAAAACGAGCCAAGTATGAAGGAAATGAAAACACTTTGTTCCTTCTGACATATAGCAACTATCGAATTTATCGGGTCTGGAGCCGCCGCTTACTCCAAAGTTAAGTGCTAGCAAGGCTTTGGTGATGTAAAAACTCGAGATCATGCGGAATACGCGATGAAACAAAGAAAATCATTTGAGAGTTTTATACAGCACCTATGGTGTGGATGAAAGGCACTGACAATGAGTACGCGGGATGCCATCGAACCGATAGCTAAAATAACTCCCTCTTCTTGTCACTCACGACTACCATGGTAATTGGACAAGACAAATTTGCTGGAACACCTCTCACTCTTTGTCCTTTCCTTTTCCTAAAGCCTTCATTCCTATTTAAATCTCTCTTTTTCATTGATAGGTATCCTTACATCCCCTGCCAAATGCTTTTGCGGGGGCTTGCGGGGTAGATGCCGAGTGTACGTCTTCCGTCAGTGAAATAGTTACAGGGGTAACTTTTTGGAAATATTGTATTCATATCATATTGGTAAGAATAAATTAACTATAGTAATTTTCACACTGTTTTAATAATAACTGACCATGATACATGTCCATGGTTTCGACACTTTATGTCATTATCAAGGTCATATCATTATTACCTTGATAATTACATAGTGTCGAAACCATGGTCGGTTTTCATTAAAACTGTGGAAAAAACAATTTTTTTTATTCTTAAGCCTGAATCACTCAATACTTGACCATGTATAAGTCCGAGGGTGCTAGCTAGCTTACTTGTGCAAGGTCAAGTATCGTGCGATACAGACCAAGCATACTGGAAATCCTGCATGATCGCTGGCATACTAGCTGGTATCCTTGTTTTCGTAATTGGTGCGGTACTAGTTTGATACTTAATCCTAGTAGGACATAGCAGCCGGGGACCAATCACCTTTGCTCTTTGCAATGCGGTCGTCAATTTTTGATGTCAGCGCCTCCATAGTCGCTCGTGACAATTACAATTTCCCGCGATCAAATAAACAGCTCAAACCTCACAACAAGACACAATGGCTTGAGTACCTGAGGCAATTGAGGTTGAGGAGCTGCAGCAGCAAAAAGCCGACGTCTTCTTTCGAAATCATCCATTTTGGTCGTCAAACTCCTTCCGCGACTTTACTAATTCAAAGATCTACTACACAGACCTTGTGCAAGTTCAAGTATCGTGTGATAGCTCGTAGGAAGATTTCAAGCATGCAAGTTTTCATACTAGAAGTCCAGTACTCGCTAGCATCCTCGGACTTGTGCAAGGTCCACCAGTATCGTGTGATTCAGGTTTTACCAATATGGATCTTCCGTAGAGTTTGGGAATCATATCTTCCCGTCTCCTTTTTTCCCTCTTCCCCGCAAAAATAGAACTCCTTAGTGATGTTGAGTATGACTTATTCGGTTACCCTTTTGTAATATTCTTTCTTATTTATATATATTGCAATCGCAAAAACATATTTCCCAGCGAGAATCTCTGTTTTGAGTTTTTAAGCCTCAAGACGTTGACACAAGGCATATGATTTGAGGTACAAGTTATGTTGGAAATCTATATTTCTTTAATTTTCATTGATTTTTATTCCAAACTTTCTCTTTCTCCTGATTTTGGCAAAATCGCATTCTCCCGTAAGTACCAACCCAACGGATGCAAAAAAATCTGTCCCTCAGCCACTCACTAATGCTATGGCCACTGGAGAAAGTGGACGCAGTCGTTCTACCCTCGCGTCATCAAGCTCTTCTCCACCCCACACCACTCGCTTTCCCCCGCAAACTCTCGCGACCCCACCTCCAACCCTTTCTCCGCTTCGCCTTCTACTCAAAGGCACTCCCTCCTCTTAATGTCGTGCCGTAGAAAAGCGCCTCCTCTCCTTCCCCCCGGCAGCGGTCACCACCTTCATTCACTCTCCTTCCCTACCTCACCCTTTCTTTCCCTCATCTCCGCCACAAGAACCCCTTGCCCCTCTTTCTCCGCACGCTTATCCATTGTGTTTTCCTGCCCACCACTCCCTCCTGTTTCCTTCTCTCCAAGATCTGCTGACCCTCATTCCCTCAATTTTTCCCACCGTCAAGACGGTATTTCCCCACGTAGCACTGTGGCATCGGCGAACAACCTCATACTGCGGCGGGCAAAAGATGATCATCTCATGTATTTGAGTTATGAACTTATTGTAGTTTGAACGAAATGTCATTTTACTTAAAAATCAATGAATTTGGTCTCATTTTAAAGAAAAAATATCACCCTTCCATTGACACCAAAAATTCAAGCCCTTACCTCATTACTTTCCGAGATATTTGCCAGAAAATACCAGCCTTTTTATATGGGAAAGGGTATGTGTATACACTCCATAGAGACCTTATATAAAAAATTAGGCATTCCCTACACCTAGATCTCGTCAAAAAATCAATAGTGTGTAGTTTGTGTATTTTCTCAACTATTGTTGAGAAAACACACAAACTACACACCTGTTGTTGTCTTAATCATATTCTCACCGCAATGGGTTTTGGGTATCACAAAAAATCTTCTGTCTTGAAAGATTTTCAAACGCACCGCGCGCAAAAAATGAGTTAAGTTAAAAACCTATTTAGATATTTTCATTTGATTACTTACAATTTCTGTCATGTAAAACTATATTATTGCACCATTAATAATGCAATATTTAATTCGTGTGTCCCACGGCTGGTGAAATTAAAACGTATAATGCGAATATGGTCTCTATTATGATTAGGGAATTATCTCGCTCGCACTGCCTTAAGAAGTTCGATCGCGCTCCCATGTGGTACACACAATATCATTTCAATCTATTATAATATCAGGGCAATTCTTTAAATATTATATGGTGCGCATGTTTTCTGTGGCTACATATCTGTATTTGTGGATCCGTGCTGGGAGAAATCGGGTTCGTTGTGGGTGAGATACTAAGAAAATAAGTTAGGTAATCTTATAATTTTAGACGTTAGGTACTAAGAAAATCCCTTTTAAATTTGTCACGTTTTGGTAGTATTGCTGCACTATAAACAGGAATAGACTGGCATGACTAGCTGGACCGACCTCTGTCCAATTTACATGGTGTTAAGTTTATGTGAGAACTTTTGAAAATGTTACGCCTAATAAACTGAACTGCTTCTGGCGTGATTTGGTGGAACTGTATTTTGATGAAAAAGTAAACTTTGTATAGTTTACACAAAAACTTTTAACACACTGACCCGGGTTTCATGTACACTGTAGACATCATTAAGGGTGAAAAATAACAAATAGCAAGCTCTTATACATGGGAAAATGTTTGGGAGGGGGGTGGTATAGGCGGGGAAGGAGGGATATATATTTGGGAGAAGAAGTGGAAGGAGGGCAGTGAGTTAAGAGAATACTGGTCAGGAAGAACTAATTGTTATTTTCAGGGACAGGGTTCTTTGAGAAGAGGGAAAGCTATGGAGAGCAATGGGGAATGACACGGAAAAACAAATTTGTTTAAAAGGTTTACACTATTGTCATTTGATGCTTCCTTAATCTCCAATTGTTCAAGGAATTCTAACTTCCCTCTTATTCCTCCGTGTGGAGTACTTCAGGAGTGACATCACTCTCATGGACATTCTCAATGAGGTGTTTGGCGAAACTCTATCTTGTGTCCGCTGTCAACCAGCGCCTCATATGTTCCTGTACACGGGTATTAATTGCCCGACCACTTTGTCCAATATATTTCGATGAACATAATTTGATCTCCAAATACATTCCTCTTACAATGGATCCATCCTATGAGTCTTTTTACTCTTTTTTATCCGGCTCTCGTGGAATGTATGATCCTTTTATTCCTTGAGTTTTAGCCAATTATAAGTAGACTTTATTTAACAACATTGTGATGGCAACAATTTCTCGGACACAGCTCCACTACTTGCTATGAGGAGCGTCTAGCCTATCCTGCACGTAAGATTTAGACATTATCATCTGATTTGTCAACATTTCGTGCTTTATTTTAGTTATATATATTTGTGACATATTTCGGATTGGGACTGTTCGCTCCAAAATCAGTGGTCGTTATAGCTTTGAACTTTATGTAGCATTTCATTTATTTCTTTTCATCCTAGTAACGATAAATGAGATTACTAATCGTAAAAAAATGTGTCATTTTCTCTGACAGTTTGTCATTATCCTAGCAGAAATTTCATACTCCACCAAATACTATAAATACACTCAATGCTTTTTCTGATGTTTTTATCTATCATAAGAGTCTATTCTTAGGTATCTCTACGTATTCCCTATCAAGATAAATTTTCAGTTCTCCAAAATCGGCTTTTTAGCTTACAAATGATTTTTTTTGTTCATTCCAACCGCTCAACAGTTAATTATTTTAGTCCCAATATCGTTTTAAATTAAGCTCAAAATGAAATAAATATTTGTTATTCTTCTTTTTTGATATTTTTGAGTATGTTATTGATGATGATACATTTTTAATTAGCGTATTAAGCATGAATATATGCAAATAAATCAATTTTATAATGTAATTAATCTGTTATATTTATGTCATTTTAGATGCTCATAGCCTTAAGGTTGAGTTAACGTGTAATAAGTGTAGGTATGATTAGGCCTGTATGTTAAAATAAATAATTTAGTTACTTTATGAGCGTTGTAAAATGAAGGAGCATGGTAGGAAAATAAATGACTTGTTAGGGATGGGGAAACTTTGTTCAATTGGAGAATAATTAAGTACTCTGGCGTAAACATTCTAATGCAGACAACAAAATTACAGCAGAAGAGTTAAAACAAAAAAAAGGTCTCCAAAAGCCGTAAACAATTGGAGACTTTCTTTGTTTTATGTTAATTGTATAGCCGTAAGTCCACCCCATCTTTGTAATGGCTTTCCACAGCAGAAGAGGTTTGGGTTTTATTACTAATAGCTGTAATTTGGCTGACGAGAAAACTAGTTAAACATTATAGATGCATGTGCCTGGCCACAAGAAAAGGTGTGGAATGGAAGAATTATTGATGACATAATATGAACCAGATAAAGAAGAAACAAGGGCTAATTTTGCGGAAAAGTCAGTGTTTTATAAGGTCATATTGAAGAAGTTTATATTGATCGCAAGAAAATCATTTAAAACTATTGAAATGTGTGCCTGGGAAATAAGTTGATTGGGTTTTATTAAGCTCAGAAAGTGAGGCTATTTAAAAACAAATTCGCCATCTAATTATCCTGATCCACCGACGCTGTCATGGAGATATTAGGCCTCCACGACCTTCCGAACTTCCCCCTGACTTTCGACTTTCTACTCCTTATCGCTCTTCCGAATAATACTCCTCCATTTCTTGCAGGAGCTAGAAGGTCGAGGTAAGTAATCTTCTCAGGCAGCGGATGTCTTGTTCTCCTCTCAAGGTCGGCGAGTACGAATATTAGACTCTCAGCATTGAGGGCGAGACGGTTGAGAGATCTTAAATTGGGTCACCTCTTCCTCTCTCTCTCTCTCTCTCTTGCCTTTCCTCTTGCCAAGTAGGAGACCCTTCTTGAGACTCCAGGGTCCCGTGTTTGTTCATCGGAGCGTGGAGATAGGGTTTACGTCCGATCTCTACCCCTTTTCGGATTTCCGATCACTCTGTGCACGAAAGTGACAAGGGAATACTTTTATGACGTTTGAAACCGGCATAAAGCCATAGATTAAAGACGAGCGTGGATGGAATGATGGAGACTGACGACAGATGCGAATATTGAAGCTACCGAAGAGCTAAATATTTAATGTATCATGACAGAATTCTTGTGGTTAAAGATAACACAAATAAAAGATTTAACTCTGACTGTTGTTGCTACTTCAGCATCTTCAAGCCCTTAACTTATCGTGATTAAATCAATTTTTTAGTGGAAAACTGCTGGTGTTTTGCTTTTGTCCTCGTGGAATGGTTCCACAGCATCACGCTTCAATCAGAAAATTATATCAAATGTGGATCATTATGTCAAATCAGTTATGTGGATCAAATCAGTTATGGAGTTAATCAACAGTGATAGTTGTAGAACTGCCGTTTTACCGTGGTGACTTATGCAAGCCCATATGCACCGAAAATAGTTCCCAAAGAAAGGCCATTTTATTAAAATTTTTAGGAATGAACTTCTCTAGATAGTAGTAAATATAGGTTATTTAATAAAACAGACTTCTGTTAAAAGCTTATATCAGGTGAACTCACTCGAGAGATTTTGCTACGCTTAGAAGTTAGTAGATGTGCAAACCTTTGCAAAAAGACGTATTTTGATATATTTCCTCTGCCGATATCTACGCTTTTGAATCATTTTAAGGGATTATCAAGGTCTTTTGAAAGATTTTTTTGAAGTTAGGTGCGGCCCAACGTTAGCTTATGTAGAAATTCTTTTGCAGAGAGGGTGTCGTATGTTTTCTTTATCCATCCATGAAGTCGTCTTCTGATGTCAGGATGTGGAGAAGATTCTTGAGGAAGCCAAAAACTAAAAATTTGTGTTATAATTGTAGTTGTGTATATTATGCCAATTTCTTATTATAATTCAGATTGGCCAGTGTTATTTATGTGTGAAAATTATAATCTAATACATTCTAAGACAGCCTCCAATTTAAGACAAATGTTATATCATTTTAAATTTCGCTTCTTACGAAGATATCCTTAATTTCTTTTGATACATTTGAGAATGACTTCAAAATGGACAGCCTGGTATAAGGGGAGATTTAATTTTATTGGTAATTATTAATTTATTGAGAATCACATTAATTTTAATGAACACCTTAAACATTGCGCTGTCAGCCGTTGAACTCGATCAGTGAAATAAAATGTTAGTTGCGAGTAGTGCTAAGTATTTTAATGCATCAGTATTCTAATTGAGACAAAGCACGGCTAAGGGAAAGATAAATTCCTCATGTTCATTTGTTTAATATGAAGTATGCTCTTTAACTGGGACGTAAACATTAGGATAAGTGCCATCAAATAGTGTTAGAAGCTACTTAAGATGGATGCTAAAATTCGATCAATGCCATGAGGAGTTGTCACTCGGTCTTTGAACAGGTAAATCTAAGAAGAAATAAAAATTTTTTCCAAGAATATCTGTATATAAGCATAAAAAAGGGGTATTTGAGGCCGTTAGTCAGTGGTACTCCATTATGAGCTTTTGAACGAAATTGCAGGACTTTGCGGTTCTATTGAACATTGTTCCTTTAAATTAACGTGATTCACGTCTCTGCGACATTGTTTTATGTCGATACTGCAGTGTGGAGAAAAACGTCGGTCGTAAAAATCATTTTTTTTTCTATGATGCTGAATTTGCAAACATGCTCTCCGTTTGAAAAACTGCTGATAAATCGTTGAAAATAAATGGGTGTCAGGAGTAAGAGCACGGGCGCTGGGTGGACTGTAGAAGTGACTTTGCGGAGATGGAGGCAGGCGAAAAAGGTCGGTCGTAAAAATCATTATTTTTTATGATTAAGTATGAAAAACTAGGCAACTTCCACTGTGATAAAATTTATTTCGACCGGTTTCGCTTTTTCTGAAGATGCTGTAACAAACGAAACCGATTAGAATACATTTTATCACTGTGGAAGGTGCCTATTTTTCCTTACTTAGTTATGTTCCGATTACACTCCATCAAGTCTGAAACCACAGAGTATAATTGTTTATGATGCTGAATTTGCAAATATGCTCTCCGTTTGAAAAACTGCTGATAAATCGTTGAAAATAAATGGGTGGCAGGAGTAGGAGCAAGAGCGCTGGGTGGACTGTAGAAGTAACTTTGCGGAGATGGAGGCAGACAGAGAGTTAAGACGATCAGAGAAGAATGGAGTGCTCAGCAGTGCTGAGGAGCGGAGCGCGGATTGAGGAGGGGGGCGTTGCTGCCTCCTCTTGTTCGGCGGAAGTTCCCGAGGGAAGTTCTCGAGTTCCCTCTCCATTCCCTTCCTCCTCCCGTCGTAGATCTAGTACTACATCGTCTTCCCCGGCCGCTCCACCCCTTGGTCGCTGAGCTCTTGCGCCGAAAATCCTATCTCTCTGTCTCCCCACTTTGCTGCTGCTAGCCTCTTGATTCCCAAAAGGACGGTGGCCCCTAGTGAGGGACTGGATAGGGTGAAGGGGGAGCGTTGGGATCTTGAGAGTAAGGGAAAGCGGTTGGACCGGACTTGAGGTTGACAGAATCTGTCGAAAACTATGCGTTGCTTTAAGCATGTCGTGCAACTCGGTGAAAGGATGCTGGCGGCTGGATTGGATAAACTCACTCGGTGTGATAATAATGTCTGAATTCGAAGGAATAAGAGTGCCTACTTTGACTCAAGTATTGGGTAAGTAGAGAATGGAAGCTCTCAGGATCAAGCAGTTTTGGGTATTAGAATGAGAATACTAGCAAGGTCATGCCCTTCACCAAGCAAGGACACATGCCAAGTGGCTCACCAGGTTATCCTTCCGCTCGCAATAGTGTTGACTCTAAAGTCAATGCTTCCCCTGTCAGTATATCCTAAACCTCTGCTTCCTCATTCCTTGGTAATAATACCTGTTTTCAACTAGTTCGTGTCTATATCACAAGATTATGCAGTCTTCATGTCTCTTGTGTGACGGCGAGTCATTGAGATCGGGAGAGTTGTTTCACATTTTAATTTTAGGCGAGTTTAAAAAAAACAACTTTTTGCACTATTTTGCCGAGTAGAGGGCAGTAAAAATGAGTTAAATACATCGGCGAACGTAAGTTTCTTTCTTCTCCGCAACTTTGGAGAAAATCGCTGCGATTTGATGTTTACGCACTTGGACAACGCGACTTTAATCAAATTCGTCACCTATTGATTCTTAGCTTAAGCCATGAAGTGTCATTTTTGTAAAGGCAATTAGAACTTAAATTTTCAATTACTTGATTCTTAGGTGCGCCCTACCCTTTGGATTTTTGGAGTGTATATTCCCTTGGTAAAGCTTCCAGAACAATCTATTGAATACAAGGCTTCCAGCACAATCTATAGACTATCGACTGGATTACTTAGTCCAGTCGTTTCATCCTTTGTGTTGAATGAAGTGTATATTGACTATGATTAGCACATCTGCATGTATTTGAAGCCTGGGAATTTTCTAGTTTTCCGTGCTATTTAAATTTTCTCATCTTTTTGGGAATTTATTGCTTTATAATGGCTATTGCAATCATTATTTACAGTGATAAATGTGTTGCTATGGATAGTTTGCTCAATTTATTTCAAATATACAGATTGATGGATACTTATAGCTTGTCAACTTTAGTGCTCCATTCACACTAATCATTCTCCAGCCCTCGGCTTGCCAGCAAGGCCCACTCATTTTCGCTTAGGTTTGCTGATTGGGGGATTATTGTGGGAGTTTTCCACTCTGAATATCTCTCTTGACATCGTTGATCCTTTTCCTTTTTCCTCCAAATATTTAAGCATTAACACTTTTTCTCATGTCTCTCAGAATACTTCTTTGTCCATCCCATAATTGGAGTTTTATTTTTAGTCTCGTTTTTGATTACTTGTGTATATCTCATCTCATTTCATATTCTGTTTTAATGTGCACCAGTAACTCTGGAGCTATTCTAGATATTGATATTTTTCTCCAAAATGAAAATATAAAATAATAATAAATGAAATAATTCATACCGTTTCTTCTTATTGATTATAAGGATACATCTATTGGCGTAGCTTGACTCACCCAGGAAAGGTAAACGAAGTGTGGCTCTTTCTATTTATTTCCCCATCTTTCCACTGGAATCTGACATTTTCAGTATGCACTGAAGCAATATTGTAAATCTTGTAATAATATTGTAAGTAAACTCGCTCCTTTCAAAGCGATGCTGGATTTTTTTAATATCCTAAAATTCATAATTATTTCCTCATCGGGCCCCGAGGCGTTGCCCAATTGAAGGTAAGCCACTGCATACATCTATTACTTTAAGAAATTAGTTTAATACATTTGAACTACCTCTTATTCGGTGAGTAGGCTTTAAATGTCGCTAGGGAGTACAATGAATATGGCGGCATCTTGGAGAGGAAGCCACTGTGAACCCTGGGGAGGACAATTTTAATCGATCGCATCTTTTCCGGCAATGAGACCCTGTATAACCTCTCTCCTTTGACAGGGCTGAGGGAGAAAGGAGGAGGAAGCGAGAGGATTGGCCAAAGAGATATGTGCGGGGTGGGTTGAGAAGTAAGGGGTTGGGTCTTAAAATAAAAAATACAAACCATGCCTCTGGGGATTCGCCGCTGGAGGTCGGAGCGTCGCCGGGGGCAGAGGGTGGGAAATAAGGGGGTTGGTTCCTCCCCTCCTCAACCACCCTCTCCCGCCCCACTTCCTCACCCTTATTCATAGTATTCTTCCCATTCTGTCCCTCCTCACCGAGTAGCTTTGGGGAGTATTCATATTACGCATTATTCTACGGGCAGCAGGCGTGGAATACCTACTTGTGTGTCTTGTGGAGGGCACCTCAAGTACAGTACTCCGTCTGTCGGATGGGGCGTTAAACCGTGGTCCCCTTGGCGCCTTTCGTTAAGAGCCAACTAATGCCGACTCCGGGTTTCTATCCATCCTTCCTCCCTTACCTATCGTCTATGGCGCAAATGACCTTAGCTGTCGGTCGCCTCCCTAAATATCCAATCCAATCCAGCAGACGTGGAGGTTTAGTACATTAGCCTTGTTTCCATTCTTTTTTCATAGTTTCATTGTCGGGTTCGTTGTTTTTGATGGTATTTTTCATCACGGAAAACATTTAGAGTGGCAGTATTCGCCCAAATATAGAAAAAATGTCGCGGAAACCTCAATTAAATGGTATTAGCCGTTATAAAAGAAGGAGGAGAGCACGGTAGGGTAATTTAGCAAAGAATAATATCAATCATGAATAGAGAGTTTAGTTTCATATTATGTGAAATATTTTATGGATTAAATTTGTATATATTATACATCCAGGTAAATTTGCCAATAGACTGTCGTTTCTGCGCCTGTTTGAAAAGCGGTCTCTGTCCGCGACACGACTAGGTGATGGCTGAACCAGCATTGCCGTTCGAAAACAAAACTGAGAACAACGTATTGCTGGCTCAATTTCTTCAATGAAATGTATTAAAACTACAGTAGCACAATGATTTGATAACATAATCATTGACATTACTGCTTATTTTTTTGCTTTCGTCAACTGACGAAAGCAACATAAATAAGCAGTAAAATTCTATGTTGTGTTGGACAAAAATGCCGTCTTTTAGTTCGCTACTCTACTGGTCTTAATTTGATTTCAACTTTGCCCTCTTAAGACTGCAGATACTTCCAACCCAGTAGCTGCGCGACGGCCAATATTTGCTGTTGGAGTTCAAAAGCGCCTCATTTTTATGTAACTAGCCGATAGCCCGATAAACATGATGGTAAACATATATGGTCATGCAAGTCTAAGAATTATAGAATTTATTCACATGTATTATGTTTGTGTAAGTTATTTAATTATTCTGATATATTCGGTAAGTATTCTAATATATGGAGGCCGTAACTAATGTTCGCGATTTGTATAAGTATATGCGTTGAATTGCGTATTTGATCGTGGCTACGGGGTTGCTCTGCAAGTTTTGCCTAAGACTTATAATTTTGAGGCGGGTTTATTCTTTTTTATTTATAACTCATGTGGAACGGAATTGGAAATACGTAGATTTTCCCGGAAGTATGTGATGTGATCAGAAAAAATAGCGACAAAATCAAAGAAATTGATTTTCCCGTTCCTCCATCATTAGAGGAAACTTCTTATGGCATAGAGTTAACTTTTCTTCTCTTAGTACTTTTCTGTATCATCCCTGCCTTTTTATCCTCATTCTTCAACGTCTCCCTGAATATACTCCGCCTATAAAATACCTAATAGGCAGGATTTTGGACAAAATGTCAAATTGAATGGGTAATCAGCTTGTAGTTAGACAAGGCACGCGGATGACGTAACACTCCTGTAGTAACACCTCATTTTAAGTCACTGTTTGGGAGCGAGAACAAAGTTTTTATTTGTGAAACGTTTAGATATCGTTTGAGGCGAAGATATCCCGCGTTTTATGTTTTAAAGCCTTCCATGAGCGTGTGTAAAGTGTGATCTAAGTGGTATTGGGGTAACTCAGCTAAGTGCCGTCCAAGATAAAGTTGCCTCCAAGGCAAGTTGACTAGAGAAACTAAAGTACATTTCAGTTGTCAAGGAAAAATTTTAAGATTACCTAGGAGGATATTTACTTAGTGATATGAAAAGTAACGGCGTGGAATCATGTCACAGTTGAAGAGTATATCACATTGTAGTTTTTCTCATTTTTTGATAAAACTAGCCGTTGTGAGTCCCGAGCGCTGGCGATTATTTTGTAACGCCAAGATCGTTCGGTTTTAATTTTTTTTAAATTTGGAAAATGACAGTGATTTATTCCTCAACCATGGAGGATATTGTGATATCCGAGGCTACATTGTATGTTTCCACCCAGAAATGGATCCTTTGTGTATTATTTCATTTAAAAAAACCTGAATATTTCTTTTTTTTTCTTCAACACTATGCCGAAAACTGATAATATGTAATCCAAAATAAATGACAATTTCATTAATTACCCCACTCAGGACCACCTGCTTCCATAATTCCTTCCAACTAAACTCCTTCCAGGGTCCAAACTGGAATTCTATCACAGATGAGCTAAAATGCGTTTCTACCTTAAATTGCTTTAAATCATAAATATATTGTCTATTACTTAGCAACTTATTATGAGTAATTTATTACACGCACAAAGGTTCTGTTTTTCTCGTATCTCTTCTATTGTTGTAATTGTTCTTTTATCAACTCAAACTGTTCTAGTACTCAAACATTATGAACCTACCATGAATATTATTATTTGAATGCCATTGCCATGGATATTATTATTTATAATTTTATCGATTATAAAAGTGTAACATGCTGCTATTATATATTTTGTTAATATGGTAAAACCTATAATATTTTTGTTGTTTTTTTTAACTTTGAGTCTTCGCTCACATCGAACAACTGTATATAGTGTAATTTCCAGACTTTTGTATTTGATGTAAATTGATTTTGTTCTTTGAGGACGAGTATTCCAAGAGCAATAGACTCATTTTTCAATTTCAATTTCAGACATTGGCTTTAAATATTATAAATTATATATTTTTGCTCATATATAATTCTTTTTGTAATTCGTCCCAAATACTCGCGGGGCACTCTAGATTAGGCTTAACCAGAGCAAAGTAACATCTTTCTTTTACTATTTTGTCTGAAGATCTCCGTGCTGTTTTCATGGGTGGCGTGTGGGGGTTAGCGGGACGGCGTAGAACGAGGCTATCAGGACATAAGGGACGTCCAATGCCTCCGCGGGGGTCGCTAGCCTCCTCCTCCCCCCCGCCCACCAAACTCTCCTCCTTCACCCCTCGCGTTCTTTCCCCCGGGAGACTCGGTCGTAAAATCCTTGCGTTACGTACCGACAGCGTCCCCGCCTTTTGTTCCCCGTCCCCTGGTTAAAAGTGATGGAATAAAGACGGAATTCAGGCCAAGGGAATTGCGCAATGTAGCGCGCGTTATCTTGCCCACTCGGGTTTTTATCCGTTCCGTAACCTCTCGCTGTATATGAAAGGTTTTACCCTCGCTTTTACCGTCATACTTACGTATTTTCTTTGTGCCAACATTCGAAAATTGTTACTTTTATGAAATGCGATTGGATCGTAGCATAAAATTTACTGCAAAAATACTGATTGGATAGGGATATTGGGAGAAATAAATTGTTCCCGTAATTTAAAGGGCAATCCCTTTGAATTGGTGGTTGGAGTACCGGCTTCCTGTACCTAGGGTACTGTTCTCTCTTTTGCCCGCGATTGGGAGAAACATGAGAGAAAGAAATCAAAACCGGAATGCAAAATAGTGGACTGTATTGACGTAGGTCAAATGGCATTGTGCAATTCATGACTTACCCACGTTGTCTTCTATGACTGGTAGTCGTTGGCTTCTTGGTTGGCGAGACGCGCTCTCTCTCTCCCATATCACCATAGCGACTGATATATCGCTCACAAACCAAAAGAGAAATGGCACTAAACTAAAGAAAACTTCCGAAAGATGTCGCGTAAAAGGAAAGCCACGAATTGCACTCTGGTGACCGACAACACAGCAAATTAGTGGCGCAGATACCAAACAGGTACATTCATACAAATTGCGATCGCGAGGGTCACGTTCGGGGTGGGCCAGGTCATAAGAGTTTAATTTTCTGTGATGGGACGGTAAAGATGACTGCTTTAATAATTTTGGAAGAACTACGGAACTAGCCGCGCAGTAACTTTAACGGAGTCACCCGCTATTCTTCACACGATTTTGTGACATTCACATTGGAAAAATCATTCGCCAGGACTGGAAATAGAACCTAGATCCCTCGATGGTGAGAGCACTTGGCGCAAATCGAGGGATCTGGGTTCGATTCCCAGTCCAGGCTAATGATTTTTCTATTGTGAATGTCTCACAATTGCTTAAATAATTTCCTCCGCACTTACTGCCCTGTCATAATATACCTATTTTGCTTCTACATTCATTCCTTGCGTTCTTACACAACGTATTATTTTAACCCACTCAATATCCCGAAAGGTGATCTTACTCCACTTTCACCCTATCTCGGTCTAATTTTTTCTCTTACGCAACTCAAACCTCTTATCCGATATTTGTTTCGTTATTTAACTCTCATCCATTCTCTCAAAACGATATAATCAACGTAGCGCAACTACTTATTATATCTTCTTTAATGGAACATTCAAACCACATTCTATCGTGTCCCACTCATTTCTAAACTCTCTCTTAGGCTTTTATCGAAAACGCTTCTCAGGTTCTCCAAACCCACTGAATTTAGCCATCGTATACCAAAGGTTCGTATTCTAAAGGTGTTTGAGTGTTTTCAGAGAAATCCTGAATACTTTAAGGTTATTCCGTTGAGGATCTTTGATGAACTTCAGACTTTCTGATGGGAAGCTTACCAATCAATAGAAGTCTAATGCAGACGAAAATTTTTCTTTACTTGCATGCATGAGGAGATAAAAGCCAGGCAGTTAATCCCAATTATACTGTATATCGAACCGACGCCCGCATTAAAAGAGGCCAATACTGTAAGGTTAACATTAACTCGATAAACACTGGTAAAAATATCTATAAACAATAAAAAAACTCAGTTTCTTTCCCAGTAATGGCAACCGAGCAAATTTAAGTAAAGGGAGTATATTAGCCAAATAGTTATAGCTATGAGAAACTCGAGTATAATATTGATAATTGTTTCTTATTAACGCACGTATATTCTTATTTGCATTCATTTTTTCTGATTCCAATAACTGAAAGTCGCGATCTGTGGGTGCTATCTAGCACTCCAGTAGCTGAGCAGTGAATTGCTGTCATATAGTTTCCCACAAGTCCAGATGGTGCTCGCAGAATCCTACAGTAAGACGTTAAAAAGTTGATTTCCTCTTTGACTGACTGAATATTGTAAGTTGTGCCCTAATTTTGGTAGTCTTTGCAGTATATAGGAATTCTATGTCTTATTCTTTCGTGAGTTTGCAGTTGCGTCGATATTGGCGCTAATAATATCGAAACACTTCTTCTATTTAACTTCTAATGTACACCTCCGCAGGTTGTTCTCCATTCAAATATAGTATTATATCGCTTGAAGGGCTTTTACTTGGCCATTTTTAATTGCCACGTCACGTGGTCGATTCATGATATTCTTATTGTCAGTGGCTTTTGTCTCGAATTCACTGAGACAAAAACTGGGACGCAAATAGCCATTTAGCTTAGGATCGCAATTATATCCAGACTTCTTGACTTGTCCGCGCGTTGCAAGGTGATATTTAATGATTTGAAGCGAGAGTCAATGTGATACTTCTTTTAAATTGAGATTAAAGGGATGTCTCATTGTAAGGTGCATTTTTTGACTGCATAATATTGGGGAAAACTGAAGCTTTCCTTTGAAGTATGTTTCCCCAACTTATACTCCTTATGGCTGCTGAGAGAGTGATTTTGTTGCATGAGTATTGCTATGTAAGCCCACTGTTGTAGGTTAAATTAAGAGCAAAGGGTCCAATTAGAAACGCTCTCCGCATATGAAACTTGACCGTCCAGTTTACAATCCTTGTAAATTCACTAGCAATGTGGACTGAGTGAAACACATGTGCTATGGCGTATGGTAATGAAAGGGGATGGAATAAGTCGTTCAAACTCATTTAAATTGACCAAAACTTGGCTGGGAAAGGGTAGAAAACATCAAATTGTGCAAAATTCATGAAAAAAATGTTCTGCCTAACGTGACTTCAAGAAAAAAATTATTATTTGAATCATTATCCAAATTTATATAAAAACCCGAAAATATTAACTGAAACTTTGGTGTATATTTTCAACAGAAGTTTTCCTCTTCCTTCTGCTTGTCTGCTTTTAACTGAACAAATCATTCTAATCTCCCTAATTCAAAGCTGAATTCTCAACTTGCTCACATCTTGTTAGCATCCATAACAAAGAATTAATGCGAACTAAATCATTATTGTAATTTAGTGCATTTTTGGATAATAGCACGTATTTGCTTCGCAAAAACAATAGTTTGCCATCGTAGTAAAGCGTTTGAGTAGTTTAAATATGAGAAGAGACCGTTCCTTTAGCTTATAAAGACGGGTGAGTTTGAATGAGAGAGCTATTCAAGTAATCTCACCCGAGGAGACAGCGTAGAAGTCGATCCTTCACTTAAAATAAGAATCGTCCGAACTTTCTCTCGGTGCCAAGGCATTTTCCAGAAAGGCATTCAGTCTTATTTGGGACGGAGTTGAAGGTAAGATTATCCGTGACAGCTCAATTCCTAGTTCACCTCGAATTTAGTTTGTGAATCTGAAAACTTGGTCTCTTACTAGGCAATGTTTTACGAACCGGCAAGTGTGGGAGCAAGTCGAGAAGGCTTAAATTTTTCCTCTCCTTAAACAGCGATGGTCTAGAATTTTCCCCATCATCTTCTTAAACTTGTATCCCTACATCCTCTCTTCGCATAATTATGAACTGATTAATTCTCATATAGTAAATTCCTATACAAGTTCATTTTCTGGCTTATGAACTGGTTAATAGCGGTAAAGTGCTGTGATAAGGTTGTACCCATGCATTACGGAACAAATATTTGGCTCTGTGCAATTATCTGGTGGTAGCATTTAATTGATGCCTCATTTTACTTTGAGCCTGTGTCGTACATTTTTATGAGTTCGTCTTTTACATTTTATAATGGAAGTTTTATATGTGAACTTAACTCACGTTAGTTTATCTCTAAAATGAATTTAAATGCAGGATGATGCATAGCAAGCAGTCTTCCACCACACTCAGTTTGCAATTCATTGCGTTATAATATTCCTACTAAAAGGAAAAAAAATAAAGTAGTGGTTTAGTAATTTGCGTAAAACATTAATTGCAGTAACCTCGCCAATTACGAACTAATTAAATTGCTATGCAGCAAGTTATGAGTACGATATTCACGAGTATATTTTTTTAGTGTTTAGTTTAGACATTCGTCACTTAAGTGATTTCTAATTTTATAATTATAATACGATCTTAAAAGGAGCGTTCAAATTTTGAATTAATATTTTTAATATTTTTATGTTCCTATATCGTTTAGTGTTCCACTTTGCGGAAGGTTTTAGCCACTACAACAAGTTTCCCAAACTTCTAATGTTTAACTTCTTCTAAATTTATAACTCATAATTTTTAAGTCAACTGAAATATGTTCGATGTTATTACCGCTCTCTTTACTTGGAACTTATTTGAAGGGTTTGATTGGATTTTCCCCGCGATGAATGATGAACTTTCTTTTGTGATATATATGTCATGAGATAGATATTTTTTTCCTCAAATTGGAGAGGAATTGTGGGAATGTTAATCATGTGAATTTTTAAATTTATATAAGAGATTTAAATTAGTATTTTGACTGAAATAAATTGAACAGCTACTTGCTTTGAAACCAAATGGAAGAAGAAAAAATATTAAAATAATGTATTAATAAAGAAATATGCTTTCGTTTCTCATATATGAATATAAGTAATGATCTGAATCGATTGCATGGTAGATAGTTAGGGATCAAAAACTCTAAATTCAGGAAGTTTCTTTGTTCAATTATGGATATACTACTACACGTTCGTCCCATTCTTAAGTGTACATTTCTGGGGATAGTGTGAATATTGTACAGGTTGGAGATGGTTAAAGCAAATTTGCGTGATTCTTTCTGACGGGATCAGCAAATTTTTTTTTGATCAAACCTAACTTTCACCTACCATGATGTTTCGTTCCAGCGACGGATGAGTGTCAATCACAATTATTGGATAGGCTATCCATGAATCTATAGTGACTGCTCTCGAGTCATGCGTTGTTTTGATAGATGAATGTGTCCAATGATACTTGACTGAATCGCGATTGGAATCAGATTATTGGAAGTAGTAGCATGCCTATTCACGACCTTGCGTGTTTTTAAATACTACATCTTATCTCCGTTGGCGAACAAATATCTTGTCGGATAAAATAAAATCAGGAATCTACGTTCATTATATTTTTGAGAGAGATTGGAATGAGTCCGGACTTCTTTGAAGTATATAAATATCTCGACACGAGTGATTTTAGTGTCAGCTGACCCATGTGAACAAGGCATGTTTTCTTGTATTACACTATACATACATACATACCAATCACGCCGTTCCCTTCCGGGGTAGGCATAGTGACTAAGTTTCACTCACAAATACATATTTGTACACCTAACTCTGCTTCAATAACTTCCTCCATACTGACCTATCCTTGCAAACCTCTGTTGTCTCATTTATCCCCATACACTGCTTCATACACGCCCTCCTGTTTTTATGACTCCTAATATTTCTCCTCCTAAGAATTTCCTCAACCACATTCAACCACAACTTTCTCGGCCTATCTCTACCTCTCGCACCATTCATTTCACTCTTATATATCTGTTTTGTTGTTCAACTCTCATCCATTCTCTCTATTAAGAAAATACATTCTTGCACAAATTATGTGTGTGTATAAACGGTTTTGCTCTTATTTGAGTCAAAGCTCAACCATACTCTTCTTACCAACAGAAGTCATATAAAAAGCATAAGTGAAATTATGAGTGAAGTACATACAATTCTGAGAAGAAAATTTAATCACATGATCATTTCTGGAATTTTCGCTAAGTTTTCTGTAAGTTTGTCGGGATGAATTGTATTTTACATTGAATTGCTGTGACTGGAAACATCATTGAATTTCCTCTCACAGGTAATTCACAGCATACAGATTGGAATTGCTAGTTGCAACTTAGTCATGAACAAATTCACTATTAAGATAGAGTGAATTGAGCTGTTTCAGCTGAGTTAAATGCTAGTAGCGTGGGAATGAGCTAAGAAATGTTGATATTTCCGTGATTAGAGTTAGCGGAATTTACGAAGAGTGATACCGATCAGTTGGGTCCGTAAAACTTCAATTATACTGTGAAATGTGGTACATTTGTCAAAAATTACTTTTGTAAGCACACTCATCAGCCACAGGGTGAAAAAATGCGGTGGTGAAAAATCGCAATGTTACGACAGTCAGTCGTTCGATTACCATGCGTTAGCTTTTATTCAACGTCTGTTTGCGTTCTGATTTTTATGCTGCTACAAAAAAACTGAAAAATATATTCGCCATAGTTTATTTCGAGTTGAAAATTACATAGTAATCACATTTCAACTGATCGGGCCACTACATTCATGAAGAGCGGGGTAGTTCGCTGTTGATACCTTTTGTAGCGTTCATACTTCTTAGACTTATATTTATCACCGTCATCTTTAAAAGTATTTGTCTCATATAAGATGAAGTCTTATATGAGACAAATCAATCAAGGCAGAATGGCAAATCAAAACTCTTAGACTGGGTGATAATTCCTCTCAAAAGAAGGCAACAGGCTGTAGCTCTCTATTCCTTTATCTTAGTATTTTATCACGTTGGGTCACCCTTCTTTCTCAATTCTAATACAATGTTTCAACCTCCCCCCCTCTTCATAAGGGAATGTAAGATGATCCCAACCTCCCTCCCCCAAAAACGTCCTACGTAATACTTGAATGGCCCCTTGAATTCCGACTAGAGTGACCGATGGAGTAGATTGCAAAGTGTCCGAGTGCGTATGACGAAAGCTCTCACACCCTCCACCTCCTACGACGTTACCACAGAGGCAGCGGGAGGATTACGGCTGGCGGGAAACAAATTCGTGACTGCCTGGTTCGCCCCTATAGTGTACGAAAATAGTTAGATTTTTTGCCAGCAAGGATCCCCCATTTTAAAGATTGCAACCTCGGAAACGAGTAAGGATGGATGTTCTTTACGTAGCATATAGAAAAAAGATGTCTCCAGAGGTTGATTGTCTTCGATTTTTAGATTTATGGCTGAGACGAGTTTTTGTTCGCCAAAGATCAGGTAAGTTTCCTCACTAAACCAGAGGAATAGAAATTTTTCTTTAGCATTTTTTCATTTAGCTTTATGAATAATATCTTGTAAACCAAATGAAGAAAACCCATCTTTAATAGTTAACCCCGTAGTTGGGTGATATGTAAACACGGGTAGAGTGAAAAGGAGGCCTGGAACAGTCGGCCAGCACTCCCCTTGGCCGTCAGTACCATAACGCCATAACGGACCTTGAGCTGCCCTGACTTCTTGAGTAGAAAATTCCTCATGATAACTACCTTCTTTTCTTTTAATTGAATTCAGCAAAACTGTCTTACTCCAGTTATTCTTAGACTGAGAGAGACGGCGTACTGGAGTATCACTGATGTAGGCACTAGTTGGGTGCCAAATCTTCCGCATCTTCTTTCCTAAACGACACTCTTTAATTTGGAAGTAAATACTCATATTTCGATTCTTTATCTATAAAAATGCTCCACCTTTCGTAATTTGATTCGGGGGGATATTTGCTGCTCACTTATGCATATCCATCTTCCTTTTAAAGTTCATTGGAGAAAAAAGCCATGATTGTCGTGACGCGAATTAACCATTTCAATTGTGTACGCCGACGAAATATTTTGCTCTAGATAAGTGGGGGAAAGAATGAGTAGTATAGAATTAGTTTTTTTAGCTCTGGGTTTCCCCGTAAGAGCAAAAAAAGAAAAGACATATCAAATTCTGCTATGAACGACAAAATAACAAAAAATATATACCTATGCCTTGCCAACATCGCACAGTAATGAAAAAAAATTTCACAGTCACAGAAAATTAACACAAAATGCAATGGAAAATATAATATCAATGACAGAGTGATAACAAACAAACAATAATTTCTCAGATCATTTTGGAAACAATTCTTTAACAGGATACAAATTTCAATTATTGGCATATATGCTGCTTATAGTAATAATTAATAATTTTTCCATAAAAACAGACTGCGAGGATGAATGCTCAGTGCATGTTAAAAAATATTGAAAAGGTCAAATATTCGAAAGGAGGCTTTTATGGTGAAGAAAGGAGAGGAGGTTGGGGGACTGCTTTTCAACGAGTCTGACATGTCGATATTACAACTCACGCGCTGCTGCCCACCGCGTCTGGTCCGACGCTCTGGCTGAGGAATTCCGCAAATCTTCGTGGAAACAAAATACGACTATCCCCGCGAGAGAAAAAATAAACGGTGCGATCGCAAAGAGGCGTAGCAGACAAGTATCGATGGAGAAGAAAGATGGGGAAAAGGAGGAAGACTAGGCTTTTCTCCTCGTTCTCGTCAGGGAATGCTAAAACAGCGATAGGTGGCGGGTGGGAGGAATGTTTTTTCGATTGGAGGAAGATCGTGGAAGGCCTAGAAAATAGAACTGTGTCTATGTGCTTCTTGCGTGCCCGGCTCAAAGCGTGGCTCCATGTCAATGTGACGTCATGTTTTGTGGGTGGCTGCAAAGGTGAAATATCTGACAAAAAAAGTGGTGTATTGCCAAAAGGACCCTCTTGTCAGAATTTTAGCAAGATCAAAATTTTATTTCCATGGAAACCACTGTTTCGCCTTTTTAAAATGGTACTTAAAGAGAAACTTCCTATCTAGCTTTTGAATTCTGCTCCAAATGATGTATGCATGCCAAATGTTTTGCAGTCTACTGCTAGGTATATGCACTAATGGCCCCGGTTTAATTCTCATGCATAGTTAGCGAATTCGTTTAACCCTTTATAACCCACTGTGACTCGGAGGCAATATACCGTACATACATGTGTTTATTCTTTGTTTACACTTCATTTCCCCTGGATACCATTGTAACTTCTGAGTCACAATGCCTAGCTTTGCAAATAAATGTTTAAACATTAAAAAGAGTTCATTTATATGTAAAAGTGAATGGATATCTATGTTACATTTTGCGTTTATTGCAGAAGAAACGAATAGTTGGTTATATTGCAGTTAAACTAATTACTGGAAAAGTTGAGTCTTAAAATGATCAAAAATTTATTATTACTCTGAGCTTTCCAGTATAAATCAGTGCATGAGGAGCAGATGTCATTATCGAACATAATTTCTTCTCAAACACATTTCAACGCTCATCGACCATGCTCCTGATTTGTTTTGAAGTGTACTGCATTGAGAGTTAGAGACCAAAATTGAAAGCACCTTGTAACGGTTTAATCCGGGACAGGTCTTTCCCAGCTTCCTACCCGTAAATCATCATGGCTAAAGTGTGAGATTCCCTCATGCCGAAAAGAAAAACCCTGATTGGTGAAAGGCCAGGAGTGGATCTGGGGGTCACTCTGTCACCCAGTCTATAGAGTAACTCACCTCTAAAGCATTAACCCCGGCTCTCACATTGCGAAGACTCGCTTTCGTTGCCCCCGAATCTCCTCCATGTAATCGTCTTCAGAATATGACTCCCCTCCGGGATCCCCGAGGGGTCAGGATCTCCTGAGGTGCCGAACCATCACACATCCCCCAGGTCTTATATCTGCTTCCGAACCCAATTCACAGCCATTCCTTTGTTTTCCCAAGGTTGATGCGGTTGCCTTCTACGCCCGCCCCGGGCGTAGAAGGCAGGGTGAGCCAATAGAGAAAGTAATGTCCTCGCAGAAATTCTTGGCAGAAGCCCACTCTACTATTTAACGACTGAAACCTCCGTATTCATTTATTAAAATTAATTAGGAAGGTTTTACTGGAAAGTCATGATGTAAGTAAAGGATTCCAAAATGTTTAAGGCATTTCGAGCGATTATTACTAATGTACAGGCTTTCGTGCACCTATACTCACATGTACTTATTAGCAATATGTATTGATAAAAGTGTATAAAATTGCTTGTTACCGAGTTGGTAACTTGACAAGCCAGCAATATTTTAAGACGTCCCGTTATGGCACTTGTTACAAATATTTCGAAATGAATCGATGCTATTCTTACAGATTTTTGCATAAACGCGAAATAATACGGTTTAAATTATTATATCGATCACTCAGAAAATCGTATCGTACCGAGTGTGATTTTCGCTTGAATTTCGTAACCCGCGCTCAAGTCTTACAATGCTATAGAAAAGCGATGTTTTAATAATGTAATTGGAGCATCACTTATTGATGCTAGACGATAGATGCATGATTATTTCCACCCGTATGTACTTAAGTGAATTGTGATACAAGAATTTTTTCGACTAACTGGTGAAATTATTTAAATGTGCACTCAATGACTCACGATTACTGGTTCAGTCCCCTTCAATGTTGTGTCCGGCTGGAGTAGTTACTGGATTATCTTACTGACGGACCGGAATTTTCCTCATGGTGGTCTAGATTTTTCAGCGTGATACATCCATTCATGATGCGGTTAGTTATACTTTTTAGTGCAGTATTTCATTCGTGGATTGGTACTTTGATTTTGGACCACTGTGCGCATATCGCCAACAGTTAATGTTAATGGGAAAGGATTCACCTGACAAATCCCCGGGAACCTGTGCGGAGCATTCTATCCCGTGGGACGCTCCATAGGCAAAAGAAGAAATGGCTCCGAGCCAACTGGGAAAGGGTAAGGAAGGGGTTTTAGGAAAGAGTAGACTCAAAACCCGGTCAGAATTAATTTGATCGCGTATTGAACCGAGAAACCTGGTCTTTGCTTTTTGGCATCAAAAGCCCGAATTCCGCTTTATGGAAGAAAGAAGTTCCGAGCCTCCATTTCCTATGTGTTTGCCTACGTACATTCGCCGGCAGCCATTCCTGCCCCCCTCATACGAACAACGAAAGAAGCCTGTTTCCGCGGATCACCCCTCGTCAAATGGATCGTTTGGATCCTTGGAGCAAGTGACTCCCGCCACACGCAGGAGGCACAAGTAACTTCTTTACCATTGAGTACCACGACGAGGTCGTATGAGAGGTCGTTTGTCCATCAAGAGCTCTTCTCTTCACATCAGTGAATCGATTCTCTTACGGACTTCACCCGATGCCTATCACTAATAGCAGGATATTGCTGGCGCCAGGTTTCTCTTCACCCAATCCCACATTCTTTAAACCATCCTTCCATAATCAATCTACCCACCTATTGCCATTTGTTCTAAGGAACTCAATTGTTGGTCGATTATCCAAAGAACCAACCGGACAACGAATGCCATCAAAACAAAGCTAGAGACTAAATCGTTCAAGGTAGATTTCAGATTTCGTTCTTTTTGGCCTCTTATTCCTTTTTTCTATTACCTAGCCTTATTCAGGCCATTGTTGCAGCTTGAAGTGTATTTTTATGACTAAAAAGTCGGAGCTTTGGAACTGGATCTGGAGCTTCGAGATACTTCGAGTTCCAAATTATTGTTGGAGACAGAGCTGAAGCCGGAACTCGAAACTGGCTAGTTTTTTCACTTCGTCTCCAAGCTAATTTTTCCAATAACCTTACAAACAAGTCGGGTGTTAGTGCCAAACTGAAATGAGATAAATTACATTAATTTTAATATTTCATTACTGATTATTCTAAATTACTCAAGGGTGATTATCTACTAAAGGAGTACTTTCAGTGGTAATAAATATGATCATCACTTTTGTATGAAAGGTTGAAACTAAAGTCGGAATCCCCAAATTACTCCCAATGCATGATATTTTCTTTTAACCTTAAAGTCTCAATATTTTCTATTTATCCCAAAGAATAACTTTACCGTGACTGAATTCCACAGTCTTACTTTTCATGGTGGGTAGGTATGATGTATTGCTTATTTAAATCATTGTTTCTGTGACCCTCGGTAGTTCTTTTATTAATTCGCATCATATCATTTTAATATGATAATTTTTCAAAATAGTTATCATTATTGGAAACTGAAATGTTTGACCCGAGCTGAGGTGGAGTTGGGGCCAGAGCTAAGAAATAGATCGAAGTTCGGGCCGTAATAAATTGAATGGTTTGTGGCGTGACTTGGTGAAATCTCTTCATGTTGAAATGAATAACTTTGTAAATTTCACATCGGTTACTTTAATAACGACCAGTTTCGTCGCTGTGCGACATCATCAGGTACGAATACAGGAAATGCACAACCATATATACATACACTGAGTCAATGGGCGTGGAAGGCTGGGCAAGGGGGGGAGGAGTTGATCTGGAAGGCCAGGGAGTGGGGGAGGGGGGGGGGAGACTTCCACTCCCATTGACTCAGTGTATACATGGTTGTGCATTTCCTGTATTCGTACCTGATGATGTCGCACAGCGACGAAACTGGTCGTAATTAAAGTCACCTATGTGAAATTTACAAAGTTATTCATTTCAACTTGGGGCCGTAGTTGGTGCCAAAACCGACAGGTCAATATCCCTGGTAGTCGTACCCTTGCACCTTTCCTACGAGTGGGATTCATGTCCCGATTCATGCGAGACGGAGTCGAGTTACATGATGATGAATCCACCTTCTTCCCCCTCTCTCCTCCCTCCCCCCCGCCCGCCAACCGATTCGCGAGAGGATGGATGGGAGTCGTCCCTGGAGAGGAACTCCTCTTAATGGGACGACAATGCAATCATGGGGGATGTCGGGGGAGGCTTTTTGAGCAAACTTCGGCGGTGATTGTATTTGCATGGTTTGGCGGTTGGTGGGGAGGAAAGCCGACCAAGGACGTCGTTGATGATGGGATGGTGGCTGTGATGACGACGGTGATGATGTTAAGTGCCGGGCGGAAAAGACAAAGGGAAGGGGAGGACACGCCCCCCCCCTCCACCCCTCAAAGCGCCAGCTATTGAATTTGTCGATCAAATTGTTCTAGGATCCCCTCTCCCCCTCTCTCTTTCTCTTTTTCCTCCCAAGGTCTCCATACTCCTCGTATTTGAAAGTACTTCACCTGCTGGAAAGTGAAATTGAGTTCGTTCTTGCGGTACTTGCGGTAATTCCATGGAAGTCTCCCCTGGTTCTGGTTACATTGAAGCTTACGAACTGTAGAAGTTGATGAAAACTGAAACTCGACACTTAATATGATTTTTCTATCTCTCCCTCATACGTCATTGATATAATGAAAGATTTAATGCTTTTCCGGCGGATAATGTATGTGAGTTCTTCTCGAGCTTCTGGTCGGCTTAAGTTCTTCATCTTTGTCGACGTTTCGATGTCCCTTTGTCCCTGAAGGTGATGGAACATTTTTGATTGAAGTGTCGGAAAATATGGAGATTTAACCTCGTCGGAAGACGGAGAAGAGTTTACGTCGTAATTGATAATATTTTTACTTCCTGGGAATATTAAACTCATTTCATCTTTTAGAAGGCAAAATTAGCTTAAAAAAGTTTGATACTTATTGGAGAATTTTTTTCTGCTTAGGAGTGAAACTCACCCCTCTTTTAATTTTTCTCTTCCTTTGTAAGTTTTAGTATCTTATGGCATAATGGACGTAAATGACATCGGGATGAAGCTTTGAACCTTACATTAGTTCTAATACTAATAGAAAAAAGAGCATATTATTTAAAATTGCATAAAGCCATTATAGGCTGTAGCACTATAATACGTTAAACGTGTTACTTGGATTGTAATCTAGTCTTCGTGAATGCATTCTCTTGAGAATTTACAATCCTGATCACTCCATTTACGGTCGTCAGTGGAAACGTATCAAATTCAGAGATTGTTCCATCAGAACGCATCTAATTAGGTCATGGTAGAAGATCAATTTTCAGTATTAAAGCACAATGTAAGAGTTTATGAATGAAAAATGTTTGAGGGTCATTCATGGTATAATTTATGCAAACATTTTTGAAGCATCACAAAACTAAAAGCGTCGCTGGACATTCCATTTTATTAGAGCCATATTTTTCCTTTTCTTATTCTAAGATTTGTTGCATGGAATCAACACTTCCCGAGTTTTATTTTTAGGAATGAATCTAGTAAGTTTTCAGAGGTTGATTTCAATTTTTACAGGATTTATCCTAGCTGTGAATGTGTTTATAAATAAGATTGGTGTCACTTTCGTTGAGTGCTTCTTCCACATAAAGCTTTTGTATCTGTCGCATTTGAAGTGAATTGTGAAGTTCGAAGTGTTTGCGGTTAATACAAAAGAGGATCAGGAAAAGATTGGGAATGGCTGGATGATACCAGAAATTAACGTGGATGCTCCGGTAATAGACGTATATGAAAGGAGCGTGCTTCACGTGTTTGGTTATGTTGAGAAAATGGAAATTGAATGACGAAGTAATTTATGATAAAGTTTGTGAGATTAAGGGTTAGATTGAGAAATTCATCGATTAATGTAGTGGAAGATACCCTTAAGTTGATGAATATTATTATCTGGAGGGCGTGAATGGAAAAAGGTATGAGAGGTTTTAAACTGTAAGACCTATGCAAGGATTGGGTGGTAAGAAATAATTCTTTTTAGCATGGTTATCTTCTCAGGCCTCTCACCGAAAATAAGACAATTTTGATTTTGCCATCCCCGAAGAGAAACAGCATCATACTATTTTAAATACCCATGACAGTGAATAGTCACCATTTACCATGCGCACAATGTTTGAGCATGTTAACACTGATTTGCCCGGACAAAAGCATGGACGATGCGAGAGGAAATCAAACGATCTGATTACATCCCAATTCATTTAATGCTGCCCGGATGAGTTCCATAATATCCCAAAATAGAATACTGATAAGAGGAGAGTTGAAAGGAAATATGGAGGTATATTTCCCCGCAGGAGTTTCAGGTAAAGGTGTTCTCCATTCGAAGGGGAGTTATGATCAATAACCAGGAATGCTTCAGTAAAAGCGCTAAGATCAAAGTACGTTTTACATGGAGAAGGGAGCTTTGGAACTGCTCTCCACAAAACATGTTTGATGCCATGTAGCTCTTTGATATTCCTTTTTCTTCTTCAGACTATATAATCTCTTTCATTCACAGCATAATTCCTAACATTAAAGGAAACTTTTAAGAAATTTATTTTCACCGTATAGGAATATATATACCGCTTTATAGATAAAATGAGGTCAGAAATCAATGGGGCATAGTCTTCATTCCGAATGCTGATTTGATTGATGTAAGAACGGTTGTTATAATCGTACGTTACGGGTGATAGTTCACCAGTAAACGAGAATAACAAGGTCTTAGAGCCCTTCCTCCAAATAAAATCTGAGACTAGCGGTCACATCTCGTGTTTTTGGACCGTTAGTGCCTTGGAACTTTATGCCGTCCTGTGTTTAGACCAATGTTGTTTAAATGGCCTCTCGGGTCCTAGGCTACCTTCGTCAATGAAACGATGATGGTAGAAAAAATATGATACACAATTAATTATTTTTTTAATAAACCTCTTAACTGCAATCAGTCCACAGGAATGACTTGGAAAGGAAATAAACTAATTTACTATCTACCTTTAAAGACGGCTTCATTTTCATTGGCCATCTCGTGTATACATGTACTGCGTAATTGATTCTATTTCGTCTTCCTAATTTTTATCGCCCGTACAATAATTTTAGTAATTAATCGGTCGGAATTGTGAACGAATTTTTCATCATGTATTTAAGCTTGAGCTCAAAGACACAATTATAAAATAGTTTATAGCGAATGGTAAAAGGTTATTGCATCCATGTTGCGACCAGGGATGCTATTAAAATCAGCTTAAGGCGTATTCTGGTGCTCAGTCTTTCTCACAGTAAAAGGAAGACTTCAGTAACGACGCCGGAAATAGAAAACAAATGGCATGGATATTTATTCCTGTTTTAGACTTTTGTCTTTTTCTCGATTGTTCACGAAAACCACCCGAGATAATAACGGCAATCGAACTCTACAAAAATGACACATTCACATGATTTCTTGAAAATTATAATTTTATTTTCATTTCGAAGTGAGTTTTTTTACAACGTGGTACGAATGACCATAAGTAAACTAAGATAAATTTAATCCAATTTAGACATCATTTTGTTGGGATCAAAATTCTTATCAATTCATTATTTCAGTGGAATCACAATATTTATTGGGATCAAAATTCTTTGAACCAAAAATATTATAACGTGTATAATTAAAAAAAAATATTGATGTAATATCAATAGTAAAAAAATATCAATTATTAATGCGAGAAAAAGGGAAAAAAGTCATCCCTTTCGTAAGTTGATCAAAATATGAAGAAAAAAATGGCCTCCTACAGTCCATTTGTTTGATATACAAGAGCTCGGCCCGGGATATCGAGCCAGACGACAGCTGTTAATCAGCCTTTTTATTATTTACTTAGTCGACGTTGCGAAACTGTTAGAATTTTATCATCCAATTAGCCCTCAGTTAGTAAACGAACCTTAGAGTTATGATTATTAATAATGTTGCCTTTGTACTAATTTGGTGCACTCTACAATTTTATACCGATAAATATATATAGCGACAGTTTTGATGGTTTACATCATTTTCAAGCCTCTCCTCCTGGAATAGTATTAGGCAAGAAATAATTTTCAATAGCCTTATTTTGTTTGACAAAAAAAGTCCTCGTGCAGCTTTACTGCTTATTTGTTCAATAATCTAGAGCATGAACAAAACCTAAGCTAAATTTAGATTTTAGCAAAACCGTAACCGTCTCCGGATTGGAAGTAAATATTGCGCCAATAAGAAACGTTTACGCATGCAAAATTTGGTCGGGGGCATCAACTGGGTGAGTGAGGGGAAGTCGCGAGTAATGATGATCCGAAATGTTGTTCCTCTGTTCCGTGGTGGGAGGAGATGAGGTTTGTCGTTGTGAGTGGAAAATGTTGGGAGGGATTGGTGGTCGCTCGTTTCGTGGCCTTCCCCGCTCCTCCACTCGTAATCTCCAAGCCTCGTCGTCCCTGCGACATCTGAATCGTCAAGTACGAATTCATATGGGGGTCCTCCGAAATTCATTCTGCCCCATATCTCACGTCCCAATGGTTTTCTCCTCACGTCGTCCAAACTTGTTCCCGCAAATCCCGCCCTTGCCAAATCTGTGGTCATTTCTCGGTATAAATGTTAATTTTCGATTTCAGAGTGACCTCCGGGGCAGATGGCCATATTGGAGCCTTAGTGCATTTGATAGCTTAATTTTTTACACGGTAAGTACTCGTACTAAATCATGTGAATGCTCGAATGTTAAAATTAGAGACTTTTGATTTTTGTAGAAAGAGATTTCCCACGAAATAACTTTTTTCTAGATTTTTCTAACCCGAACCGCCAGATTTTTAGTGTTGCTTCTGTTGCCTGTGCATCAACTGCGAAAATTAATAATGAGCTTTATTGTTTATGTTGATATGCCTACTTTTTAGATGAGCTTCATACAACTAGGGCATGTCGGTTAACTATTGGCTGATGGACTGCTGATTTTTCGCGGTATCGACGGAAAGGATAGTCTAAGAAGTATCGATAGGTAAATGGACACTTCAATTGTTATCTTGAAAAGGTGAAACTTTTTGGGCCTAGTGGTTATTTTTGCGGTCTATTACGCATGATTACTGAATCTAAAAGCAAAGCAAAAAAACTTTCCTGTTTCAATAAGGGTCATCATCACCAACGTGACTATGACGCTTAGTTTTCTTTTTATATATTCCTCAAATGTATTCGATCAGTCAGCTATTTTTTATTTCGTCCGGGGCCTTGATGTTAACCTCAACAAATTGAAGTTTTTATATAATAATGGAGTCCTTGTTGGAAGATGTTAACATAATATTTGTTCTATGAGTATGAAGGGAAGTAATATACAGTGCAGCACAGTTATATGTATTGAGTACGGAATGAGATGTATGAAAACGTTTAAAAGTTGACCTTGTAAAACCTTGTTTTGTTCATCATTTTTGGTGAGAGGGTAATTTCGATGCACATGTAAATGAAGTACTGGTATCAAGAATTCTTGCACTTGCCCAGCCCTCCTTGTAATCTTAAGTTTCCGAGTATTTCCGTAATTTCAAAGAATCATTCGATATATTTGAACGCAGCGAGTTATTTTTATGACCCTTAAGTCTACTGTCCTTCGCATGTCCACGGTCTGAGTGAAGAGATGAAGGAAGGAGGAATCGTGGGACTGTTAATTTAGAAGCTATCATTGTACGGTTCAGGCACGATATCTTCGATGAAAGGGGATGACCAAAGATCAAAGGCTTTTGAGATTTACTTGAGGAGAACCATGGTAAAAAGTTGGATTGAGAGGTTAGGCGGATGAAGTTTGATGGATATGTCGGAGCGAGGGAGGATTTTGTTGGTGGAAATTCGGCGAAAGCGGAATTGGATGCTCGACAGGATGAGAGACTGTGGGGTTTTTGAAGGCATGATGGAGATTTTACGGTGAGCTGGGAATAAGGTTGAAGAGAAATGGCATTTGGGATGGAATTTAGCGGAGTGGAAACGGAGGAGCTTAAATCAGGGATTTATATTGCGGAGGGTGAAAATAATTTATGTCAGAAGTATTTTGCAAATATTTCACTCACAAAAAATCGAGACGCAATATCGTTATCTTTTATTTATCACTAGGAGGTGGTGCCCTTTGAAATTAAACCCGGAGGGTAAAAAACCAAGAAAATGGAGAGAACTATATCATAGGATTTAAATTATACCCTTGATTTGACGCGCAAAATACATATACTATTTGAAGTACCACATTCAATTCATTTATAAACTATTGAGAGGTTGGGGTGATTAATACTTCGGCTTAAATCTCACTCTGATCCTCTCATTGATCACACAATCTAATTCACAATGGCCCCAGAAATTAGTTTCAATTTAAATGATATGCTTCGGTTACCTAGTAAATTATATAATTTTTATTTTTGAAATAGTGAAAATATGGACTGTCACTTAATCAAAAATACAAATATCCGACAAAAGTGAAGCACTTATGGAAATCAAATGCAATAATTAAAATTTGCATGCTTTTATTTAGCCGACAGAAAAATTTCAATGCTATGATTTGAGTGCAAGTAATTTGAAAAAGCAAAAAATCATCCCCTGCACCGAGTTCAGTGCCTTTCCTATGGATGTGTACGTCAACAAAATGGGGAAATACACTTCTCCAAATTTTCCTTTTTTTAAACTATTCCCTGCCGGGTTTTTTTCATGACCAGTATTTCTGCATTACTACAGCATCCTATGTCACCTGAACGTCATTAAAAAGGCGTGAATTACTGAATGAGCCTTATCTTTAATGAATGTGTAACATAGATATGTAGGTAATAATGTTTTTTTGTTATTGTAGATCTAAGCACTTTTTTGCAGGCCTTATTTCCATTTGTGTTGTAAAAAGAACATGTTGTATTTCCACGTGACTATTTGAGAACCTCTGCGGTTTCAACGCTAAAGCTTAAATTATTAAGACAACGTTTCGACGCCAGAGGCAGATGGAATTTAGGGGAATTTCTAGGCTAGATTTAGATATGTTGAAAATTATTATTTGACGTTGAAACCGCGGGATGCCTAGTAAAAATCTGGAGGAAATACAATGTGGCCCTATTTTTACAGTCTTCAAATTCCACGCAGTAGAGCTTAAATATTTAAATAAATTCCCTGTTTCCTCATCCGAAATCAGCGGCTTAACAGAATCATATCCTTTGAATCCTGAAAATCCTAGACCCGATACAGTTTGTTACTTTCAAATATGCCATGCATTAAATTGCAGTTTCATATAATGCTGAAAACGCCAATCACTATCCACCTTTGAATTTCATAGAGTCTAAAGAATCGGGCGACAACTTGTTGAAACTCAGAGCGTTATCGCAAATAAAAGATAATTAGTAAATTTCCACCGTAAGTTTATTTTGCAGTCCAAAGTTTCAGCAAGTTTCGACGAAATGCTTTTTGTGCCCTGAAATATGAAAATAAAACTTGTCAAAACCTTAGGTCAGTGAAATAAAGTCACAAATTGTGGGAATTCACAAAAAATTTCCCTTTTGTGATTATGTTTTGAAGGCCATCATCGAAAGGAACGCCTTGTAAAATAAACCACTACTAATAAGAATAATGCTGTGTTCGTGTGCCCGAGTAGGATTCGATGATACTATCTTTGGATTTTTTCTCTTACACCTCCCTGAAGACCATGGCTTTAACTCGAAATTACCAATAGAAGCTTTTTGCATAATATTCTCGGAGTTGTAGTATTTTAATTGAAACAACGATTCGACGCCAGAGGTATTGAAGTTTTCTAGGCTAGATTTAGATATGTTGAAAATTATTATTTGACGTTGAAACTGCGGGATGCCTAATAAAAATCTTTAGGAATTACAATGCAGCCATATTTTCAAAGTCCTCAAAGTCCCAAAGACCTTTTGAGGAAGCGTGTTTTGAAAAATAGATGATATTTTCTGTGACCTTTTCCCCAATTCCCACTCCTTGTAAGTCAATATTTTTGCGGGAAAAACAAACAGCGTCGTACTTTTTCCTGCTGCCTTTTTTTCGTCGGTAAATATTAATCTTGATCTCGAGTATCAAAATGATTTTAAGAGGTGAGGCCTTTTTTTTTTTAAAGAAGCCAGTCGTCTCCATTTTCTCTCTCCCTCTTCCATCCTTCGCCTCCCCTTGGACTACGAAGTGTCATCTCGTGCCCTCTCACCCGGGACTTATCCGTCGTGCCGCCAACAAATATTTAGGTAGAAGATGAGTCTGAGACGAGTACTAGTCCGCTGTTAGTTTGACATCGCAAGAGGGTTGTGTTTGAACCACTCGAGGTAACCTTGGTCTCGTAAATAAAGAGTCAGGTGGTGCAGCGACGAACAGTTCGAGATTTTGGTGATTTTAACCTAAGGGGTGACTTGACTCGAAAAAACTCGATTGGGAATGCCATGTAATGTTATTACAAAAGGTTTATAAACACCAAAATTCCGACCCCTTCACAATTAAATATACCATATAATTCCGAAGTTACGTGCTCGAAATCATTTTACTTGTGCTTGCAAACACGACCTCCCAGGTTTGTAGTTTTACCCAAGAGCAATATTACTATCGAGTTGAGTGTTTTATTGTCGAATCGAGTATTATCGAGTTGATTGAGTCGTATTGATCATTTTAATGTGGCTCTCGCAAGTCTTTGTGGGTCAAATCAAATATTTATTTATTTATATTATTTATTTATCTTCACTATCCCGAATACAGCACAATGTGCCAATTAACTCCGGGTGGATAACAGTAACAACGGACGAGACACAAACACCCATGTCCTGGGCATATAATATTCTACCCAGGCGGGACTCGAACCCGCGACCCTCAGGGTAGCAGACGAGGACTTTACCCCGCCGCCACCGGGGCCGACGTATTGTATTACAATATGTATTGAATTACACATTTTTGTTACTTTGGTTTAAAGAATCCAGATTTCGCTGATGAAAATCGTCATCTATTTAAATGCAATGTTAATATGTAAAAATCTGCAGATTTTTCACCGCATATTTCATTAATGACCACAATTTTCCAACCATAGGAGTCGACTTCAGCGCTATTTATATGGAACTACCGCATTTGGACCTCAGTGTTGGCAGTAATTCGCTGGCAACTTCTACAGATAGGTATTTTGATTCCCGTATTTAGTTTTAATTTAATTTTCCAGGACTGTTTCCCTTTTATTAATAATTAATACTAAAAATATATTTTATTAATAGTAAATGCGGCTCCATAGGAAATGGCTAAAATGTCCTTTCTCGTTAAAATTGATGTTTCTTTCTACCGTAATATGAGAAATATTTATGAGAACCCGTGTTAAAATCTCCAAAATTTAAGGCCTAATAACAGAAGAGCTAGTACGAAAACCCAATCTTTTACACATCCCAGCTAATAAAACGTACTTCAAAGATGTTGTATTTAAGCTTTATAAATTTCAAGCATCAGTGATCCTGTGGCCGAAACTTCCGTTAGGAAAATTTTCGAAACACGGTCTGTTGTAATGCAATGATGGAAAATATTGCTAGGTATTTTTTTCTCTTAAATTTTATTTCAGTAAAATTATTTTCTACTCAAGAGTTTTCCTATTCAGGGTGCCTGAAGATGACGCCTACGCGTTGAACCTAATTGAAATGTCTGCTTAAAAATATCTTGCATTATTTTTCATAGTTGAAATTGAATGTTTACGACATCACACCTGAATCCACAGAGTACTGATTTTAACTCAGTGAACAAATTATGTCGTAATGAAGAGCAGAAATAGCAATTTTCCTCTAGAACCATCAATTTTATTTGATCAAAGTTTTGATGTACTACTTCCTCATCAGACTACATACTAGTCAGAGTGAGATACAAGAACCAAGTAAAGCAATGCAAGACCTATCCCGGTGTGGATACAAACAGTGACCACAACCTAGTATTAATTGAGAACCACCTTCGATAAAAGCGAATTAATTATACAAAACATGAACCAAATTGGAACGCAAAAATGCTGTCTGAAGAAGTGAAAATGGAAAGATTCGCCGCGGCTGGCAACAAGAAACTATAAAATAAAGGAGAAATGGGCAACAAAGAAATGAGCTGAAGAGGATAATCGCAGAAGTAGCAGAAGTGCATTAGGTGAGGTAAACGGCCAACACGAAAAAGCCATGGATAACGACGGAGATTTGGAAACTAATAGAAAAAAGAAGAAAGTACCCCAATAAGAACCCCAGAAACAAAATTGAGAAACCCTCTACAGGAAGCTAAGGAACCAAGTCAATAGAGAATGCAGGAAGACCAGGGAGGATTGAATCGAAAGCTGCTGCGAGGAAGTCAACGAAAACATGAAAAAGAGAAACATGGAAACAGCATGTAAGCTAGTGAAGGTACACTTCGGAGAGAGGAAAACGAGAAGCAAAAAAATCAGAGATGCGAACGGAAATATACTGATAGAGGATGAAGACAATGGTAATAGATAGAAGCAATACATTGAAGAACTCTACCAAGTGCCAACGCCGCCTAAAAGAAAACCTAATAAATTACGATAGCGAGGTGGACGATGAGGACTGGAACCCGCTCGTACCGAAGAGTGAATTTGACAGAGCAATAAAAGATCTCAGGAAAAAAAGCACCGGAAGCAGACAACATCAGGGGAGAAACCTACAAAGCGCGCGGAAGTAAAGCGTAGGATAACCTGCGCGAAATAATCAAAAACGGCTACTGAAGCGGAAGACTTCCAGAGGCCTTACAAAGGAGCGTGATGGTCGCGATACCAAAGAGGACAAGGACTGAGAGATGTGAGGAGCACCGAACCTTGAGTCTAGTGCCAAAGGCATCAGAAATACTCAGACAAATAATGAGCTGAATGACGGTAATGGAAATTGAAGATAAATTCTCGGTAAACCAATTTGGATTTAGGAAGAATAGAAATACCAGGGATCACATACTCTTCCTGAGAGAAATGGTAAAGAAAACAATACATGTGAACAAGCGATTATATGCTGCAGTCGTGGACCATTTGACAATGCTGAGGTGAACTACATGTGAATGCGAGACACAATGTGAATAAGAGACGTCAGTCAGATAGGAACGAAAATAAAGAAATGAGTAAGACAAGGATGCAAACTCTCTCCGGCATGATTCTACAAGTTCTTGGAGGAGGCCATAAGAGAGGCACAAGTAATTGTACTGAGTGGAATAAAGATAAACGGAGAAGAAATAAATCCGCTTCGTGAATGATATCGCAGTCATAGATCGATATCACGACGATCTTCAAAGGTCACTAAACGCAATGGATTGAGTCCAAGAATAAAACATGAAAATAAATAAGACGAAGACGAAAATCCTAGTATGCTGAAGGGAAAATCTGAATGCAGAAGTCACAGTGATATAAGAGAAATTAGAGGTAGTGGATTCCGTCACCTTTTTCCGAAGTACCTTCTCATGAAACGGAAGAAGTACAACGACATCAAGCCAAACATTGCCCAAGCTAAGAAGGCGTTCATGTTAAAAAGGCTACTGCTGTGCTCAAAGAGGATAGGGCTTAAAGAGAGAAAACTAGGAAACATTATGTGATAACATTTTCGTAGTGCATGGCAATCTATGAGTCGGAAGCATAGAACATTGGGAAAGGTGACCAGACAGACTAGAAGCCTTCGAAACATGGTGCTGAGGTTGAATTCTGTTGATGAAATGGACGACTAAATAAGTAATGATGAAGTTTACAGAAGAGTAGGAGAGGAAAGGACCATACGAAACACGATACATAAAAGATGAAGCAGATGGATTGGACACACTCTGAGGCACAATGGATTTGTAAACAACATAATTGACAGTAAAATAGAGGGAAAGGTCCTCAAAGGATGACCCAGGATTAAGTTCGTGGACGAAATAAAGAGTAAAGTACAAAAGAGGTAAGGGAACTAGCATTAAATAGGTAATAATGTAGGGCTGCAGTCGACCAATCTTCGAATTTCTCGGCCGGTGATGACTTAACCGTCAGGTTCAAAATTTTCCACGTCTCTTATTTAGCATCTGATGAGATGTAGTACATCCTAAACCATGGTTGAATTATGCATATATATTTTGTGAAAAAATGAAAGTCTGTTCTTCATTGTTTTGAAATTCCGCCACATCACGCCTCAAGCTTCTCTTTTCAAGATATGCACAGTTCTTTCGTATGGCAATTATCCTACGTATTTTTCTTATTTATTCAAATGCTGAAATATAATTTTTTATTACCTCACTCGGTTTACGGCTAAATATCGTCCTATTTTTCCCTACATAGGTCAAATTTTGTACAGAAAACGTAAAATATATACATACATTTGTTCCAGTTGGTGCTAAAAAAGTTATGAAAGGGTGTACTGTGGATACTTGCATGCTCGTTCACGCCTCATCATAACAGTTTATATTTAAAGCAAGAAATCGATTCATTTTCCCCGTTTGGATCGCATGTTCCTTTTTTTACGGTGTACCCTCTTCAGATGCTTTTGGTGTTCCGTAACCTTTTGCGACATTTGTGGCTAAATTAGGAGAGAGCAATCGTGCGTTTATTGTCATTTAATGTCAAGCATTCAGTTTGGCACTATAATCAAGGTCCTTTAGTATTCATTTTGCTCATTTTGGTGAGGAAAGTTGAAGTTACCTTGGTGAAAGAATTATTATTGAGTCCTCACACATATTTCTTCAATGGTATATACAATAATAGCTAATTGTATTTTGGTTTGGATTTCTGGCGTAATTTGAAATTGCATAATAATCAAAATCCGAAGGGGATCGTTATAGTCTCGCTTTACGGTTTTGATTGTGACGTTTTAGCATACAATCGTAATGTTAATATATTACTCCTGACATTTTGGAATTTCACTCATAGTCAGTGGCATTATCGTCTACAATTACAGAAGTCATAGATCGTTGTCAGTGCAAATCAATCAATTTCCTAAAGGCTGATGCCTTGTCGATGCAACCATTCATCTCTGTCATTTGCCGTTTGCTTCAGTCCCACGTAGTTGCTGCATCCTATATTCTTCTTGATATCGTCCAAATATTTCTTCCTCGACCGTCCTCTTCCTTACTTTCCTAGTATTTTCCCTTCAAGAATGTTTGTTATAAATACAGTGTGTCTGAAGACATTCCCAATAAATTTTATTTTTCTTTTTCCCATCTCCGCCAATAATCTTCTCTCTTCTTACACTTCCCTTGAAACTTCCAGATTTGTTTTTCTTTCCGTCCAGCTTGTTCTTGTCATCTTCAACCATATCCACATTTCAGCAGCCTCAAGTCTGCTCCTTTCTAATTTGCCTACAGTCCAACTTTCACTTCCATCCTGCAGTGTACTCCATACAAATGTTTTTGAAAAGGATTTTCTAATATCCATATTCATATATTTACTGGTAAAAAATTTTTCTTAGTCAAAAATGCCTATTTGCCAAAGCTATCCGTCTCTTCACTTCCAATAAACATCTATTTTCCTGTGTGATTATACTTCCGAGATAATTAAATTGTTCCACCTGATCAATTCTGGTGTCGTCAATTTTTATATTGGTTTTGTATCGTCCATATTTTTTCGTACAACCATTACTTTCGTTTTCTGTATATTCACTTTTAATTTACATTTTTCTGGAGTGTCTGATAGGACTTGCCGCATTCTATTCATTTCTTTTTCAGAGTCAGAGATTATTACGATGTCATCAGTAAATCTGATGCAAGTTCTTTCACAGTTTACTTTTACTCCTTTAGTCTTTTCCTTCATGTTCTGTATAGATTTCTCCATGAACATATTAAATAGATATGGGGATAGGGGACATCCTTGTCTAACTCCTTTCCTAATTCTAGCCTCTTCCTCTACCTTATGGATGATTATTTTTGTGCTTTGGTTCTGATAAAATAGATAAATCATTATTCTATTCTTCCAGTCCAGTCCGTGCAAATAAGGATTAAATTTCCACGACGTGGTTAAAATGAATCTAAACGCAATGCTTGTATAATTTTGCTATTTCTAGAGATAAGATGTCTTTAAGCGTTAATCCGGGGAGAGTGGGGGAGTTTTGTTATCATTATCACGCCCTTTTAAAGCGTTGAGAACGGAAAGAAATTATTCGTGCCCTAATAGCTTCGTCCTGAAAATCCACCCGAGGCGGGACATCGACCCACACACTTTGACGGAGCAATTAAGGACAAAAGTTGAAAGGAAATCGAGTCATCACAGAGGAGCAATTAGGAGAGGAGTAGGAATGGTCGGACGAGAGGAGGAACACCGCGGAGGAACACGCGGAGAGATGAAAGGGAAGAATGATAAGGGAGAAATGGTGATGAGAAGTGGGAAAAGGGATGAGAACACACGACCTGACCGATTTTAGTTCAGTCTAACTCAACAGGCTAGTAATTCAGCTCCATGGCGGGACGTAATGTGATCAAGTGAGCTCTGTTCGATGGTGAGTGTTTTAAAAGTGTGATAACCTCGCTGAGTTTGGCGTGGCGGAGGAAAATTCTAGCCCTACCGACTGCTTCAGAGTGTGCGTCTCTCAAAGCGATTAGCTGAAGGATGTGACGCCAGAGGGATAACTTGGGCAAACGGACCGAACATCACTATCCTTGGAACATCAAATGCGTGCCGTTTGCTTGCTAAAGGGGTTTCAAATATGTTGATGGTCTCCCAAGGGAAGCATGTCCACGAAATATTTTACTTTACTGCGCTCTCTATGCTCGAAAACTCAGTCAGTCATAGAGTTGAATACTCAAGAAAAGACAATGCGTTGACATGAATTTCCACCTAACTATTTAGTTCCGCTATTTCGTTGCTTTCGCCAATTATGTGTATGCCCTTGCTGCCTGATAAAGAGTCGTGAAATGAAGGTTATTGTGATTAAGTACGAAAGCATCGATGAGATAAACGGCTTTATTAATATAAATACATCTGTTCTGGTTAGATTGTCTTCTACTTTTCACTTTAGCGTTATGCATGTTTTCTTCAATATGCTATGATAGCGGAGAATTCTACTTCATTTTTATGTATTTATTGTTTTATGTATAAGAATATTAGCACTGCAGAAAAATTCGCTTTCTTAAAATCTCTAGGCAATAGTCTACGACACATTACATATTGCTAGAGTAGTACAATTCACCTTTTCTCTGATTATCAAAACCCGAGCATATAGAGTTTAAATAAATTGGCATTGAAGGAATAGATGTACAGTGGTTACGTGTACGTATTTGTGGAAAAAATGTGAACCATGAAATTGGGAAATTCATACTTGCTTTTCTTGTATGCAAGCTTTTTCTTATACCTTTGTTGTGTCCATTTTCCCCGCACGGTTGCATGTGCGTGTAATTTCATAGGATATGACTTAAATTTTCGCTTTGGAACCGGAAACAAGAATTTTTTCCATGTTTGTCACTAATCAAATCCTCCTAAACTGGAATCATATTTCTTCTGTAACAGGAATCCAAACTAAGATGCTTTTTCTTGCAATTGATCTAGTTATTTCATTTTCAACCAATGCCATGACCATTATTCATCACATGATGTGGACATGTGGACAATAATTTAGTCGTCAAATTTGAAGCAAGGAACTGATTTTTGGAAACCACGAGAGAAGGTTCAAGAGAAGACTTTCCTTTAAAGACTAGGTAATTTTATTCGATCGAGTTTTGAATCTGTTCTCCCAATTTCCGGTCATGCTTTTAAAATATGCATACCGAACTGAAACGTCGTCGTAAGACCAGGTTTGGAATTCCGGAAAATTACTCTTTCATGGCTTATTTGAATTGGTGCAGAATATTGACTGCCAGCCGTTAGGCTTACGTTACAATTTTGATATTGATTATTTAGTTATTGTTCTCCTCTAATTGATTATTAATTGTTAAAAACTCTATCTGGATAACTGAAATGGGTGGAATTTTTGGAGAACACGGTAATGACTGAAATATTTGATGCTACAACGTTAATCATACTAGCTATGCAATCGATCTGAGTGGCTTAAGGCTAATCTTATTTTTGATAAGATCTAATGGTCTTATCTAGAATCTAAACTTGGTTGGATAATTGGTTGGGTATCAGATTTTACACTTTGACTAATTGCTTATTAATCCGAGTTAGAAATGGAATTTATACCTCTATATAAATGATTTTACTACTCTTAAGGTTACCGTCTTTTCAGCTGGAATCTTTTCATCTCAATTCTGACGGACGCACGATCCTTTTGTTTTCATGTTCAACGATTTCTTGGCGTCATAACTACAGTGCACGGAGAAAAAAGCCGTCACTTGCGCCTTAAAGCTGCCGCGTTTAAATTTACTGTCGTATTATCATGGCAACATTTTCCGAATATATTGTAATTAGTCGTAGATATGCTTTGTGAAAGGATATCTTTCTATTGATTCAAAATCGTTCTTTAACATAGTATTAAAAATGTACAAATTAGGACGCCTTGAATCTACATGGAAAAGGAATCTTATTTGCCGTACTACCTGCCTGACCGTATTTTTCTCCTTAATCTGTTTTGTGATTAAACTCTAGGGACGAAATTTATAATGTTGTTTCAATACATGGAGTTTGTAATAGACTATCAGTGGCAGTCAAGGAAGAACAAGCAAATGGCTGTCAAAAGTGTGGGGTAATAAGTGATCGTACAACGGTGATGTAACATTGATTTTTCTGATCTTACAGTCCTCATTGCTGCCATTTCACTATAATTGGAACAAAGTTGACTTATGCCAAAGTGCCTATACCAAAGTCCATTGTGACCTATTCATGAAATCGGGAGTACTCCATAGTGTTAAGGATAGAATAGTGAAACAATTGTCTTATAGAAATACCACTATTTTCGTATGGGCCGTCGCCTATCATTAGCTTGCAGCGATATTGAAAGCCAATGAATCCGACTCTAGCCTTGGTCACCTCATAATTAGTAATTTATTGCGTCATCATTTAATTTGAATAGCAGAGTGCCAGTTCTTAGCCATTGAAATGATTGCACTCCAAAACTTTTAAGTGATTTTGAATGATATCAGTGTTAAAATTCGTACACTGCAATTATATTATGGAGCATAATAATGAAAAATATGTAATTCCATGTTCAATCTACATGCATAATTTATATTGTCATCAGATGTGGGTTATTTGCACATATATTCATAATTCAGTTATTCTTTTAGTTTCCGTCGATATCATGTCTTCCACCTTTTTCAATGCGCAAAATCGATGATGCAATGAATTTTTTTCACTAACGTGTTTTACAAATTATGTAGGATATGTTGAATGGAAAATCGTCAGAGAAACTAAATATGGAATATATTGTTGTGAAACAAAATATGTATGCGCATAAAAATTTGACATGATTTTCTCTAATTAATTCCATCACATTTCGAGTTCAATAAATGTTAAACATGTGGTGAATAGGAATTTTGAAAGATGTGTGGAGAAACTTAACTGTGAAAGAATTAACACTTTGTCATTGTGCAGAAAAACGTAGTTTGCCAAATGAGTTTTAAAGCGGGTTGAAACCGGATAGATCGGCCTCATTATTTCAATGCACACCGTGTTTCGTGCGCTTTGAACTCATGTTTAGTCGCTTGAAACGAGAGAATAAATTGAAAACGCTGCAACCGGAGACCTAGCGTTACCATCAGCGGGGAGTTTGAAAAATGAGTGCCATCAAATTCCCCTTGGAAACATCGTTTACTCCGAAACCCACTCGGATAATTACGCATTACGAAGCCTTGTTCTCCCTTCATGCCTGCGGGGTGATTTCTGTTTGCCGAGGACTGGTTTATTTCAATTTTTTCTTTTGTCTACAGCATGAATTTCATCGGGGTTAATCTCAGCGTCGGATAGCCTCCCTGATTTGAGCAACGCGGAGCAATTACGATGATCAGTGCCTTTTTATCCGCGTTCCAGGTTATTGTATGCTTCCTTGCGCCTCTTGCTCCCCTGAGCGACTCGGGAAGAATAATTGAGCCCGGGCGAGAAGCCGCAGTGAGTTGGGAAACGGAGCGATCTCCTCTTTTGTTTCATTATTCCCTTTCGTTCTTCTTCTTTCTCCATTTTCCTTCTCTCCGGCACCCTTCCCTTTCTCTTGTCTTAGCTTCATTTTTTTATTTTATTCTGGGCGTTCCTCCGCCGCGCTAGCGACAAGCCGAATTTAATGGAGACGAAGGAACAGAGGCGATGGGTACAAATGTAATGGAAGGGCTTGGATTTTGAGGAATATGGAATGTCCAGGGAATTCCAAACTCTCCAGGCTCTCGCAATTGGCCATTGGCGTCTATTTTTCCGCCACCCAGTCCCCGCTTCCTCGCCACCCTCAAAACTACCCCGGCATTCTTGTCGTGAGCGTCCTTCAGCCCAGAATCAAGGTTCAGATGCATTCTCAAGGGAATATTATTCTATTAAAGAAAGCACTTACACTTGCTTTGCGTCATTCATGGAAATTTGTTGCTACATTGTTAAAAAGAACCGAAATATGAAGCCCGTACTAATATCGGTTGCATATTGTTTGCGGAAATTTATAAAGGAATCACGCGACCTGAGCTATTTTACATTTTGAACATGCTGAAAAATCACCTTGTCACATGTGCACCAATTGCTCACTTTTCCGGCTATGGTAAGTTTTACCCTTTTGCGTAAATAAGTAAACATGTAATAATAAACCTCGTATATAACAGCGGTCGTGATATTGGTGGAAATCTTGAAAAGAAATAAAAACACCAAATTAGTGCACTTAATCATAATGGCCAATGATTTATAAATAAGTTCGTCAAAAATCGTCTCTAGAGGAAATATGCACAATTCAGTCCATGTTTTATTGCCTTAAATTTATTTTACCATAGTTTTAAGTCATTAAGAAATATGTTTTACTGAGGTTCCCATTAATTCCCTCGCTTTTTATGGATTGGCCCGGAAATATTTTCGGTGCTCGAATTCGGACCCTTGACGAGTTTTCCCAAACATCAGACCTTGACCTGTAAATTTCTCGTATTTGAAGCCTTAAAGTTAATGTGCGTCATCGAAACCGTTTTCCTTGTTCTGGAAAATATGTTTAAAAAATGACTAATATTATTCATTTGAAAGTATATATTGATAAAATTTAGATGGAGTCGAAGAATTTTTGTTTGGCGATAATTATAAATTGTACAAGATAATTTCATTTCTTTTTGCCAAACAAAATCAATATATATTTATATATTCCAAGGAATTGACAATTAGTTTTCATAAGAAAAATATCTCTTTCCTAGTAACCGATGTAGTTTCACTAGAAATGTAATGTAAATAAACCTTTGTTCACATAATAGTTCTTCAACGAGTACTTTGTCGGAGGTGTGTGATAATATAAATCTTACTTCAACATATTTTGGAAATATACTTCATGAAGAAGATAGTTTATTTATTGCTTCTTTCTATCAACTGTAGTGTATGCTCTTATCAGTAATCATTTTTACACATCTTAAATTTACATTTCAACCGCTTAATTATTCATAAGTTGGATTTCCAATCATTGCATAAACAAATGATATGGTACGAAGTCACTCGCAAGAGAGCAATAACACCAAGGGTTGAAATCTGACAGGAAAAAGTCATTTGACTTGACCAGGTTTCGAACACGGATCTCCCAATTACCGGTCAGGTGTGTTATCCAGTTAACTGGGAGATCCGGGTTCGAATCCCGGTCAAGTCAAATTACGTTTTCCTGTCGGATTTCAACCCTTGGTGTACATCCCTTTTCATGGCGAATTTCAGCCTTTGGTGTTCTTAATTAGTTTGTGACTTTCCGGTTTCTTTTGTTTCATAATATTCTGAAGCTAATGTTTATGCCTTCTATTTTCATATTTTTATAATTTTCTCCCAGTGAGGAATGGCGTAGTATTGTAAGCCACAAATCGTATGATTCTGGATGTTTTCGAGCCATCCATCATAGGATAAATGATTAAATGAGATGGCTCGTTCAAGTCAGTGAAGATAAATTCGGTGTAACACACAATCATCTTTTAATGGATATAATTTTGGATTGCATTGACATGAGATAAGGAATAACCCTCTCAATATTTAAAGCTGTTCCACTCGCACTTCACGCTAATGACTCGTTTCTCTCTCCACGGTCCTTTCTCGTGGCGAAACCGCGCAATATCGTCATCAGGTGATGGTCGAACTGTAAATGACTTCCGATCCAAACAACAATTATGCATGGCGTGTGTAAATGCTGGGCGATAGATTAAACCGCTAAGATTCATTTCGGAGAGGCAGTAATTCATCAAAGGATATGCGTCACGTTTGATTGAACTATATAGTGATGGAACTGGAGTGGTACGGTTTCTTTTTAATGGAAAAGCAATTGTAGATATTAAAACTTGTTACCGAGTAAGTCCTGTTATTACGTGCATTAATTTGTCAAAAGGTAACTTTTAAACAATGGCTCCTTAATCTCGATACACCAAAATAGTTGCCAATCGAGATCCATTGTTTTGCAATCCTGCTATTTTTTGTATACCTATGGTCTTACTTCAATTTAAGATTATTATTGTATAATTAGAAATTCAAGGATGTTAATGAAAATTGAAATCACCAAAATTTTATGGATCTTTTGGAGCCTATTGGATTGAATAACAATTGTTGCGCTGGCATAACAGCCGACATACATGGATGTAGAGCCAATAAAATCGGTTTATCATTATACCAAAGGCACGGGAAGCTAAGGGCGCATGTTATATCTGCGGTTTATTCAACTGATTTCTTTTAATTCATTTTATTCGAAGGAATTGCTTGCATGCATTGTCGTTATATCGTACGTATACTAGTGCAAATCTTTCCACAAAAAATAAAAAATAAAATAAATAAAAAATAAAATAAATAAATATATATATATATATATATATATATATATATATATATATATATATATATATATATATATATATATATATATATATATATATATATATATATATATATATATATATATATATATATATATATATATATATATATATATATATATATATATATATACGTTGATGGATTGGAGTCAGCCATGCGGCGATGAACACACGATGTGGATAGGATGGAGGAGATAGACACACAAAAAAAGAGACGGTGTGATCGTCTCTTTTTTTGTGTGTCTATCTCCTCCATCCTATCCACATCGTGTATATATATATATATATATATATATATATATATATATATATATATATATATAACAGAAAAAGGAAATAAATTTAGAAATATAAGCTAGCAACAAGGCGTTGAGGTTGGGGATGGATAGATATGTATATCAGTGGACACTCACAGAAAGGCGATCCATGGCGACGCCGGTGTCCACTGCTCTCGGAAGCTTTCGGGTGAGAACCCTTCCTCAGCGGGAGAAAATCACAACTGAAGAGTGTCACACTGGAGTTGAGGGTAGAGGGTCTGCTTAGGAGGGTGGTTGGTTTTTGAGGGAAGTGATTGGTTGGAAGGAAGTGAGGGAGGGAGGAATAACGGGAGGGGATACGGAGAAAGCTAGCGGAGGTTAAGCCCGGGAGTACACATACATCTTAGGATTGAAATATATGATTGTTCCCAATGGCGGAGCTCCATGATAGATGTGTCAGGTGGGAGGGCGCGAATGATTTTTACTTGGAAGCAGTCGTTGAAGGGGAGGTTATGAGAATTGGCGTGCTCCGCTACAGGCAGCTTCAATTGTTGTGTCACGCTGCTCCTGTGGTTATTGATTCGTACATTGAGAGGTGTGCTTGTGAGGCCAACGTAGAAGGCCTGGCAGTGCTTACAGGTGAGGAGGTAAATTACATTACTCGAGGAACAGGTTCCCCGAGTAAGTATCTGATACGTTATATTTGTGACAGGGGTCGTGAAAGTTCGGGAGAAAGGGTTGAGTGGGCAGGTGAGACAACGGGGCTTACTGCAAGGATTTGATCCAACGAGAGGGGGATTGGCCACACTACCCTCAAGTGAGGTTTGTCGGATCTCGCGGATCCAGAGACTATTTTGGAGATTGGGAGGGCGACGAAAGGAGAGCACGGGAGGTCTTCGAATAAAAGAAGAAGTAGAGGGGGAAGAGGCGAGAATTGAGTGTGCTGACTTGAGAAGGTTTTTCAGTGCAGCATCTAGACCCGGATGAAAGGTGGTTACAAAGATTTGTTCATCAGGATAAAGATGATCGTCCGGTTGAGGCGTGGAAGGCGGTCTCCTTGAGGGCTCAACCGCCCTGATGAACTGCTCCCTCACCAGGTGGAGGGGATATCCCCGGCTCACGAACGCTATTTCCAGGTCTTTCAAATAACGAAATAAATGAAAATCGTCGGAGCAAATACGTCGACCTCGACGAGCCAGAGAAAATGGGAGGGAGCGTTTGCAGTGATCGGGATGACAGCTATCCCAATGCAAGTACTGCTGCAGGTTGGAGGGTTTCTTGTGAACGGATGTGCTAATTTTGTTATTCTTTAAGTGAATATCTACATCGAGAAAAGTGATTGAAGAAGTTGAAGAGTGATGAGTGAAAGAAAGGAATGGATGTGAATTAATTTTTTTAATAAAATGATTAAGTGTTGTGCTCCCGTGGGTCCAAATTATAAAAATATCGTCTATATAACGAAGCCAGACGAGTGGCTGAAGTGGGGAAGAAGATAATAGATTTTCTTCCCACCGCCCGAGGAAGCAGGGGGCGTAAGAGGGTGCCATTCTCGTGCCCATAGCGGTGCCTTTAACTTGAAGAAAATGACGCCCGCCAAAAACGAAATTGTTCTTGGTGAGCACCATCCTCATCAGTTTCAAAAGGAAGGGGGTAGAGGGGCGTGAGCCAATGGGTCTTCCGTTGTTGCGTTGTTGCGTTGTTGGGGCGTGAGCCAATGTGTCTTCAGTTGTGATTTTCTCCCGCTGAGGAAGGGTTCTCACCCGAAAGCTTCCGAGAGCAGTGGACACCGGCGTCGCCATGGATCGCCTTTCTGTGAGTGTCCACTGATATACCTATCTATCCATCCCCAACCTCAACGCCTTGTTGCTAGCTTATATTTATATATATATATATATATATATATATATATATATTTATTTATAATGAATATATACGTCGATGTCATAATGATAAATGCACATAGGCTGGGCTCGACCCTTTGACCTCAAGTGACGACCGACCTTGCCGCTAATGAGTCCGAAAAAATTAGGGCGTTTCGGAAATCATTGATTTAAAGGTTCTGGAAACGGACCCTTTAAGGATATAGGAAACTTGAGCATTGGGAATCGTTTCGGGTGATGACGGATGAGGATCGTAAATAGCTCAAAAAAAATATGTTCTCGAAATTCGACCCTGGCTGTCCTGATGTCATTGGAGTGTTTACCTCTCATCCTTGGGTTCCTTTTTCAGATGTTTTGCAATGCTGTTTGATCTGGATGTAGTAAAATAGTATTGTACGAATCGAAGCTTTCCCGTTCGCTCTCGATTTTAGCGATAGTGGGTGGGTATGTTGATTGAGAAGGGGTCTTCACTAGCGTCTCATTACTTACGATTGGAATTTATACACTGAAGCCATCTACCATTGGCTCAAGGGTGAGTTCCTCGGGGTAAGTGGGACATTAATGCAGCCAGCTATGAGAGAAAGGGAAGGTCCACTTCGAGCGTTACTTTTATCCGGGTAAAATTTTGGACATTAAAACAAAGTTGAAACATTTTATAGATTATAGTATAAACAGAGTAAAAATGCTAATTATCGCAAAATATTGAGTTCTAATTCAAATGAGAGTTAACTGCTGATTGTTGTGTTTTATTTCCGGATTTTATGGTCAAATCATACTGGTTGTCGCTCATTTAACTAGATTTCAAGACCAGAAAGCCACAAAAAACCAAGCATTTACTGGAATATAGGATTTGAAAATGGTACGTATTAATTACTCATAAAATGTTCACGTTTCAAGCAATGACTATTGATTACGCTTAACATGTTGTCAGTATATCGTTTTTTATTGGAGGCTTCTTTTATTTTTTAATCTTCAATATTTATTTTAAAAGTGACATACAAATGGCTTGAGACTTGGTGATTATATTATTGACTTACTGTTGTCGTCTAACACTAATTGGGGTTTTTGTTTTTGTTTTCTTTTACGAGTTATTGTCTTTTATTTCTTGTTGAATTAAGTTCTTGTTCCAACTTGCAGATTCAATTATAGTTATTAATTAATATTGAATTTTCTTAAAAATAAACGGTAGAGAAATAAATGAATGAGGACAGATGGTATAAACGTTTTTGTGTTTTTCCGTTTTAAAGTAAGGATTGTAACCTTCATTGTTGCATGGTGTTAGCTCAAGTTCTTCATACTCTGTTATAGTGGTTTCAATGAATCTTCAACTATTTTCATGATGGATTATTATCCGTTAAAAGTTAAAAAAAAATAAGTATATGCCTGCCTTGCTCATTTTTCACGTGGCCAATACAAAAATGCGCGAAATTTAAGTGCGCTTATGTCTGGTATCCGGGCTTTAAAAATTACTAATGCACGATCCAAGAAAAATACAAGTACCATTTTCGAATTTCGGCTATAGCTAAACTGGTTTGATGCGTAATATGCTTTAGAAAGGGTATTGACTGACAGACGGCCCCGGGCGGCTCAAACCGAAGCTGTACCCTTGAAGGAGGGGTTAGTTCGCGGAGGGGAATCTGACGATATCAGGGTATCATCTCGTATGATGCCCTTTTTGTCCTCTTTTTTTCCCTTCACCATGCTTCCTCTCAACTCAGCTCCCTTTATTATAGCCTATTACTCCTCTTCGTCTCCACCCCACGATCGCGATCAGGCCAGCCGAGTCTCGTGGCGAGAGGAACTCTGTGCGTAGTAAGACGAGGGGGAAGGAGTTAGGGGCCCAGGGAGTGTTCCCCAGAGAGTGAGAATGGAAACGGGGTTGGGTTAGAGGGCGGGGAAACGAGCGGGCGAAGCGAACAATTTGGGTTGCGTAGCTTTCTTCAGGGAAGATTTTTCCCTGCCTCCGGCTGCCCTGGTTCCCCGAATCATGATCCCATTGCCCTCTGGGGCTCCGCGGTTGTGAACGTTTGGAAGATGATCGCATTCCAGCCTTCCTTTATTTTTCATAATGATACTGCGAATGCCCAAGCTTTTCTCACCACTTTCTCCGCGCACACAGAATTAGAACAGAAGCTCGTCACTTAATGAATTACCGATTAGTTACCGATAATGAGTGTTGCCCCGGATTCCTGGGATTATGTTTCAAAAGCTCTCTCAATGGCTTTCGGATAATACTCCCGGCCAGAATGTCTTTTATATATCGTAATAAAAATCGTAAAAATGTCGTAAATGTCGGCTCCGGTGGCGGCGGGGTAAAGTTCTCGCCTGCTAACCCGAGGGTCGCGGGTTCGAGTCCCGCCTGGGTAGAATATTGTCTGCCCAGGACATGGGTATTTGTATTCGTCTGATGTCACAGTTATTCCCCTGATATAAATTGCCGTAGGTGCTGTATTCGGAGTAGTTACGATAAAAATAATGACTGACATCGACAGCTAACTTCAACAAAGAGCTCAGTAAAAACCTGTGGACTAATTATATTCTTCATCTTTATTCTTATATCTGTTAAAATGAATGCCATTAACTTTAAACTGTAGATGCTATTTAGGTTCGAAATTACACCCACCCTTTATGTGTAGCTATAGGTAACGTAAATATTTTTTTTCTCTTGAATTCGAATCTCTAAGGCTATTTATAGATTGAAAATTGAGTGTCTGGTGGTAATGAAAACGATAATATGAAGAGGATTGTTGTGAAGTCCATGGGAGTCTCACAAATTAACGCTTTAAGTTCAAGAAATCACAGACGGCAAGAAAATTATTTTTTACTGGTGCCGAAATTAATTGTCATACTTAAGTGTGAAATAGCTTTGGTCGGGATTGACCACTGCCTAATGCTGTCTCAAGAAGAGCAACTTATAGATGTACTGGTAAGGTATAATCGATAGTTTTCAAAGTAAATCCAAGAAACCGTCAATATTATGAAGAATCCAGACAACTATATCCGGGAGGACGGATAGAGCCGTACCTCAAAATGGAAAGGTACTACTCGTCGTGGGTACGTACCAGCCAACCAAGACGTCCACCACCCAGCAATTTCCATAAATGGCGACCAAATTCCTCATGAAATTGACAGCAGATATTGGAATTAAATGTTTCTGCATTTTCGGGTGATCACCGCGTTGATAGTCTCAAAAAACATCTACCTACGCAGTGTTCATTTAATAATGCAGGAAAGCTCGCAACGCCGCAGAAATCTACGATGGATGATGTGATTGATGTCATAATAACGATGGTTTTCATTCCAGTGCCTACTAATGTTTAATATTACTTGTTAATGTGATCTATCATTTATGTACACGGATTAAGATTTGCTGGTAGCTAGAGAGTCAAGTGTGAAATGATTTTTTGTCATATTTTCATGTGGTGTTTCCTATAGATGTAATTACCAAGATTACGTTAATATCTTTTTAAGTGCCATTTTTATTATCTTTGTTGCCTCTTATTGTGATTGAATGCAGTCGATGTTGTCTTCCCTGAGGCGATGAATTTTTCGAGATTCCCCTAAACACATGTATTCCACACCTGGGCCTAATTTTTAAATAATATTATAGGGCCAACAGTGAAAGAAATATAAAGATTACCGGAAAACTATTTATTGCGGTCCATTTTGATTTAAATTACTATGGGGAAAAGTCAAATTATTGATCGCATATAAGTGCAAGTAGCTGGCCAGGTATGTTACGTGGCTGGAGTGAATAGTAGATCGTTACTGAAATTTCGGGTTTATTGAATTCATTTCCAAAAAAGACAATCTAGTCAAAAAATACCCTGTCATTTAAGATGGATGCATATTGGGTGTTAGATTAAGTTAAATTAATGGTATAATTGGAATAAAATAATAAGATCTTAAGAATTTTAATGTAGGCAGTCGTGAAAAAATATTTTCGGCGTAATTTTTGTAAAATCCTTTCATTCCACCGGAAAAGAACTCCCCTGGGATCTTGAGTTTCATCTGAATGGATAGCACGTGAATTAAGTTAAGACAAAAAATCCCTCCGCAGAGTTTTATGTTTTGTTACTTGGATACAATCAAATGTGTTGCTCAAGACGTACTCTGAGGTAACTTAAGACTCTTGAGCGAAAAAATCAATCTCCAAAAAGGTTTTTAAAATTCACGATGAGATAGAAATGGTGTAGGCCATTACCAAAAAGGGGTGATACCTTCAGTGAGTTTGAAATAATGGACTCGCCATTTCCCCTGCGGCCGAGCTAAGTTCCGATCCATGCAGAGTGACTCATAATTACCACCGAGGTTTTGAAGATTTGATATCCGGTAACTGTAAGAGCTACTGTGTTACAAAGCTTAAGTAATTTATGAAACTCTCCAAATTTGCATTAAAAGTAATCGCGGTTGCGTTGTTGCATATTTAACCACTAAGTGGTAGTAGCATCAAAACGTGGCGTTTACTGATGTTTTTGCGTGTTAGAATTCAATAGATGCGAGTCGCTTTTTGACCGAATAACGAACATTCGAAAGAAATACGAAGCAGAAGCATCGGAGATCGAGGCAATTCATGCATGGCACAACTAGTTCAAGAATTTACCGACATTCTTTGCTCTGCTATACAAACTCAGGCAGTCAGTTGACCTTTTTCGCTTAAGAAATCTCCACATCAATATCATGCAATGTGTGAGCTAAATTTGTAAGGTTTAATGATGTACTGATACGATTATTTTTGCCGTATATACTATAGCTCTCAAATGATAAACCTTCAAATTATGGAAAATTAATAAAAAAACGGAAGAAATTATGAATGACCTTTCATTGTCTGTGATCCAACAAGACTGTGGATGAGCCAAAACTTTTCCGAACAAGTAGGTATAAGCTTACTTCCGAATTATCCGAGGCGGAAGTATGCTAGTATTAGCAGTATAGGGATTTCCTACGCCTTCCGCGTCGCAGTTCTGCGGCCAATGCTATAAACTTCACAGTCACTCGCAGCAGGTACCTTGATCTAATCTCGTAGTGCCTTCCGGTGGCGCAGGGTCGAAATATGGAAACTATTTATCGTCTCTGGGATTTTTACTCGAGCCCATTGAGTTGTTATTATCATTCGCCATGCCTTGACGAGCTTCAAATAGATTTAGCCTAGTCGCCCCTAAGTTGCAAACGTTTATGTTGCTGAGTTCAACAAGATATCATCTTAGGTTCTCCTTATTCTTAGAAAACTAAGTAGGATAATTCCCTCTATGTACTTGGGAACTCTTTATGCTCATTTCTATACCCACTCCCTGCTAAAAATTCTGTATAGTTTCCTTATAAATACTTGTACAGAATTTCTTAAAAGTTCTGTAGACATTTCTTAAAGTAATGAAACGCCATTTTACGGTATTCCCTACGACGTTATGCAGAATACTTTAGAATGTTCTGCAAAATACGTTAGGATGTTCTGCGGAGTTCCTAAGGACGTTCTACAAAAGCCCTTTGAAGCTCTGTAGAACTCCTTACAAGCTTAAGGAAACGTCACATATTACCGTAGATTTCCTGAAGTTCTACAAAACAGCTTTTAAGCGTTATTTTGTTCATATGTTCTGTTCTGTAGAGTCTGTAGAGAGTAGAGTCATAGAACATATGTTCTTTAGAGTGTTAGGCTCTCATGTTTCGTGCAGATCCTTAGAAAAGGAACTAGTTCTGAATAAAAAGTCAATTTCTGTAGAATTCCTTACGTTCTACAGAACAGCTTCTAAGGAAATTTTTGGCAGGACCTTCATTTGGGCTTGAGAATTTGGGGCTATGCATCTGGCATGAAGTCTACCTTTATTTGCATAAAAAACCTATTCGGTTAATCTCACATTCCTCACCATTGGAAAATTTTAAGGTTCTGTTTTAGAAATTTTGTACGCTTTATGTATCTAAAACATAATTATACGAAAATAAAAATCTCATATGTATATCAAAATGGAGGATAAAATTGTTTAATAATTACTCCTGTGACAGATTGGCCAGCTCTACTTAATATAACAGTGTTCAACTCCGTTGTATTCTGAGGCAGAACGTCTGTCTCATAATGCTGGGCATCTTGATTTTTTATATGTGTAAGTGCACAGTGTAAAGATTATCTATTGTGGTGTAACCACCTAATGACAAAAAAATAATTGGATCGAATTGACCTTGGAATGGGAAACTTCTGATCAGTTTTTGACCAGAACTCTTAACCGGACGGACCTTCTAACCTCGCTCATCCACCCTAAGGGCATTGATTCTGTTATAGTAGTGTCAAGTGGTGGCAAGTAGATTGACATATGAAGGGTTTGAGTGAACTTTTATTAATGATGCTGAGTTGTGGGAACACGAATGAAGAGATGTGGGAACACGGATGCGTCTGCCACATTGGTTCTGGTGTAATGGAGATGGGACGAACGTAATTGGGGGAAGTGAGGGCCACCCGGGCTTTGGGAGAGAGAAAACAAGAGATTGTGTGAGATGAGAAGGGAGGAAGAAAGAGAGGGAAACGACTGTTGTGGTTGAAAGAGGATGTTGATGTTTTTCACCCAAGAGATGGCGGTAGTAGTGGCCAGGTTGGATATAGATTCTTATACCCAGGTCATGACGCGCTCTTGTTTAATGAAATCAACCCTATTGGATCGACTCTGCATCGTCTGTCTTTAAGCGAGTTATGTCCAATTTGTTCTTGTTGTGTCAACAACTGACGCTTTATTATGATTAAGCTCATAGGTTGTTATATGTAGACAATCAGATATAGTTAAGTACACCAAAATGCATGGAGGAAAATTATTCGATATTATTATAAAATACGAGTGGAGAGATGGTTGTTGCTTCGGCACTATAAATATTTTATCGTTAATCTAGACCAGGGGTCTCCAAACTTTTCAGCCCGAGGGCCGCATTAACTATCAAACAGCAGTTTGGGGGACGGCTACACACTCGAGGTCCAAATAAAAAGGAATCAAAACATGGATGTTGTTTTTAATTATTTATTTAATATTATTTTATTCAGTTACCCAGATGTGACCCGCGGGCCGTAGTTTGGAGACCCCTGATCTAGACCAAAATACACCTCGTACAGCTTACCTTATTCTTTATTTAATGAAAGTACTGAAGCAGTTGCATGGTAAAAAGAGATTTTTTCATTGAAGTCTTTCTTTCTCAGTAAATAATTGCTATGAGTCGCATTATGTATTATGCCGAGGATTTACCGACGTGGAGAAATCTGAGTGCATCATGAGAACGTGTCATTACCTGATATTACGACTGGTCGTAAGTTCAGGTTATCTCGTCTTCCAACCCAAAATCGTGACGGTGGGTTGGAAGACGTGATTGCCGGGCAAAAGACGACTAAGCAGAAATAAAATAAATCGCGCTGTTATATGCGAAATCCTGTATCGCAATGATGTGGAAATGTTTTGTAGCAAGTGACGCGACTTATCGCATGATTAAATGAGTTATGAAATTGTAGTATCACATACCAGCCTACTTTGGAATACTTTGTACAATAAATTAAAGAAAATGTCAATGCGCTTTAAGTACGTCTTTTCTATAGCAGACATATATGAAAGCGACGCGAGGTGGAATCACGCACTGGGGGAAGGGGGGCGGGGGAAGGAGGAACCATTGACGGCATGTTTTGCGTCTGAACGCGTAGGTTACGTTTGGGAAGGAATCGGAGAATCCTGTAGAGAGGAGGAAGGGGGAGGGAGGAAAAGGAGAGAGCGTGGGGCTGAGGCGGATGCTGCGAGAGTTAACACTGGAGATAAACAAGCTGGGGGCGAAATAGTCCGTCGGACGTCTCCGCTCCCTCACCCTTCCGCCTAATTCACTCTTTTGTTTCCTGTTGCGAAGTGTATTTCGCGTCTATTTCTGAAGTTCTTCGCGGCACGCGTGAATCAATCGTATTTGTATATACTAGCCGGAAGTTTACGTGTTTTTCGAATGAAACGGTGCAGCTTTTTTTACAAAAAAGCTAATCTCACGCTCGTGCTGAGCACGTGAATTGGCATTTAGTTCCCATAGTCATTGCTTTGACATGTATATCGATCGAACTCCATTAAGATGAAAATTCATTATCCACTGGGCTACCATACTGCAGCCATTTAAATCTGAAATGGGCATCACTTTCGCCTTTAATCGTCTTCCTTCATTGTCAAGGGAAACTCTCGTACAAGGAGATGTTCCTGCATCCTCGGGTGTTCACGGCGTAGATAGTTAAAGAAGAAAACGTCTGCCTACGCAGAGTTCACATGAAGATGCATGATTGTTTGCAGCGCCGCGGAAATCTACGATGGATCTGCATGGAAATTATTTTCAACGGTAGATTTTCTTTCAGTTTAAGACACCTGATAAAGACGGAAATCCTGAGAGAACAGATAGGTTCCATTGGCTGCGATTGTCATTTTTTAGAACATATGTATTGGGAAACCTGATCTCCGGAACTTGCCTTCAAGTTGAACTGAAGCTGGATTTATCTTCTTCTATGGCTTTTAAGTTATATGTCAATCCTACCTGCGCTTAGAGTTTTATTCAGTTTTGCTTGTGGCATTCATTGTTGGTACTAGCTAACTGCCATCATTGTATACGTGACAGAGTATGTAGTAAAATAATGTGTTCACTCTGGAAATAGATTTTGAAATAATGTTATTTACATAAAGGATAAATGCCATAATTTTGGATTGAAAATGTGTGAAAAAGAAATGAGTTTTTGCTCTTGGCATGATGGAAATAATTTCTTCCAAAAGGAGATGCAGTGTCGATTGGGAAGTTGTAGGAGCCAATAATCTTTTTGTGTGCATGGATCATGACGGTGGATATGATTTTATTTTTTTAAACAATATAAGAAAAATCGCCATGGTAGCGCTATAACTGCCACAAACGACCAAAATTGAAATCACTCTTCCACTGAAAATTGCGCACTTGGCCCTAGTGATCGATGCACAACAATTAGTGGTTGCCACTGTGGTGTATATGGAGAAACATATTTGCAAACCAAGTTTCAGCTGTGCATTTCTGATAAACTGCGCTAGAGGTGCGTGTAATCAAGTAGAAGTACGTAGCGTTAAGGTCCTTATTTGTTGGGAAATATGCAGTTTAATTTTGATTTCCCACCACGCCGTCCTGTGGTGTGTTTGATTGCCAAAACGGGCGATTGGATCGTTCCAAGCGGCAGATGTAGCTCGAAGAGACAAAACAACATATCAGGGGAAATTGAACGATATTTAATTGTATTTTTGCTAAAATTTGTTCCAATATTGTTGTTCCAATTGTTCCAATTTGTTCCAATTTGTTCCAATATTGATTCTTTTGCCAATCCTACGCTGTTTTTGACAACTTTGCATATAATATATTTATTCTTGATGTGTGTGTGATTAATTAGTGTTTGTGTCACTACTAATGTGCTTATATATTTTCAATTAGTAGCACTAAGCTCCTTCGCATTAATGATTGTGTTCCAAGAAATAACAATGTTTGATTCATCTGCCCATTTGTGGATGAGTCGGTTATTATTTCCCGCAGGAATGGATAAATGAATACGTCAGTTCTTGTGGCCATTTGTAATACCTATGTTAAGCATTAAAAATGAATCATTTGTGAGATTTAGTCTGTTATTGTGACTCACTATCCATTCTATTTCTAGTGGCTTGGTAGAGTGTTATTAATAAGGTCTAGGTTGCCTTTCTTGGATGTTATTAGTTTTTTTCGTTTTTTTTGTTTCTTAGTTATTTTTTCCTTTTGAGTCACGATGAACGCTGATTCCTGAGATTGTTAATCGTGCTATGAGGCGTCTTTTTATGTCTTGTAGTGTGTAAATTGATAATTATTGAAGCCAGAGTGTCGTCATTAGATGTAACGAGTTGAATGAATGACCAAACGAATCAACTATACAGGTGGTAAATATGTGTTAGCACATTCTTACTTGTTGCTAACGAGAGTACTTGTTATCGTACTGATAATTCAGCCCTCCGCTAAGTTATGACGTTTGCAGCGTATTTAAGGGATTTTAGTTATCAGTAGATTTATGCTACCGGTAGTACGAGGAAATGATAAACTGATTATTTATAAAATGATTTGTTATCAAAGGATTAAGTAAGAACATATGTTTTGAAGTAGATGTCCTCTATAGGCACTGTTATCTGTACCGCGTGTTTAACGCGCTTAATGGGAGAATACTAACATTTGGGGCTTCGATGTCAGATTTAAATTCTATTTACAATTTGAACAACCTACATTATCAGGTATTATAGCGAGAAATACACGTCAGATTCTACTTACGTATATACATTAATCTCGTGTGATTAATTGAGTTTGACCCTGAGCATCCACTTATCAAATGCCGTTGCTTTGGAGGTACGGGCTTTGAAGTATCCGTAGTATTATAAATTATCGTCCAAGAACTCCGAAATTGGCCTGATCATTAATATCATGAGTGAAAAGCAGGGGTTTACTCGTAAATGCATGTCTTAAAACCCTGGAGTCTCACGGTCAACGCTTTCTTTTGCGTTGTTCAAGATGCCGAACGCGCAAGGGCAGTGGTATCAATTTCGGAATAGGAGAATGATTCGGGAACTAAATTCGGCCCAGTAAGAAAACCGAATAGGCCTAATCCCTACATTTTCTCCTACAAATCTCGCTGAGGGTTTGATAAGTAGGTATATTCCTTCGTATTCGCTTGGCTGGGCCGAGAAGTGAGGAATCTGGAAGGAAGGAACCTTTCGATTTTAAAAGGAAATAGCTAATCAACGTCATTCCTGAGAAGGCCTTCAAACGTAAAAAGAGGAGACGGCCCAGAATGATATGATCAAGCCGCGCGCTATTGCGATTCTCCCATACGTTTCTGAAGCATCTGACCGTACCGCTCGCATCTTGAGAAAGCCAACATTGTAACCAGATTTGGCACGTTCTAGAGCATTTTAGGGTTCCTTCCGTTTACAATAGATGCTAATCCTCCTGTCCAAACAAAAATGTATATGAGATACAACGCACGTTTGATTATAGCTATGTAATCAAAACAAACAACCAATTAAAACAAGGCTAAAAGAGTATGAATGAGCGCTTGAGGTAAGGCAATGGCAGACTTCGACTGTCACTGATCATTTCATGTCGAGGGAGGTCACAAAATCCTCACAAATGAGGCTTAAGATGGCTTTAGCTTGATTTTTAGTCTAGACCAGTGGTTCCCAACCTTTTGAGGCCCATCTCCCCTTTCTGGAGGTTGACTAACATCTATCCGTTTTTATTTTCATTGTATGCCTAATTTTAATTTGAAGTAAAGTGTAAATAATAGAGCAGTTTTATTATTTTAAACAATTTTATTACCGTATATAAAAACAACCAAAGCAGTTTTATCCGGTTACTCTTAAATAAAATAGAAGAAAAATTAAAATGTACATTTTTTACAGATTTTTTTAAGAACGAAGAAGTGAACTTAGATCATTGACATACATTAAAAAAACAGGAGTACATATTTTCATTTTTAAATTGGAATCTGGAAAAATTACGAAATTTGACAGTTAAAATTTGAAAAAATAAATGAAAGTTTGAAAACTCTGTCATTTTTTATTTTACTTTTTCAATGGCTGCCTTATGCTTGGTGGATTGCAGTTAAAGCTTGAATATCCGGCTTTATGTTCTTAACGTTCAGGCGCAAGTCTCCTTTGAGGCAAATGTCCAACTTATTTCTTTGTTTTGTGAGGAGCTGGACAACAGAACTAAATCCTTTTTCAGCCTAATATGTTGACGGAAACGAGATGAGATGTGGGTCAGTTTTTCCCCACAGTTTTGGATAAGTGTCCATAAGCTTCACCCAGGCTAACTCGTAACCGCTCCTTTTGAAAATTATTTTCGCCTTTCAGTCATACTTCAGATCTAGATACTCCGTCTGCAAAGATTTATCAATCTTATTACACAAGCTTCAAACGAGAATGGATCTAGAATCCGGAATTTGTAACTTGGTCAAATCTTCAAATCTTGATTCCATGTCAGTTTTTAACTGGTCAAGGTGATCAGCAAAAATAAGGATTTTGTCTTCTGGGAGTTCAGGAGTAGGGTTATCTGACACTGAACACTTTTAAGGGTCGGAAACTGAATCAGCTCTAAATAGCCAGTGACTCGTGCTACCCGGCAACTTCTACTCTACAGGTTCTACTGTACAATACTATTTTAATTTTTCCCCCTTTGAATACTCATCGCCCCCAAATCGACCCCCACTTATTTACTGGCCCCCTGATAACCCAAATCGCCCACTTGGGGGCGATCGCCCCCAGGTTGGGAACCACTGGTCTAGACGAATACTGTTTTTTATTTATTCAGTCAAAAAAATCCTGTTTTGAATGAATAGGGTAAACTTTGTTTTTCCACAATGAATTTAACGACTTACGACCGAGCCGAGCGTTCACCCTCTTGGGAATCCCCCACCCAACCCTACTCAACCACTCCCTTCCTCCCCCACACCTCTACAGTCCCCTTCCCACTCTCTATAGCATATAAGTTATTGCACCAAATGTATCTTCACCTGATGATGACTTTAATCGACGAAACCATGGTCGTAAGTCATTAAATTCACTGTGGAAAAACAAAGTTTACCCTATTCATGCTGAATGTTTAGAAAATTGCATAAAGTATCGCCGTAAACAACCAACTTTTAAAAAATCATGCTTGCGCTGATGCAGTGTGTTATGAATTAAAAACCTAAATTAAGGTACAAAATATGCAGATTATTCCAAGAATATATTTTTAATGACTGCATTTGTCCAGCCATGGGTGCCGTCTGCTGCGCCATTTTCATGGCATTACCGCATTTTGACATCAATTAAGGAAGTATTTCTCTGCGTTGGACCGAGGACATTGGCTTCGATTTTATAATTTCCTTCATGTTGAAAAACCATAATGATAGATGGTGAAACCTGTATGAACTTGCCACTATCGGACCCATAAAATAATAGACGCTTTATGAAGTTACCACTGAAGGGAGGGATAATTTACATCAATTATATTGATGTAAGATTCCTTCCGTTCCCTTAAAAAAAATCTGACTCTTACCGAGGTGACTGCTAAAGGAGGTGGCCGTCGAGACAGGTTTCACTATGTAATCACTTATATTTAGATGAATTAGACATTACGAGCACATCACGGTAGAAAAAAAGAGGTTCACCTTGATAGCCTTCGTGGATCGTCAAATTTTCGGAGACATTAAATAAATTCTTTCCCTTGCGGAATGGGCTAAGCGTCTTATGCCTTATGATAAAGAAATGCGTAATTACAGTCTTTAGAACGCGGACTTATGTCGCTTCTAAATTCGCTGCGAATTTGCCTGTCTAAAAATTCATCAGAGCGCTGGAACTGGTGGCGTTAATGCCCGAAGGGATCTAGGGTCGTAGTAGATGAAAAGTGCCTTACGTTGGCGTGCGTGAGAAAGACGAAAATTAGTCTACGTACAGCTTGTGGCATACCAGTGTAGCGTTCTTGGCCCGCCAGATTTTCGGAAACATTAAAGGATTACTTTCTCTCTAGAAAAGGGGATGTTAAAGTACTACGTAAGACGATTTATGCCATCGTTGACCTCCCATCCTCACCCAATGTAAGACAATGTGAGATCTTCCCAAACCCCCGTCCCTCTCAGTCTTACGTAAGACGTTAGATATTTGTGTCTAATCTTAGTTAAATGCTCTAAATTTCTGCAGTTTCATCGTTCCATAAAAGCCATCGTACAGCTTTGAGTACTGGATGTCGAGTAAAAATGGAGTGTTGGACATTAACATTAAATGCGAACCAGTACCACAGCTTATGAAGTTTTGAACAATCACAAGATATTTGGAAACGATACAATGTTTCAATACGGACAAAAATCTTACGTAAATTATTTCCAGACCCTCTGTCCACCTACATAAGACAATGTAAGATGATCTCAACCCTCCTTGCCCCGAAAACGTCTTACATAATACTTGAATGGCCCCAAAGAATAAAAACGTGGCCATGTGCTTAAGTTTTTTTGTGCTTCTTAAAGTTCTCCTAGCGAAAAACTTTAAAGGCAAATATTTTCACGCAATTAATCAATTTTAACGGATTCATATGTATATAAATGAATGTGCTTACAACATGGTTTTGAAGAGCAATTTTGTTTAGCTGATTTCATAAGTGGTTTCTCTTTTGAAACAGATTAAGTTATCCGCAATATTTGTTAAATGTTTGGCACAATCTGTACAATGTTGAGTTTTCGCTGGAGTTATTAGATTTCGTAATTTAAATGACTTTTTTGGTCTTTAATTTATATTTATCTCTAAAAATTATTTTTACTCACTAGGTTAACATTTTTTCCCGTAATAAATCGACCAATAAACGGAATAAATCCTTTTTTGTTCCTCATTTCAATTAGGGGAAGTTCTTCTGATAGGGACGTGCATCATCGCATCCCTAATAGCGCCGACTGAGAATTACGCTCCAATATGCACTAAGAAACGCCCCCAGGATGGCGATCGTCAGGGAAAAGTCAGGGAATCCTCGTAACAGTCAGGGAGAAACTGGAATAGGAATCCTCGTTATTTTTTTACCATTACGTTTATCGGCCAATCTTTCCCGCTCTTTATTTCACGAGCTAAAACTAACGTCCGTCGCTGACGTGATTGGAATAAGCACCATCAATTCGTGGAGTCTTCAGGTATGAATCTTATTAGTTGTGAATCCTAGTTATTTACTTGTGAATCAGACGCACAATGTATCCCTTTTGTATATTCTTATTGCAATATTTGCCTAGTTGTGTTAAAAATCATGATCACAATGTATTACGCTCAACACGAGGAAGCCGAGGCTATGTTGTTCAGAAAATTTTATCTCACGTTTTTTTAACTTCCGAAACTCAGGTCGAGAATTAGCCGGAGCACACTAGCTTATAGTAAATACATGCTTGCAGTTCTGAAAATACGAGACGATGATTAGAAAATTTATAATATTGAAAGCTGCTGTAGAAAATTTAATTCAGCTGAAAAAAATATTCTAATAATAGGTGATCTTTTGGCGGTCGGTCAGGGAAATTGGAAAATCCATTAGGGAAAAGTCAGGGAAAGGTCAGGAAATTTGAAAATTGGATATCAGTAGCCACCCTGGCTCTGTGTAAAATAGGCTTGTGCGATGGACGAATTGGCCCATCGAGGGCCGATGAAAAAAAATTATTGAGATGATTCGGTTTCGATGATTGTCATCGACAACGATGATTCGATGAATTCATCGCCGTCGATGAGTCGATGAATTCACCGACCTTGATAAGTCGATGAGTTTATCGCCGACGGAACGGCAGGGATAGACATGGGCGGGCGACACAACACAACTAATTATCATCCATTGCGATGGATTCATTGACTTATCTACATCGGTGAATTCATCGACTCATTGACGGCCATCAATTATAAACTCATCTACGTCATTTAATTCATCGAATCATCGACGTCGGTGAATTCATCGACTTATCGACCATGATGAATTCATCGTCGTCGATGATCGATAACATTCATCGTCATCGACGAATTTATCGCCGACGGAACGGCAGGGATAGATATGGGTGAGCGACACAACACAACTAATTATCATCCATTGCGATGGATTCATTGACTCATCTACATCGGTGAATTCATCGACTCATTGACGGCCATCAATTTATAAACTCATCTAAGTCAGTTAATTCATCGAATCGTCGACCATGATGAATTCATCGTCATCGATGATCGATGACATTCATTGTCATCGACGCAGTTCATCGCATCGTTATGACTAAAATCATCGTCGATGGATTCGATGAATCGACTCATCAAACAAGCCGAGTGTAAAACGTTCATCGTGGCCGCTGAAAATGTTGTAAGCGTAGGACGGAGGGAGGTAAAGGGTCATGGTGGACGGAAAGCGTGGGTGGGATCTGTACGGTGGAGTGCGTGCCATAGCGAGAGGACAGGAGTGAGAGTTGGAAGTTGGGTTCGGGAGAAGGTTCTTTTGGGTTTGAGGTTGTTGGGGATGAAGCAGGAGTGCGTGTGCTTGGGGATGCTGGAGGGCAGGAGGGGGGGACTGGAGGTGAAAGGGTGGGGGGGCGGTTGGCACTGGGAGGAGGATGTGCGGAGGCGTGGTCTGTTGCCTAGGGGACGCGGCGTTAAATTTAGACCTCTGCTTCCTCCATTGAAACTCTTCTTTCATCCCTGCCGCCCATTCCGCCAGCCACCGCCTCCCCCCCCCCAATCCCCTCCTCATCCCGGCCACCTCCCTCCATTTCATCCCCTAACATGTGTTCCAGCGAGCCTCCTCATGGACCTATGGCTAAGGGTGAATTTTCCACCAAAATGAAATACGTTCAACGCTATCAAAAGTATAATAATTAACATTTATCAACCATAGATACTCATTCTTATAAGTGTAAAACGTTGAAAAATAAAGCAGGTATAAATTTCTGTTAGTAGCGGAGAGTGGGGTAACAAAAATAGCTCTCCTCAGACATTTAACAGTAACATAACACTTGAAAGAAGGGGGTTGATTTTCCTCTAAAATATACGTTGTACACCACGGAAATTTCAAGATCATTAATCGTACTATAGTGACATCATCAATGGTTTATACATTTATTTTTCTTGTAAAACGCACGCTATTTAAACACCTTTACATTTTTGTGGTCCTGCTAAGCAATTTGTGGCTTATCAGCAGGTGCCTTTTATAATTTTTCAGTTCTGCATTTATTTAAAACTAGCCAAAAATTAGCACTAAATACTATATATAAATAACGCTAAAGAATTTACGAAATGTACAAACATAATTTATATGCATAACAACCATTCCTTTGTCCAATTAATATAAATATGGAAGAATATTTGCAAGTAGCAGCTATTAATACAAAAAATAGCCTTATCCAAAGATGTAACCATCTTCAGGTGAAGATGTCATTATGTGACGAAACCATGGTCGTTTTCAATAAACCCATCTAGTCAACCTATACAAAGTTTATTTTAATTTCCGTTAAGTATGGAGAGGTTTCCCAAAGTTCAACCTGCAGTTATTAGCTATATTATGGGCTAAACTGTGTTGGCCGATTTTGCGATTTAATTTTGAACGTCCAAAGGACTCATAGATCTAGGAATGAGTGGATCATGAAAGTATGTACGGGCTGATTGCGCCAAAAGTAGACTTATATGAAAGACCAACTTTTATTTGCATAATTGTTGCGCATGGTGATGTATGATTAGTTGTATTGCCGAAAAATCAACCCGTTGGTCCCGTTATGCACAACACCCGGCGTGGGAAGACGCCGTCACCAATGCGGTCCACCCCTCGCAACATCCCTCTTATTTTCTCCATTTCCGCGGCACCGACGGAGTCCAATCTCTTCCATATCGGCGACGTTCCCGATTTCGCCCGCTTCCACTCTCGTCCCCCTTCTCCCTCCTCTTCTTTCCCTTCCTTCGCCAACCTCCCACACTCCTTCCATTTCCTCATTTCCCTCTCTTCCACCGCTAAAATCGTATCACCTTACTGCTGCCTTCTACTCCCTCTCTCTCCCTCTCCCTCCCTTGCTCGGAACGGCTCCCTCCCCTCACCCTTTGCATGTACATTCACTATATCACCCCCAATAGCACTCTTATCCTTTCATCCCCCATCGATTTAATAACCCATGTCCTTCGTCCCCTCTTTCTCTCTCTCTCTCTCTCTCTCCTTTTCCCTTCCTCCCTCTCCGCTGGTCTTCTTTGTCCCTCATCTGTAAGCGCCCTCTTCGATTTCTTTCACGGTTCGCCTCTTACCTTCCAGCGTTTTCTCCGCTCGTTCCTTCTCTATGCTTTCTTCTCGTCATTAAAACAGGCGGACTGGTTTACTTTTTTAATCCAAAGCATTGAAACCTCGGATTGGGAGTTTATTGTGAAGGAAGATTTAGTTCGGTCTCGACGCATGATTACAGTGAAGTCTCTTGGGTCTTCTACTAGGTCAGGTAATTGGTTGCCGACGTTTCAATGGGTGCCTTCAGGTCTATCCTTAAACTAGCCATGAAGACAACGATGAATGTAGGAACTGAAATGTTGGCAACCGAAACCTTGACCTGTTGGAAGACCCGAGAAGACTTTACTTAAGAAGGAATGTTTCTAGGGTGTTCCACCAGTTTAGAGGCTCTATATTTAAATATCTTTCTCGGGCTTCGCACCGGGTAATGCTTTCATACTCCGCCGACGTTTCGGAAAACGACTTCTTTTCCATTTTCAAGGCACGTGTTATTTCCGCCCTGACCACTATAACACTAAAATTAAACAAGATGTTGATGCCCCGACAATGAAGCTTGCGATCCCTATGATTGGCTGACGTGTTCCGCTGGCCGTTGAATCATTTTCTCGTCTTTTTAATACATTTGATCACTGGCCACCAGGTATTACTCAGTTGGAATCCGGTGTGTCTATTAAAATTATGCGGGTGCAATCGTATCTCGTTGGCCTCTTTGATAATGCGGTCCCAGTAACGGTATGCGCGGCAAAGGATTTTTGCATCGGTCCATTTAATGGCATGGTCTTCGTTGATGCTGTGTTCCGCCACTGCCGACTTCTCTGGTTGCGCTTTAGATTGGCACAACCAGAGAAGTTGGCAGCGGCGGAACACAGCATCAACGAAGACCATGCCATTTACATCTTCATGTCTTTTTTTCTCAATCAGCCGTGCAATAATTATTGAATCAGAGCAGGCGCGATTTGCCATCTCGCGTCCATGCATTCTTGCGTGCGTTTCTGCGATTTCCATTACACGACGCAATTTGAAATGAACGTTCGTGCATACATCAGATTGTGCGTAATTTGTGTGAAACGCTTCAACTTGTGAAAGGAATTCTCTAGGTTTTCATCATTCTCCTTGGAAAATTTGCTTGGATTAGTAGTTAGTAAGATCAAATTACAAGAACTTTCCCGGAACTGATTATGCTCGAAATCTTAAGTTTAACTGTATCATGCTATTGTTTTTATTTATTCTTTTTTCTAAATGATAGGTATTCTGTGAATGATTTGTAATTTGGCAATCATCTGATTTTCTGTGTCACATCTCACGTTTCCGTCAAAGTTCTGTTGCGTATTGTTATGGCTGCCAATCTTACTATTCAGTGAAATGACATTGGAATGTCTGTACTTTTCAGTACACTTGCATTACCATGGGGGAAACGTATACGAAAGATCTGAGGCTCAAATGAAAGAAACTAGGATTTCTAAAATTAATGGAGCAAAGGTCTTGGGATGAAAAAGAGAAAGGGATATGCTAAATCGCTTTCGTCATGCCACTTGTGGAAGACTTCGCGAGTATTTTGGACAGTAAAGACAACGACTCAAACGCCGAAACTACTACAAACAAATGAAAGCCGCTCGGTTTGTTAAAAAAATGCTGCAAGGAAAGAGAGTGTGACATGGATGATGAAAATACGTGGTGGGAAGCCGGTAGAGAGTTATAGACTAAACGCTAGGCCAAGAATATTTGAAATATTCTTACCATGAGGGCCTAGGAGTTGATTATTATTCTAGACCACTCTTCCCATCTAAAAGCTGAAAACACTTACTTACTCCGAGTATTCATGCCTTGGGTAGTATTCTCATATACTGACAGTTAATTTTTATTTGTACTTATTTCAATGTGTTGGCCGGTTAAAAATTTCCTAACAAGGTTGCGTGTGTTCCGTATGAAATACCTTTTCATTTTCGTTGTGATACACGATTGTATTTACACTGAGTACGTTCTAGTTTTTGATGATATTTTTTTTAATTCATCTAATGATGGGGATATCAAAGGGAAGGATAATAATATTGTCCTGTTGCCAAATTTCTCCTATTTTATCGAGCAAATCTCCGTACATGTATATTTTTGTCGTATGATTGTTTCAGATCATGTGTATTAGCCACATCTATTATGAACGCATTATTACTTAAGGTGAACACACATCCGATCATTTGTTATATGTAATCTTACCAGTTTTGACAGATGTCCCGGTACAATTTGCAGATGTCATTCTCTAAAACCTGTGTATCTTCAAAGAAGCTTTCGTGGCTTAAGATGTGCTTTAATAGTGTTCATTTACTTCTACATCGTCGGGTTTATGCCGCGTGCTGTTCAGTGTCAACCCGAAGTTTCTTAATCCGTGCAGGTCACTTCGTTTTAATGAGTACTTCTTTAAGGAATACTACTTATTTAAAAACAGAGTCGGCAGCGAGTACTCCTTTGCCCTCGAAGAAGTTAGCTGCAGGGGTCACGAAACGTCGGCCTTACACCCATCGAACAACATGCGGCAAACACCCGAGCGGAATAGCAGCTCATCAGCAGTTTTGTTTTGGTTATTCTGAATTCGAATGATGACAAATACTCCAACGTAATTGCGGGTGGGCTCCCCCTTTAGCATGAATGCCTTCACCCTTCTTTTATTCCACCCTCAACATCCTAAGGGCCGCGGGCCCTTGCATGCTTCACTTCATACGCAGCTTGGCAGCCCTTCTAGGCGCCCCCACTGCTCACTCTTGCGAACCGCCGTTTCCCGCCCGTGCCTCTTCCCACCTTTTTATGTCCTCTTATTTCTACCGCGCTCGTAAAAAGACGAGCGCCGTGCTTCGGAGAAGACGCTTCTTTTCCTTCAAGCTCTTTGAGAGCCACGAGAGAGGGGAGCAATAAGGATTGAGAAACCAAAGATGACGTGATAGAGTCAGGTTTTGTGTATTATTACTTGGAGCGCAAGTGCATTGTGTACATGATGGAGCAACCAAGCAAGGGGATGAAAATAATGATGGTGGTTGTTGAATATCCATTGTTCTATGGAAGTACGTAAAAATTATTCGCGCGCGTAAAATTTTATATTAATCGCAGTTCCTACTCTGTTGTATGATTTTCTGTTGGTTCATGATATTGATCAGCAAATCCAAGAGAAATGAGGCAAACAGAGTCATCAGATATTAAATTTCTTAGAGCTGTGAAAGGATGTAGAAGTTAAGATAAAATAAGAAATGCATCCACAGGAGAAGACCTAGGTTTTCAGCCTATGACAGAAAAGTTAGTAGACTACAAAAATAGGTGGATAGAGTATGTACTTTGAATGCCTACAGAAATATATCAAAATCCGGCATTTGGATACAATCCCGAGGAAAGAAGTGATGAAAGACCGCGGATGATATGGTATAGTGAGGCAGGAGCAAGCTAAAAGCCTTATTCAGATAAGAAAAAGAAGAAAATTTTGGGCCTATTGTCATTCTGGTCTTTGAATTTGGCCATTTCGGCTGATAACTGGTGACTGGGAACATTTTTGTCGAGACTTTTAAGATGGTCCTTCAATTTTAATTCCATCATACCTTAGGTTAACCCAACCTGAAACCATACGTGATATGTTGATAGGATTTGACGCGAATCATTGTGATTATAATTGTTTATTTCGGCTTCTCTCGGTTTTGTGATTGTTACTTTAAAAAGTATGTTGGATGTTAAATCACGAATTTTAAATTCTCAACTTTTTTACTTTCAACATCACATCCAAACCATTCTGTCGGAGTGTAGCTGATATTCTCGTTACTTTTACCATCCTGAGAAGTCTTCCATAAAATCCGTGTGATTAATTTATTAGCGTACCTTCTCATTAGTTAATGACTTAAAATATGGCAATTGATTAAATGTGCATTTGAATTGTTCACCCTTTTTGAATTCATCGCATATAGTTCGAATCAAAATGAGTTTGCCGCATATAAGTCGGAGGCCAAGAGAAAAGTAAAAATAATTCGATTCCTAGGCATTAGAAATCAACTTTTTGACCCATCCGATGATTCCTTTGATCCGTTTTCCTATTCATATCCTCGTTCTAACTTTAGAATGATCTCTCTAGTTCAGTTTTATTAAAAGTAAACAGGCTTGCCTCTCCCGCGTTCCCTTTTCACGCAGGACTGTCGATTTGCTTATTTATTTCATGATTGATCGCGATGCACCGAAATAGACCCCTCGTCGTAATTCATTCATTCTCGGATCAGACCACGCTCTCCGTATCAAGCATCATAAGTACGCTCAACTTGCTTGATATCTCCCTCTTAGCCTCACTCTCATAAGGTGCTTGAAGCATTTTCGTTACTATACAGACTTGCGTGACGTTTTCAAACCTGAACTTTTTACTAATGTGTATAGATAATAGCGAAAAAAATTGCATGTTACAAGTTTGGTTTCTTGACCATTTATTGATATTTTTATAAGTAGCCTCATGGCGTTTAACATATATACATGTATATTTTTGTATGTATGTATGTATACATATATCTATCACTGATGAAGGTGCGGGCGACCCACCGAAAATTTTAAACTCGTGAGTTTACTTTTTATATGTTTTATGTTTAGTGTCACACTGTGACGAAGTTTTATATTTATTGTTTGCCAAGTTCGTGGAATCTTCGCAAGAACTATATATATATATATATATATACATATAAATATATACATATATATATATATATATAAGAGAAAATATATATATATATATATATATATATATATATATATATATATATATATATATATATATATATATACACGATGTGGATAGGATGGAGGAGATAGACACACAAAAAAAGAGACCCAAATGCCCCACAGTATGTTTCAGACGTCCACCTAACTTAGCCAATCTTCTTCGCTCCAATTCTTCGCGAGAGGGTACATCGAATGACACTCCCCGTCCCACCACACAGAGATGCAACAAACCACGGTGCAAAACGTGCAACATGTTTCGCCCCCTATCCTCATTTCAGAGTCCTAACACAGAGACGCCGTTCGACATCAAAGCCTCCGGCTCTTGCGACTCCCACAACTTAGTTTATGTGTTACAATGTAAACTATGTCCCGGTTTTTATGTGGGCGAATGTATTACATCCCTTAATATTAGAATGAATAACCATCGGTGCACCTGTAAGGACCCATCTTCCACTTTCCCCGTCCCTACTCATGTGCGGAAGCATGGCTTGTCCTTTGACAAGTGCTTTGAGGTGGCAATATTGATCTCCCTTCCCCCGGACGCCCCGTTAATTGAAGTGCGCCAGAAGGAGCTGGCCATAATCTGGTTGCTAAAATCGTACGCCGCGCCCGGATTAAATAAAATACATTAATCGCACGCTCCGCGTTGTTTTCCATTTACCCCCTTCCCTTCCTTCTTCCCCCCCCCCCCACCCTCACTGCGACCCCTTCCGCTCTCTCCGGCCAAGACACGAGCTGGTAAAAATTTCCCCTTTTCAAGAACCGTTCGTCAACCGCTGGGAAAAACCCCTTCCCCCATCCCCACTCCCCTAACCTACCGCCCCTCCTACCCCTATCCTCACCAGCGCACACGACATTTGTTCCGTGATACGCCTTGAAGACGGACTAGTTCCGAAAGCTAGCTATGTAAGTGTGATCGTCTCTTTTTTTGTGTGTCTATCTCCTCCATCCTATCCACATCGTGTGTTCATCGCCGCATGGCTGACTCCAATCCATCAACGTATTTATATATATATATATATATATATATATATATATATATATATATGCCGCCCGCAATAGGCATAGATCTGATCATATATACTATATATATATATATATATATATATATATATATATATATATATATATATATATATATATATATATATATATATATATATATATATATATATATATATATATATATATAACTGCACTTAGGATCACTTAAGTGACGAATATATAAAAGTTTGCCAGAGGAAGGCAGACGACAAACACAGAAAACAAAAAAATGATGAACACACTTACAAAGTTTCTTGATATTTCGGTGCCACTAGCACCTTGGTCGCAAGAGCGAAGACTGAGAAGGAAGGGAGGACTGAGGCGGTAGGAAGGGAGGACTGAGGCGGAAGGAAGGAAGGGAGGGGAGGGACGGGGGAAGGGGAGGAGGCGGAGGGAGAGGAAAGGTGGGGGCGGGAGGCGGGAAGTGGAAGAAATTCGAAAGGAAGAAGTAGTATGGGCAGAGGTGAAAGAAGAAGTTAGTGGGATTTATTGAGTCCTGGCGGAGAGAAAGCCTGGAATAAGTAAATGCAAGAGGACTCAAGATCTTTGATTTGGAGTGGGGAGGAGGAAGGGGGAAGGGAGGCGAGAATGCCAACCTTAAAAATATTATTTTATATATTTAAATATTATTATATAATAATATTTTTAAGGTTTGCATTCTCGCCTCCCTTCCCCCTTCCTCCTCCCCACTCCAAATCAAAGATCTTGAGTCCTCTTGCATTTACTTATTCCAGGCTTTCTCTCCGCCAGGACTCAATAAATCCCACTAACTTCTTCTTTCACCTCTGCCCATACTACTTCTTCCTTTCGAATTTCTTCCACTTCCCGCCTCCCGCCCCCACCTTTCCTCTCCCTCCGCCTCCTCCCCTTCCCCCGTCCCTCCCCTCCCTTCCTTCCTTCCGCCTCAGTCCTCCCTTCCTACCGCCTCAGTCCTCCCTTCCTTCTCTTACTTCGCTCTTGCGACCAAGGTGCTAGTGGCACCGAAATATCAAGAAACTTTGTGTGTTCATCAATTTTTTGTTTTCTGTGTTTGTCGTCTGCCTTCCTCTGGCAAACTTTTATATATATATATATAGTATATATATATATATATATATATATATATATATATATATATATATATACTATATATACTAGTCGGTACCAGATTTTCAGATTTGATGACAGTTGCACAGATTTTCTCCTAAATTCGGAACACTCGTTCTATATTATTGTAATGATGCTAATAAATTTAAAGCTCTTATGCCGAATAATAATCACGTATTTTCATACGATTTTTGCTTAAATTTCAAATTTAGCACTGTAAACCCAAGTCATAACAATTGCTTTAATTAAGACAGACAAATTTAAAACATAATAAATTGTCAGATTTGGGGAGAGAAAACCTGATATTTAAATAGACAAAAGAACTTGAAGTGCGTAAAATTCATGAGTCATGGGTATAGGTAATGAGACACATTTTGTGTTTGTGAAAAATATGCTCCACCCGCAATAGGCATAGATCTGAGGAGATATATGGTAAGACTTCAAGCATAAATATAAACAACATTATATTCCGCACTTATAATTAAACCCACCACCTGTGAGTGTGGAATTCCTCACCCAGTGAGGAATTTAACGTTGTTTAAATTTAGGTTGTTTGACGTTGAATGTTCCTTCAAGTTATGCCTGAGACTTATTGCCGATATTAATTCTGTGAGAATAATACCCATTTAAAAAGGTATTTGAGCAGGATTTTTACCCTAGTCATTATGCAGGCCATGTTCTAATTTTATTATAAAAAGCCGAATCTGTAAATTTTTAAAAACTTTTTGGAAAAAATGCAACTATACAAATCAATTTCAAATTTCTGGTGAGATATAGGCGTTCTAATTTCCTCTTTTGTTTAATAAAGGCTCTCTGGAGTACATAGGCGTACTATATCCCATGTAATAAGGCTACATTTTTTAATAAAATATCTCGAATAGTGGTTGAGCAGGTGGCTTTAACTTCTGTCTTCCAAAAATTATATTTTTTCGTTAATATGAGGCCAAATTTATTGAAATCTATGTTAAATGATATCTCGTTCAAACAACCGTGAAAAATATATAAGTTTTCGAAGTCCGGAGGAACATCGCAACTGGTCCTTTCCTACCCTCCCCTTATGACTCACACCTTCACTCGCATTCCTGGATACAGACCACTTCTTCTCACGCGCTCATATCGCCTCCTCTCTTTCCCCTCCAACTTTCCGCCCCCAGCGACGGCTCGTATTGTTGTGCTCACTTTAAGGGTGGCAACTCCGCCGCGGAATTTTCGACGAAGACCTCGTCACGATTCTCGGCTCTCTCGACACGACTATCCGGGGAAACCAGGTCAACTTCCTTGATTGTCGGCGGGCGGATTGCGTTGTCGAGGTAGCGTCGCTCCTCGCGACAGAAAAAACCTCATGGGCGGTAACCTCTCATTTTGGCATCGGTATCTTCTCTTAGGGTTAAGGCATTTCGAGCTGGTATGTTTGCGTCTCGCAAGGAAGAGCCTTTATCTGGCCTTCTCTCTCCTAACTGGATAAATTAAATAGTTCTTATTTCATTTTTTTTGGAAACAGGCCGTATTTTATTTGAATTCAACGGCAAAATACAATACAGCGAAGTCCGTGTCCTGTATTGCTACCGATGTCAGATGAAAAATCTAATCAGAAGAAAGGAGTGAATTTATTGATGGCATTGTGCCTCGTCTGTGTAGCTGTAAGCCATGGTAATAATAAGAATATCCTTAAATTTTTTAAGTAATAATGGAGAATAGAATGATGCTACGGCGCTTGCAAAAAATTTCTAAAGATGAAATGTGATCGTGTGTTATCACTCCTCTATTAAGGTAGGGAGTAAAAGGATTGTCATCCTAAGTTTGTCGAGGATATGAATGAATAAAAAAATTGCAACCCAAGTAAAATTTCCGTTATCCTCTGACGAAGGGTTACTTTAGCTGACTTATTTTAGTATAAATTTATATACTTTGTTATTTCTTCGCGGTATTATTATCATTTTAAAAAACTGACAAAATTCTGTATTGATAAGGACCATTTTATATACACCTGTATATCATTATGCAATACCTTACCAAAATTATACGGAACTAACAATGGGAACCTAAAGGCCGTTTTTATTATTGCTAGGTATGGTATCCAGTCAAGGTATTTCTTTGAAGTTAACTATAAGGTTGCTTTTCCGGGAAATCTGAAGCTACGATAGAGTATGCCGTAATAGTCCATAGCCAAAAACCAATATTTCATTATCATTGTTTCAAAATGAGATTCAATATGTTCCTTAATGGACGTGAGTCTTACGCGTCAGTAGTATATTTCTAAACTAAATCTCAAAAGCTGTCCTGTATTTAAGTCTTTTGGTATCGTTTTAATAGTATATCGTTTTAATAGTATCAATGCCAAAATACCTCACTGAATTTGACTCATGAATTTTGATGCAAATGGTAGAAAGTATTATTCGTGAGTACCGTGTGAACTACGTCTTTCTGATGAGTGTCACATGATCTATGATGACCTACTAAAACAACACCAATAGAGGGAAAAATTTCATGAGTTTGTATGAGTAATTGCCTTCCAGCAACGAGTAGTATACAAAAATTAGGTTCATGATTAAAGCCAGGTTCCATTAATTTTGTGAAGCATGTAGTGATATTTTGAGTTGGTTGCCCTATGCATGTTGCAATAATGCTCTATTGTTAAAGCTTTTTATAATTGAGATAGATAACCTTGAAAACATCAGATAGATCCTGGCTTAATCTTGTACAATTTATGCCAGTAATTGTATTCATGAATACATTTTCGGATATCCATCTCCTTAGGAATGAATAATGCTTTTTATGATAAAATCCCTTGAGTATGGACAGTATTAACCGAGCAAGATGCAAACCAGTACCTTGATATCACACCAACCTAATGTTACCGTGTCATATATCAACATCTATACCCTTATTTGATTTTAGGTAAGCCATCATCTCCTAACTATGCGTCAGTGGTAAGTAATAACAACAAGCGAGAAGGGATCCTCTCTAAATATATTTGAAAGACTTCTTTCAGAAAGAAATAATATCCTGCAACTACTATGTAAGCATCAGAGTACGAAAATGCAAACAGGAACTTCTTACTCTTCGGTCGATCTCTTGGTTCGTCACATGATCGATTTGGTACTCTCGTTTAATAACCTCCGATTGTTTTCCGATCCTCGATTAGATCTTTTTGTCTCGCGCTCTAAATTTTTCAGTTTGTTGAGATATAATTCCATCACGAGGCCTCGAGGATTAAGCGGGGAGAAAAATGCAACCCGACAATCCTCCGCAATGGATATTGTCTAGAATCGAATTTTTGATTCTTCACATCGTGTATTATGAGTGTAAATTGAACTCTGGATCAGTTAAAATAACGATGCCTGTGCATCCTAAAGACGAGCTAAGCAAGCTAAGTAGACACAATTGGGTATAACTCACAGTGGAAAAATCATTAATATTCACAGTGGAAGTGGGCACATGGGTAGCTTAATTGGTTAGAGGTCTCGGCGCGACATCGAGGGATCTGGGTTCGATTCCAAGTCCAGGCGAATGATTTTTCCACTGTGAGTTTCACACAATTATGTGATCACTAGCGGGTGACTCCGTTGAAGTAACTGCGAAGCTATTTCCGTGGTTCTTTGAAAAAAAACAAGCTAAGGAGATTTAGTAAAAATTATACTATAATGAATGGTAACTAGTTTATTTATTTTTAAAGTATACCACATGGGAGTGCACCCATCCTTCTATTGCATTCAAACTTTAAGACGCTGTCTAACGAGATGTTTTATCGCATGAGTGTATTGAAGAGTTTAAGTGTTTCTTATATACTAATGGTATACGTCTGGGGTATTTATTATGATGATATATTTACAATAGCTATAAAACTCGGTTTAGTAATTTTTGATATTCTTCACTGTCATCTTTGTGTCCTCTGTTGGAATTTAAGTGATAAATTTTGCTATTTTAAAAAACCTTGCTTATTAATATACGCCAACGACTTAACGCAAAATCTTAATATATGCGCACCGCATGCATGTGATTTATGAATGGACTCTTGCAGCGGTTTCCAACGTCGAGTAGCATTTGTGTCAAATGGTCTTCATTCTCATTGCGCACGCTAAAGGGTAAGCATGGAGTAGTTTTGTGAAGTATTTGCTCCCTAGAGAATTTTTAACCATCGTGTGTTTACTTTATTACTCTTCTATTAAATCCAAGTCGGACTAACTAATTGAGTAAATTCCACTTTCTCAGGCGAGATGTTGTAGAACAGCATTTTCAATGATGCACAAAATATATCGTACTGTCTACTTTTTATGACAAAATCGTGCTATACGTGTTTCGACTGTTTTACATTCATCATCAGGTACGACTAATCATTCACATTACCAAATCTCAATATATATGCACGTGTCTGGTTATGTGAAAGATTAGTCGTACCTGATAATGACTGCATGACAGTCGAAACACGTGTAGCTCGATTTTGTAATAAAAAGTGGACAGTGCGATATCTTTTGTGTGTCATTTAACTAACTGAAGGTGTAAGGGACGCGGAGAGATAAGAGTGGAGTCAAATACATTACCCAAAATTCCGTTTTTTATGGTTCTGTATTGATGTCCTTATTTATTAATATATATACCTGATTTTTCCTGGGAGTAAACGAGCTTTGCATTTGAGTGCCGATATTAACCTCCTACCAAACGAATACCCGACTCCAAAATCGTAATCAGCATCCTCGAACCGATTGAACATCTATTTTCGAATATATATGAACCGTACTTTAGTGCATTTAATAATGGTAAAAGAGAAAACAGGGATATGTTGCTACATATTTTTAACGAAAACTCTCCATGGTTACTATCAATAGTGGAAGTTTTACATAGTGTCCAGAGATACTACCCTGAGATCAGTACCATCAAGATGCACTACTAAGATACTAAAGGGTTGGAACTCAGAGGTATTATTTTTATTTATGTGATCGGTGTGGATACTTGCTACTTTTTCCCTCTTGCAATTATTTAAATCAAACCTTTCCATCGACTAAACGCCTGAAATTTCTTATTTTCGTATTTTGTCGATTTTTTTGAGTTAAACCCTACTTTACCGGTTGGCAAATGAGTTTTTCAACGGGGGACGGGCTTTGAAGGGGACAGAATTATAGAGTTTAGGGGAGGGTAGATGAAAGAGGAGGGAGGAACTTTGCAACTCCAGCCTGACGCTTGAATCTTGTGCCAATATTTCCTCTTTCCAAACCCTTTGTTCTCTGTTTGACAACTCGCCCTTGCTCAACCAATGTCCCCATTTGATCCTTTAACATGATGCAATCCGGCGGCAATGCATTTTTAAGGGTCTTTCCTTTGTTTTCCCCCGAGGCCAGTCGAAAATCAATTTCCTATCCGGATCGGTGAGGCATCGAATGTTTAATCTCCCACGATCCTATGCAGCAGTAGAGAGCCGTTGTGGATTTTTTCAACACGCGACGTATTTAATTTTTTTGCTCTGATGATTAGACCCTCTTTCCGGGATTGGCGAATTCTTTGTTGGCCCTAGAGCCCCACACGCGTTTGTTAGCCACTGTTGCGTGGTTTTTTCGTGGCTTTGTGGCAGTTCAGATGGCAAGGAATGCGTGCGGGCTTTGCAGTCCAGTTCGAGTGTTCAAAATTTTGAAAGTCCGTATGATATATTTACGAGTTGAATTGTCATCTTGTCCTGTGTATGGAATGGTTTCTTGAGCCTAGCCTTATTTATCCATATTAGGGGTTTGGCCGTCTATTATTCATACATGGGAGTAACTATCTTAGATGGATGAAACTGGTAATTTTGGGCAAAGGGGTGCTAAGGCCGTGATCGAGGGGAGAATATTGGAGTGGCGGGAGAGGCAAAGAATGACGATAATAGGCCTTATTAATGGAAAAGGTAGGATGCTTGCATGTAAGATAGCTCAAATTTACAATTAAATTTTGTTCAAATCGCGGTAAAGAAAGGCTACAAGTTACTATCAATTGAGTGGTACCCGTTCATGGATTTGAGTTAGTCCGTTAGTCATTTTTATAAGCTTGTTTGATTCATGTTTCAGGTGCTATTCATAATTTTGTGTTTAAAGATCAAATATTTCGGGGCGTAATTAGATATGAGTAAGTGGTAAAGTAATGAAGTAGGTCACTGTGGGATCGTAGCACTTATCAACGTACTATTGGTCACCAACTGATGGTAGCAAACTGATAGCGGATTAACTTCAAAGTGACCATATGAGCAATTCTCTCTATTTGCTCAAGAGTCAAAGGTTATCAAACAGGTTGTATCAGTGTCACCATTGAGTTATGTGGCGCACTTTTGATTGGGTGCACCAATCAAGCCATCCTGCTTTGAACAAGAACCCTTTGCCTTGAAAGTGTTTATCCAGGATTTAAAAATGATTTAAAGAGACCGCCTTTCCCTCTTCCAGCGAAAAGCTAATTATCTCTCTGCGTGTTTCGACAGCTTGAAAAACCGTGCAAAAAAAAGAGAAAATAAAATACGTTCCGCGATATAAATGTTATTTTGAATTTATTTAGCTGCACATAAATGCGTTGGTAGTATTTTACAGTCGCAAGGTAAAGGAAATGGGTACTACTCAAATAAAACTATCCATATCTCTAAGAAAATATTAGTAAAACCAGTGTTGCCGAGCTATTGACTTAGAGGAGTCTCTTAAAACAGAAAGAATGAAATAAAGTTAAAAATACCTCGAAAGATACTTTAAGAGGTACGAGCTAATTATTTCGACAAGATTAATGGACTAACTCTTCTAATATTTTTTTCAAGTGGCCACCCCGGTAAAGTATGGTGTAGATACACTGGATCTTTTTAGGCCTGAACTCAAACTTTTTTACCTCCATATCGGTACTAGTGCAGGAAGAACAGACGACTGAAGCGAGAGAGAGGAAATAAAAATGAGGAATAAATATATAATGCGGAGATATTTAAATATATTATCGGTCTAAATGTTGGTTAGCTGCAGCCCTCCAACTCACCTTTCTCGTATTCAAATACTTCCTTCGTCTTTACTTGGGCGTCTTTCAAAATTTTTATCATGTATCCCATTCTTGGTCTTATTCCATTATTTTTCCCATATATTTTTCCCTCCGCCATTGTTTCCAAAAGGATATTGTCTTGTCAAATATGTCTAATAAGCTTACTTCTTCTTATATTAGAGTTTTATCACATTTAATATCAACCCAACTCTTCCTAAGACTTTTTCTCCCTCCTAGTGATCATTATCTTTCTTCAGTGACACAATATTTCCCTTGCTCGCTATCGTATTTACCCATCAGCTGTTATTGCCCCGGCATCACTACCACATGAGCATGTCCTAAATATATGTTTTAGTAAAGCCTTTTCTATCTGCAAGGCTGTCATCAGTAGTTGTCAGATGTCTCTTCTTCTGGTTGACTGCCTTCTTTGCTTCACAATATCTTTTGACCTCTTACATAAGATCAACATATCCTATCTTATATTTTGCCTTGTTGGCAATGATTTTCATCAAGAAGTTGATCCGTGAACATGGCTCCAAAATCTATGGTACCTTACGTAACATTGAGATGGGAGCAATATGAAATCTTACGATGTCTTCAATAGAGGGTTAAGCGGGAGCTGGCTCAAATCTGGGCTGGGTGAAATCGCCTTACGTAATGCTTGAATTGACCGCACATCTTATGATATTTTTTATCTCTTGTTTCACTCTGTTTCCTCCTTGACCACCACCGATATTTTTATTCCTCCGATAAATTCCTTCTCCGTACTTCCAGAAATGTTATTCATAAAGCCAACGGTCAATATCTTTGGGAAAATATCATAAGCTGAATTGTTTCGTCTCCTTTTTGATGCCAATGCATTGAAAAGGATAATTTAGGCCGTGCGAGGAATTCAATGGTTCTGTCGAGGTATCTTTATTTATTACCCCGGTATTTTTTCCCGGGACAAGAATTCCGTCATTTCCGTGGAATCCGATCGTATACCTGTCCTCGATCCTTCTGTCTGGTTCCGTTCCATCCTCCCTCCCACTCCATTCCACTCCATCCCTTCGGAGGCCCTTTTCTGCGCAGATGGCAAAGCCCTCGAGCCATACCTCCCACCCCTCCTTCGACCCCCTCACCGTTGTTCGAGTTGTTGTTTAACGTCGCCGACGGGAGTAAATTTCCCTCGCTCCCGTGTGCTATTTTTAATGCGTGCAGTGTTGGGCTGGATGTTGCTAGCGCCCCTCTGGGCGTTGCGTTACTAGCGAATTCTTCCAACCAAAGATCCCTCCCCACCTCCCCCTCTCCCTCCTCTTCCCTCCCTCCACTTCCCATCCACTCTCCTCTTTTTTCGATGTTTCTCTCTCACTCTCTCTCACTAGTCCGCCTCCACTTGGGATTTAATCCAAAACTTTCTGTGGTTCCAAACAAAAGTAACTTTTTCTTATGCGCATTACTTAAAACCTTTACAAAAATCAAAGTACGGAAATAGAAGTCAGTGACACCAAGAAAGAAGCAAAAATAAGAAGAGGTGTGAGACAAGGTTGCCAAATATTGCCTTACTTGTTTAACCTATACGCAGAAGAAGCAATGTCTGAAATGAAAACAAAGACGAGGAATTAAAATAAATGGCAAACAAATTCATTGCATTCGATTTGCAGGCGACATAGCTCTAGTAGCTGACTCAGAGAAGGAATGAATTCGGATGCTTAAAATTCAAAATAATATTTTATTAAAACTAAAACTTAAAATAAACACCAAGAAAACAAAAATCATGGTGGTAGAAAGAAAGAGAAGTGGAAAGATAACGAATATACGAATAGACGGAGTGAGACTGGAAGAAGTGACAGAGTTCTGCTACTTGAGTAGCATATTGGAGAATCATAAAAACTGCTTCTATTCACTGTAATGCGCTGCGCACTTAGTATCCAAACAGCGAGCTTACTTTTCATTCGTTGTAGACCCTGCGCTTTTCTATGAAGATTGGGAGCAAATCTGAAGCTGTTTTTGGGAAGTCCATCGTGTGAGATACTCCGTCGTCCCGGCATTTTGATGGCCGAGTTTTAAAAATCTCCCAAACCCTTTGCTTAAGATAGTTGAAAAACTTCCTATTAGCTGTATGAAATCGAACGCGCGTATGGTGAACCTATAGTGTGCTACTTACCGGCAGATTACCGAACGTTGCCCTATTTATCATCGTTTTTGTGGGATGGATTACGTGGATGTATTCCAATCGGCTCCAGCTTCAACAATGTGAATACAAAGCTCACCAATCGTGGTTTTCCTCACTATTTTTTCCACTACTTAAGGATAAAGTTACATGGTCTTGAGTCTATAATATTTGTTTAAAATGGCTTGGTAATAGAAGAAAGAGTATATCTTTCTGTTTCATGCGAAGCCATTTTAGCGGGATGCTGATACTAGAAACGAAAGCTCCAGGGAAACGGATTTAAGCAAGAAAATGAAGGCATAATGCCGTCTTATAGTTTGTGCTTGTTGCAGATGTTATCAAAAGTTAAGGTCAATTTCCATTTGCTTAATCGCTGAGGTTGTCTCCATGAGCTGAAAAGGATAATTTTATAATTGTCATTTTTTAGTGATTTTCGTTTACGATTCGTTACACTCCACTTTTGATTTTCTCTAGCGAAGGCATTTCGTTGCTGTAAAGAATATTCTTGAAAACTACTTACAAAAAGGCTAAATTTTTCATTTGTTTTCACTTCTCATTTCTGGTGGGACTTCCTTTGCTTTTTAAGCGGCACGTTTTGAAAGCTGGAGGAAGTTGCTCCCGGATGACATTGTATTAATTGCGAAAAAAAATATCCACTTTGTTTTCCATGTTATTGTCCATTCGTCATACTTATAAGGTATTGAAGAATTAGAGACGTGTAGTCTTACTGCATGAGAAGCTGCCTTGAGATAGCATATAAATCCAGCAGAACAATAGTTAGCTAAGAATTATATGATATGCTCGCACCTCGAAATGATTTACGCTCGGCGTTGATAATCGAGTTAAATGGAACAGCTTGTCAAATTAATAATAATCATATAATAATTCTTTATTCCATTCATATGTATGTACATTTGGTTATTTATACAAAGTATAGGAACATAGGTACCCCAGAGGAACTACCTGATTTGGGGTTACCATCATCTGAAAGTTTTTGTGGCAGAGCTGGTGCTGATCAGTTATCAAACACATTATCTCAAAATTTTCTAGTGCTTCCATACCATTTTGTGCATTCATATAAAAAAATGAAAAACTCATGTTATTACGCGTTCACTATTTTTTTACTTCAGTTTTACAATAACTTGAGCAATAACAGTTATTTACACAGTTCAACAAAAACTTATATTTAGAAAACAAAAAATGCATACACCACATATAGATGAATTAAGTTGACAGTAAACAATCTCAAATCAAACATAACCCCAATTTTAGTAATTAACATTCCTAATGCATTTTTATACAATCTTTTGAAACAAAGACTCGACTTCCTAGTAACACATTAGCCATTTTTTAACAGCTGAAGCAAATCCCGATTCTGTGTCTTTCTTTGCCACATCCTTTGGCAGAGTACGCAATAGTTTTGGCCCCAGGTATAGATACGAATGACGAAAAATTTCGTTCTTTGGCCTAGGTATTTTAAAGCCTGTCTCAAGTCTAATGAAATATGTATTTGGTTTGTCCTTTTCGCCGCCACGATTGTAAAAGACTCTTAGCACTTTACAAATGAATAAGTGCCATAATGGCAGTATATTTAGTTTTATAAAAAGAGGGAATGAGTGGCTTTTTCTTGACGACCGCGTAATAACCCTGACAACCCTTTTTTGCGCCACCAGTAAAGGTTTAATGGTGGTAAAGTATGCTCCACCCCAGCAAGTAATTCCATACTGCAGTCTAGAGTTGACAAGAGCATAATACACCTTCCTCAATACTGTTTCAGGGCAAATGTATCTGAGGAAGTAGAATTTTCTTACCATAGAAATCATTTCTGATTTTAACTTATTTATATGAATCTTCCATTTACAATTTTGATCAATGTATAAGCCCAAGTATTTAATTTGACTAACCTGTTCTAGCAAAATACATTTGCCACAGAAAATAACATCTCTTTTTGCACAATTTACATTTTGTTAATATAGTTTATTTTGATAATATAGTTTATTTTTATTGAAAATAGTTATACTCGTGCTAAATTCGACATATTTCGTTTTTGAACTCAGTATCATACAATTTGCTGAGAACCATACATTCAGAGTTTTGAGGTCACTTTGCATCTGTTCATATAAATCATCGATACAGTTAGCCGAATAGCTTAGTGCAGTATCGTCTGCAAAAAACGTTAATTCACCTTTAAACCTGCCACCACATAAACTATTTACATAAATTAAAAATAGTACGGGGCCTAACACAGAACCCTGTGGTACACCACAGGTAAAATGGATCTTTTCACTGTAGCAATTTTGTAGACGCACACATTGGTATCGATCACATAGATAACTTTTAAACCAATCATACGCAACACCGCGTATACCAGTTTCCCATAATTGCTTCATTAATATCTTGTGATTAACAGAGTCAAAAGCTTTGGTTATGTCCACAAACAGGCCTACAACTTTGCAGTTCTTATTCAGTCCATCGTTCAAGTCTGAACAGAATTTTAATAAGGCATCTTCTGTACTTTTACCACTCAGAAACCCGAATTGATTATTGTTAAAGAAACTGTGCTTATTTAGATAATTAAGAAGCCGAATTTTAGTAACTTTTTCAATAATTTTGGAAAACACAGATAGGAGAGATATTGGTCTATAATTGTTTATATCCATTTTATCACCTTTCTTAAAAATAGGTACAACTATTGCTGTTTTCAACTGGCTCGGGGATATTCCCGTGTGCATACTTAAATTAACGATATAAGCAAGAACAGGAGAAATATTTTCATTAATTGCTTTAATAACATATACAGATATACTATCATTACTTTTGGATTTTTTTGGCTTTATTTCTTTTTTAATGTTGCTAATTTCTTTCTCATTTGTTGGTACAAAAAACAATGAATCACGTAAATTAATGGATGGAAACATTTTTTTATATTCACCCATATTATCTTGTAGGTGAGTGTTCTGGTCCAACGATTCAATCACTTTTTCAAAATGACAACTGAATTCATTGACAATGTCCTGACACTCGGTAGCAACGATGCCATTACTTGCTTTTATTTTCAATAAATTCTCATTTATACACTTTCCACCGACAATTGAATCCAAAATGCGCCATTTTGCAGCTGTGTTATTGACATTACTATCAAAGAGGCTCAAATAATAATTTTCTTTACACACTATAATATCATTTTCTAATCGTCGTTTGTATGATTCATAATGCCTTTTCAATTTTTCGTTATCAGGTTGTTTCCTCATTTTTTTAATACATTGAATTCCTCCTAGAAATCATTCTGCACAAAGCAAAAGTCATCCAAGGTTTAATTAACCTTTCCCTTCTTCCGCTTTCTAAAACATACTCAGCTTTTTCAGTGCAGCATTTGAATTTTTTCATAAATAGCTCATAGGCTACATAAACATTTTTTTCCGAATAAACATCATTCCAGTCACATCTTTTCAGAATATAATTTAAATGGTTATAGTTTATTTGGCGATGACTTCGATCTACTTGTTCACTGATATTTAAGATAGCTTTCATATTCTAAGTACATGTTATAGCATGATGGTCTGTTAGTCCCCAATCGATCACTTTTCCGTCATAGTTTAAGTTATCTCTACTTCTGCAAAAGATGTGATCTATGCAGGTTTTGCTATTTTTACTATTTCTAGTTGGAACTTGGACCACTGGATCCAGTCCATGACTAGCCATAATGGTTAGATAATCATACGACATATCGTTAGATTGTAATATACAAATATTCATGTCACCAATTATTATTAAGTTCCTCTCTTGAGAGATGGTTAGTACTCGATCCAATTCTCGTAGAAAATGTTCAACGGGAGTAAAATTAAGCCTATATACACCAATGATAGATATGGAAGAGGAATTATTAAACCCTACTGTTAATTTAACCATATCTGCAGCTTTTAATTCACCTAATTCACTGGAAAAAGAATCGTAATTATCTGTCACATATGCAATCACTCCTCCAGCCCTGTAGTTGTTGTTACATACATCAAAACTCCGATATCCAGCTATTTGATACATAGATACTTCAGTGTCATTAATCCAAATTTCGGTTAAAATTATTATGGAAGGTTTCATGTCAAGGTTAATCAGTTGAAATACAAAATTATCGAAATTCGCTCTCAGACTTCTTATATTTTGATGTAAGACATAGAACCTGTCTACATTAACTCCAAGTTAAGTATATCATTTTTTATCAACCGGCAATTTAGTCTAGTTGCTTTGTGTGTAAATTTTATTTATTATTTTTCTCTTCATGAAATGCCACAATGGATACAATTATTTCTGATTTTTCAGTTTTTCTTAGCCGCTTGTCTGCGAGTGTCATGGCAGCAGTCTCTTCAATTGTGGAGTCAGAATAATCTCCTCCCATTTTCCCGCCTTATTTCGGCCTAATTATTCTTTTATTTGATCTCCATTTTTCCCAGAACCACATATTTTTGTAAATTACTTTTTGAACGTTCATTTACGTGATCATATTACCTTTATATTACTCAATGATGTGCACGTGAATGGTGGAATAGAGGGCAGCGGAATGTCAAACTCGTCCCAATAAATACTAAAAAATAATGCTGCTTTATTGAGGAACGTATTTTCTCCGATAAATTTCGGGCAGAATTGGGTTGAAACACCTTTTTCGTGGTTTAAATTTGTGGTTCCCGAAGTGGACGCTACCACCCACGCGGAGCAGTGTTAAGCTATGGGGCGATAAGAAGCAAGGAGGCGGCGGGCAGTCGCTCGATGCGGCATCCTAACCAAATTTTAAACGTTGTTAATATCCTTTGGTAATCTTTCGTTACCTACACTTAAATAGGTCAATATAACCACTGCATTTAACGATTTCCTGGAGTGGAGAACAATTTAAACATCGCATTGATCTTATCCAACAACAATGCTAACATAAGGTTGTTCGCCCCACCTTTCACTTTACTGGTTAAAGTAATAGGTGGGTTACTGGCTAAAGAAAAAGATAAAGGTACTCACAAAAGAGAAAGTAATTCGTTTCTATAGTAAAATTTTTGATATTTTTTACGTAAGCCGTAACTCGTCTTCTACATTTCCCGGGATCAATTAATTCTACATGTTTTGGATTTGACATAAACATTTGATTGACTGGAGTTACTTTTAATTTTATTTTTTATGATCCTTCTGTCTTAGTCATGCAGTCTAGTATTTAAATGCTAATTAGGGGGGCATTAGGCGTAGGTTTATGGAATAAATTGGCCCGCAAAAGTTTGGAAAACACTGGTTTAAAGGTACTAATTTTCAATAGTAAGTCAATGAAATCTCTCGGGATTCCCACCGGGTTAAATTTTTGTCTGCTGCCAACGTTTCGATGGATAACACTTCCATCGTCATCAGGGTAATGATGTCCGGGACGCCTGCGTTCTCCCTTATATAGGGTTTTGGACGGTTACATCTGACTGACCATTGTTGTTGCTTCTTTCCGTTATTATTTTTGAAATTAAAGGTTCCACCCTAGTTTACCGAGTTCCCCAGGGAAGCGTGATAGGCCCAATTTTATTTCTTTTTTACGTAAATGACTTGAATATAGTAATAAAAAATAGCAAGCTCCCTCTTTTTGCCGATGATGCAGTAGTGTATAAGGAAATTAGAAATGAAGAGGACAGTCAGTCTTTAGCTAAGGATTGAGATGCGATTGATGATTGGTGTGATAGTTAGCAGCTAGACTTAAATTTGAAGAAATGCGCAAAACAACTTTTGGAAAAATAATTTCTTTCCCCGGCATAGTTATTGCATCAAAGAAAAGAAAATATCTAACATAGCATCTATTAAATACTTAGGCGTCACCATCACTGAAGACATGTCATGGGGGAAACACATCAGGCCTCATTTAGAATACGCCGCTAGTATATGGGATCCGTACGAGGAAGGTATGATAAAAGAATTAGAGCGTGTGCAAAGGAGATCCGCTAGGTTTGTTAAAGGCCGTTATGATAATTGCAAAAGTGTTACGAGTTTAATAGAAGAACTAGGATGGGATTTACTATCAGAACGCAGGTTAAAATTTAGGTTAAACCTTTTAAGTAAATTCGAAACCGATTTGTTCACAGATGACGTTAGATATATATTAAGAACCCCTGCGTATTATGCTAGGTTTGACCATATCCACAAGATTAGAGAGATAGATTGTCGTACCGATAGATTTAAAATGTCATTTTTCCCGCGTACCATAAGAGAGAACAATAGGCAACGTAGCAAAAGGGATAGGTAGGTGAAATATAGTTAGAGTAGTCTTTAGTGCATGATGCATGTAATAACAACCAATAATCCCTTTCTTATTATGTAGATACTAACCAACTAGCTGCATGTGATCCTATTATCTAGCATGCCTTCCTTAAATATCCTACTTGCATGGCAATAGTGCATGTTTGGTGATCTTCACCCCCTGTCACACACCCCCGTGGTGGCTCGCAGGGTATTACGTAGATGATGTAGATGTAGATGTACCCCGAGTTTCGATAAATCAAGGGTCTCGATAGAGGAGAACGTAGTCGTCCCGGGCATCATTACCCTGATGACGTTGGAAGTGTTGTCCATCGAAACGTTGGCAGCAGCCAAAAATTTAACCCGGTGGGAATTCCGAGAGAATTTCACACATATTTGCCGGGAAAATACAAAATCATTTATCAATGAAAACTGGTTGAAAAAGAATGAACACTTAATGAGAAGACCTGACGATTATATTGCTTAAGGGGCTTTGAATATGAACGTGGATTGTAATAAAAGTCGAGGAGACCCAGATGACAGGTTGGAGTGACTGTTTATTTGACATTTGAGTACTTGAAGCAGCAAAAAACTCAAGGGCAATTGGTATGGGGGTTTCCAGGCTAACTTCACTGTAATTCAGGCGTGAAATTGGAGATTTTAACATGTGCTTGTATGAACATTGCTCAGATTACTGCTATAAAACGTCAACTGTTAACGAGAAAGCATATTCATATATAAAGCATATATAAAACATATGAAATGATATATATTCAAGCTTTGAATGAAAACTGTTTGTGAGGAGCGTAGTCCCGGGGAAAGTGAATAAAAATGAAATATTGTCATCTCACCACTTAATGTTTTAAGTAACTGGCGTATTACTGGGGTAATAGACGTCAAAATTTAGTAGCTTCACAAAAATAGCGCCTATGACTACAAATGGACAAATATGATCATTGAAAATATATTCGTGGAATTATCTACTTATTTAATACCTTAATTTTAATTTCCAAAATGTAACCTATTTCATCTGTGGAAGCAGGATTCATAAACTTAATAAATAAAAATATGTACCTTAGTATTTTTCTTGACTCACATAGTCATGCCAGAGCCACCTTAAATCTTCAATCCCATAAAGATGACTATAGTTTTTACACTTTTATGGACTCATCACTTAGGCCTTTCATTTTTTGCTGCAACTGAACGATCGTTTCTAACCCTGTATGCTATTTAATCTAATTTGTATTTTGTGGAGAGAATCCTGTTCGTGCCTAAAATGCAGCGCGCTTTAGATTAAACCTTAGGGCTATACCAGCTGCTCACATCTTCTATCTCACACAGTCCGCCGCAAACTGAAAGGGATCATTCACTCTAAGAGATCGACCCGAAGGTTCCTTTGATAAGTGAAGGAGAGGCAAACCTCTTGCCAAAGCCCGAACGCCTGTGCATTTCACGCATTCAGGTTACAGCAGCCAGTTCCTTTCCCCTTGACCACCTGCGGCTTCCAGCGGATTTTTGGATGCCCAGAAAGATCGCATCGCTTGGTTAAAAGGCTGGTTATTCCGTAGAGAATCGATTGGATGCGAATTTTGGCTCTCTCAATTCTCGGCTAATTATGATACCGTGCCTTCCCTTGTGGAATATAAGGAGGTTGAATCGAGACTATCTCAAAGCAAATACCATTATTCCAACATTTTATTTTTGACGCATAAAAACGCCTTTGAAGATGTTAATTGATGCTTTTAAATCGAAGATTTTCATTTTCATTATTACATTCATTATCTCGCCGAGCCCTTTGCAGCCTCATTTCTATCAAGCTAACGTATTTTGCTTTACAATTTTGCTCTAATCCTCAATTTTCTTTAATTAAGGCGCTTAGGCGGGTTCATTTTGTTACTCTCCTTCTTGGAAATATTCTCATTTTTATTGAAACTTTTTAATAAAATTAAATCGCCTAAATCTTTTAAATTTGATTTTAAATGAATTCACTTTGTAATATTCCACAAGGTGTTGATTACTCCGACCTAGGTTTCGACTTAAGTTAAGTCATTATCAAAGTCCTTAACTTAATTTAAGTCGAAACCTAGGTTGGAGTAATAAATACCTTGTGGAATATTACAAAGTGAATTCATTTCAAATCATCGCAATGTTGTTCTGCCAAGTGCAGCCAGCAAATTTATCATATATTCTTTTAAATTTGTTTTCTTCCCTCTCGTCCATCATATCTATTCCTTGTTTAAGTCTCTTTGTAATTTAGGCTTAAATTCTGGAAATTACATAAGCTTTCGGCGTAATTAATTGAAGATGGTTTTACTGCAAATGCTGCAAATATGAAAAAATGAAATGACTAATACTTCCGTCATTACCCTTTACATTAGGTCATTAGAGGGGAAGTTAGCGAGTGACATCCCAGTGTTCGTTTTATTTTTTACCGCCATGGCTTTAATGATGCGCTAAATCACCAAATGGTATCCTGATATCTTCCTACCTATTGATTGCCCTCTATTGGTGGCAAAATTTTCTGCAGTTGAATGATATAAGGATCGTTTTCGGAAATGATTTTATCGAAAACAAACCCTAGATCCTACGAAACTTTTTATTAAAGAGTTCAAAAAGTTTATAATTCAATTTCTCTACCTACTGTTCACGGGAAACATTTCACGGAAATATATTGTGATTGCAGCAGAGAGGTGTCATTTTCTAGAGAACTGAAGCCCACCTAGTTTGTACAGGTAGTTGGATGCCCTAGAAATAGACAATTGAAAGTAGTGTGCTTCTTTAGTTTAGAAATGTCAAGGTATTGAAAGAGAGTCAAATAGGTGAGCAGGTATATAGTAGTAGAGCAAATAGTGTCAGAGGAAGCGATGGACCGCGTAAAAATCAGGGACAAATATAGTACTAGAGACTCTAAAGAGATGGAATACTAGGATTCTTAATAAGATGGTAGCTTGCATTCAGTTTCTAGATTCAATTCTTTCCCTGCAAATGTTTTGTATAAATGCTTACCGGGAATTCCACTAGATTAAATTGTCAGATAAACCATCTACTTCCCCTATGTGGAATCCCAATTGGAAGACGCTCCCGGCATTTGGGATCTTTTTGAGGTAGACTTGAATACGGAGTTAAAACTCTGGAAGAAAATATCGGCAAGATACGTAAAAGGTCGTTATGACAGTCTCGCAAGTATTACTGACCTGTTCCAGCAACTGAGATGGGATTCGATTTCGGACAACCGATTTAAAATCAAACAATACTTGAGTGTTTGGGAAACGAAAGTGGTTTGTAAAAATGTGGCACCATTTAGGACACAATTAAAAGGAGCCTGTTTTACTTTGGCTCACAGCAACAATTAAATTCTCTCCTTCCAGCTTCACCACCACAATCCTCACGTTTTACTGTCACTCTGATTTCATTGTTTTGCCCCATTATTCTGTCAGAATGATTCTCTTCGTCTCCTGAAAAGATCACTTGATATCCGTCGCTCCAGTAGTCGCCTGCCCCCTTACACTTGGTCTCGCTAACTCCCATTATATACACCCCCAGCGTCACCATCTCTGTCTTCGCATTCTCCAGCTAAAGATCTTACGTGGCATGTCTCTATCCTGCACTTGTCCTTTCTGACTCCTCCCAGAAGTCCCCATCTGGATCGGGGAACTATTTTATGTAGATGTTTAACTGTGCGAAATTCCTCAGAGAAAAAATCAGCCTCCATGACTGAGATTCGAACCCGAATCTCTCGATTTCCGGCAAACAGAGTGAGCACCTCTCTGTGTTCATAGTACGATCTTTCGTACTATGTACGGGCAGCAAGTACGGGCAGCAAGTACGGGCAGCTTAACTGGCTAAAGTACTCGGCCGGAAATCGAGGGATCCGGGTTCGAATCCCGGTCAAGGTGGATAATTTTTTTCTCTGTGGAATTTCACACAGTTGTGTTTTTCACACAAAATGTTGTCAATTTGTAGTAATGTTGTTCAATTTTCATACAAAAGTGGAACTCCGTGGCTAGTCCCGTATAGCTAAAGAAATCTATTAGATGTTGAATTAGTTAAAAGGGACGAAGTTTTAAAGGACAACTCGTCCATCGTCATCAGGGTGAAATTTATTTTCGAGACCTCGGTTAAACCTTGGAAATAAAATAAAATAACCCGGCAGTTTTTCCGAGAAAAGTGTACGTACCCAGTGGGGAAAGTTTGTGCAGAATTAAGTTTGAAGTAATTCAAAGTCTGTGCAGCGTTGCATTAATGTAGAATGGACGTGCAAAGGATGTTCTTCGCTGCATTAACTTTGCCCATGTACAACGTGAACAGTCTTAGCACATTCATTGAACATCCATAGGGGACTACGACAATGATAGTTGTTTTAGCACATTGTTTGAATGATGTCTGTTGGACTCATGTCCTGAAATGCAGTCCGTGCGCCTGGATAAGTAAACCCCGTGGCCGCTGGCCGCGTCGTGGCCGAGCGTAGGATCCTCACGACTTCTTGAAAGAAAATAGTGCTGAGTTATTGTACATTGGGCATTTGGTTTTAATGCTCAACAAACGTTTGATTCATTGTATATCAAGGAAGGATTGTTTTTGTGTGATACTCCCGATTCCTTTTTGATTAAATCCCAAGTTTATAAATAAATAGTACCCTTCGCGGAAGCATACCCAAGCCTGTGCTGCGGCTAGCTTCTTCCATGCTTCCAGCACTTCGTTTCTTTCACTATTGGACTTGTGACGATCGAGTTCGGACGTGTCGACGATTAAAAAGCTGAAGCGCGTTGTGGAGGAGCCAGGAGGAGCCAAAAATGATTGAGGTGTCAAGAGTTCCTTCTGTTGCTATAATAAACATTCGCTCTTGTTTGTTTCTTTGAGAATACTGTCATTATGTTAGTATCTTTTAAAATAAAGTGTGTTTATATGTTAAATCTACTCTTTGCACTGAAATCATTTCCCATCTTCTTGGCCGTACTTCAAATGGCAGTCCTGAAGCATATACATTGAATGTCCATATAAGAAGGTAAGTATATCTCACAACATGTGACTGGAAGGTTCAATGCACTACCGCACCCTGCAAGGATTTGGCAGGTGGCATATCCAATGCCTATGCAAAGCACTACCTTGGATGGCGGTGGACCAAAATGCTAGTATTTTGCACGATCTAAATCACCCAGCAGGGCTTAGGTAGTGCTCCGTGAACATCCAAAATTGCACCAAAGTGTACGTCTTTTGCACGATCTAAATCCCCAGTACAGCTTATAGGTAGTGCTAGGTGAACATCCAAAAATGAACCAAAATGCACGTCTTTTGCACATTGTAAATCCCCAGCAGGGCTTAGGTAGTGCTCGGAGCACACCCCGTGAACATCCAAAAATGAACCAAAATGCATGTCCTTAGCACATTGTAAATCCCCAGCAGGGCTTAGGTAGTGCTCCGTGCATATCTTTTGAACATCCAAAACACCATGTCAGAAAAAGGTCGACCACCATGTACAGTCTATGAAGCATCTTTGCACCTTCATACTGAAGGATCTGGTCAGGGATAGTGCACGATGCACATTCAAAGAACGTCCTTTGCACTACTGCAGGAGAATGTTCTTTGCACTTGGATAGTGCGCCATTTGATACTTCTTTGGACGTTCATGAAGAACATTCTTTGCGCCAAAGACGCTGCACTAAAGAATGTTCTTTGCATGTCCTTTGCACCAACTTTTCCCCACTGGGTAAAACCTGCTTCAAAGCGTTTTATGAAGTCGGAGAAGCATAAGCATTCGGAGAGGCTTCAGTCTTATATCATCTACTCCCAAGCTCTTGGAACTGATTGAATTGCTTGATCGTTTGTCGAAACGGATGACCGACGCGTGGCTTCTGAGGAAACCGGAAGTGAGCAAGAGGAAAGGCGGCGAGCGCGTTAGAGGGCATTTAAAGACCTCAGTCCTCATGAGACGTGAGTAATGAGCGCTCACCCCTTGGGTGGTCAAGTAAACAAGCACCGCGCTCTTATCCCGTCCCCTCGTATCATAGTCATGATTCTCGGCGGTTGAGTAGGCTTTTAACGTCCGTGGATGAGAGTTCACCTTCCTGAGCAATTGGCCAATTTGGGACTCCTCAACGATTTTTCCACGAATCTGTCCATTCATGTACTAGGGCGCGTAGATATATCGTTTAAACTCTTTGACATTTCCACGGCGTTGGCATTTGGCCAATTCCTAACGAAAAGCACCCAATCGACCGCTGTTCAAAGGCGTGTTTAAACGATACATCTACCCGCGTAAGTGCGTGGCTGGACAGATTCGTGGAAAAATGCTCCAAATTAGAACAGGGGCTATTTTATTGCCACGCGTTGAGGCATTTGAGTAATTATGGGTGTTTACTCCATGTTATGTTAATGGTGAATGTGTTCAAGCAATATTCGCGCCGGTGCATGAATCGTGTAAACACGGTTGGTCGTCCCGGCTAAAGGTCAGAGTACTAAATTATCTTCAGCTGATCCTGGATATACGCTGAGGAATTGGTTAGCGTACTCTTGGTCTTGGTGTTGCGATGGCTATTGATATTCAAAGGGTCCTTGAAGTAACTGACTAATTTATTAATTTAACAAATTTACAAATTCCGTTTATTAGATCCATTAAACTGAGCAGACATAATTGAATTATTAATTGTGCACGGAATTTAATGAAGGTTTTAACATTAATGCAAACCGTAGGCATGTAGTTGGATGCTACGTTTGATCATGTGTAAAAAATACTTGCATAAAAATGAAAACAGAAATTTGGGTCATTTTTATAAATTTTCCTGCGTGATAAGGATTGAGATTCTGCGAACAAGAGAAATTGGATAAAAATTATGATCTGCTCAATTGAAAAATTATTCTTCAAATAATATTTCAATATTTTGCCATGGGATTCTGTGGTTCACTTTCGGGTGCAATTATAACCATGATATATTTATTTTCTTAAGCATACTCACCGTTTAAACTGTTAGCGATAGTATGAAGTTTTTCTCAGTATCAACTGGATATCTGTTTATAAATTTCGATAATGCTATCTTTAAATTCATTTCTAGTGTTAATATCTTCTAGCCATTACTCTCGGAGTCTTAGGAGAAAACATATGTCTGAGTATAATGCCAGATGCCAATGCCAAAATTTCTGCTGAGATTTGATTTAATAAAGCAACACGGTGGTAAGTTCTTGCGCAGTAGTATTTCGCGTGCCACCTCAGTAGGAATTAAAAATAAAATTCGTAATAGGCAGATGACTGAAAAAATGAAAGCCAGTAGCAAATTCGTACATATCCGGGCACGTATACGGGCATGCTTGATGAAAATTCAATCGCTCACCGGCCTCAATCCTGATTCAGTTGTATTTGTTTTCAATTCCGTTTAGCCTCGTGTAAATGCTCTGTTTCTCTTTTTGTATTTTATTTTTCGCTGGATTTCTACGTATGAATATCCATCTGAGAATTTATTTCCGGAAAAGCGTTACAATTTGAGCGTGCAGTTATAATCTCTGATGTTTTGCTACGTATCTGCTGATGCCGTTGCGTTTCAACTGAAGTTTGTGTGCATGTGAAGCACCCTTCTTCCTCGCATCGCGCAGTTCGTGGAATATTTTTTCCGGATGAGAAGTTTTCGAGATCCTTACAAATCGTATCTACCGCGTCCCTCCCTTTATTTATTCGTTTATTTTTTTGTTAAGCCGAACACTTGCAGTAATGTTTTCAGCAGTGAGAATTTATCCATTCGTTTTTAATTTACTAAACACATTTGCATTTTGGAATACCATTATCTTTTAGCTCACGGAGTCAAATGAAATTTCAGGATTTTTTTGCGTGCATTATATATGTAAGTAAAACAAATTGAGAGATATTGAATAATTGAAGTGTATTTTTACTTTTCGAGTTAAAAAATCCATTAGACTCAGTTTCCAATCCTCTAGTTATGTCCCTGAGAACTCATTTTAGTTCTAGATCATAAATAACAAACGCGAAATATTAAAAGTCGTTTACATAAATACAAATAGATGCCTGGCCAGAGGATCAAAGTTTATATAATTAGGGGATATATACAAGATGCGGTTATAATGCGGTTTCATAATTTTTGGGAGAAATGGTTTTACAGTTTTATCGTAGGAGTTATTTATTTGTGCTAATTGGGAGACCAATAATTGTGTCTGTTTTTTGCTCGCCTTTTTCTCGTATACCTATGATGAAAGATGCCAATAAAAGAGTTTATAAGGTTGTCAAATTTACGTACACCATCTGTTGAGACTTTGAACAGCCTCAAGAACGTAACAACATTGAGAAAATGCAATTGGGAGAAATAAAATGTCCTAAAATAGGTATAAATTATCTTCAGGCCATGATTTCTGCTTGTAATCTACTCAAATTAATGATAGACTCTTTAAAGTGATAATAAGTAAAGCTTGCTCCGTCTGAAGATGTTTGTTTTACACTGACGTCGCCAGAAGAAATAATGCATTAGTGGAAACGAAAATGGAGGGTATAGTTCTTAAGATTATCATCTTTAAAGTTCAAATTGTTTTAAAAAATTCATAAAATTAACATTTACAAAGAGATATTCATTTGTAACAGTCAGATATTCAGTGATGGCTATTTTTCTTTTACTTTTCATGGTAATTGTGTAGTGAGAAATTAGAAAAGTGAAATTATCTTAGTTTTTCTAATATTATAAAGTCAACCAATACCTGATCTTAAAATGTAGGAATGTTTGAAATCTGAAAATAAAATTGACTTTAAAAATTTGACAAGCACTCGTCTTTTCTATTCTTAGTGTTGTCCCTCTTTTCTTTGACTCCGCTCGCTTTTAGTTGGATTCTCACCTGAAGTTGTGCCCGTCTGAGTGTGTGAATTAATGTTCTTTGGCGTGCTTTTAAGTGTATTGGCCATGTGTTTTTTCCTGGTACGACTTTTATATCCTGTAAAAATCCACAGAAAATGTGTTTGTATGATCATAAGCGAGGCATCCTTACCGGGGCCCCTTAATCCTAGTGAAAGATCCTGTGTGTAGGTGTTTGTGTCCTGTTGTTGTCACAGGGGAGGAAGTAACATTCCCGTAAACCACTACAGCAAGTGCTTTCTGGTTAACTGGTCTCTGGCGCGGAATTTATTTTCTCGTAATCAACCATATCTAGGTTTTTCTGCCTTAATTTGTTCTGACTCGCGCCTTAGTCGAGTGGCGCTATTTCTATTTTTAGTCTGTTTTCTTAAACTCAATGCTGCCCTTATATTAGAGATCGTTCTTAAATTAAATTATGTCATGAGCATTGTCCTCATAAAACATGGTCTCATTCTATCACGGTGTTGTTTTAAATTTTCTAGAAGTAATCTCTAATCAAGTATACTGCTTGCGATCAGTGTGGGGATCGGGTTGGTGTGATGGCTAGTGTACTGCCTAATCATACGGGCGGCCAGGGTTCAAATCTCTGCGGAGAAGGATGTTTTCAGGACACTTAGTACACCGTCTGTCGTATGAGATGATAAGCCTACCTCCTTTACCTATCCCCAATGGCGCAAATGACCTCAGCTGTCGGTCGCCTCCCAAAAATCCAATCCAATCAAATAGTGTAGCTCATTTTATGTCCTATTACTGTGATGGAGACCGTATTGAGGAGGATGTGCTGTCTCTGCCCAGTTCATGACCATTAAATTTCACAACTGTAAAAAAAAAATATTTTCATATAAATTAGTTTCAGACGTTGTGGACGCGATCGGAAGTTGGAGGGTTATAAATTAATGGCACGAAATCTTCTCATTAACTAACTAAATGGGATTATGCCTTTATAACTATACTAGCGGACCCAACAGACGTTGGCCTGCCAACTATTAGCGGGGTCAGCAAACGTTTTTTCGGTATTCGAATTTTCGATAAACTACATACTAAGTGACATTTGACTTTTAGTTTGACATTTCAATCTTTTCGTTTCGTCAAAACAACGCCAAGCTACGACGCAAGTGCGACGACTTGTGCATGTATTGATGTGTACGTCAAATAACACAGAATTCGACATCAGTGCCACCTATGGTACACAAACATAACTATAAATTATTCTCAGATGCTCAATTACTCATGAACTTCTCAGAAGGTTTTAACGGTCAATTATTCATAAACTAATGACTTTTTTCCTTTTAAAAATATTGGGGGAGAGGATGGGGGGTGAAATTTTGAGGTTATGGTACCAACACCATCTACCACCTCGAGAGGGCGACGGGTTTCTCGATTTTGACCACCGACGATCGCGCGACCGGGAACGATGACCTTGCAAAACCGACAGCTCCGCGACTTTTCTTTATCCGGAGGCTATCCGGAAGAGCGGTCGTTGCGGCGAGGGAGCGAAGAAGCCGCGAGAATTGGGATGGCTTGCGATCGCCGCGGTACTCGTCCGACAGTAACTGGCGAACGCGTTGCTCCTCAGAGGCTGACAGACGTTCTATAAGCTTTGATCGTAGAGTCGAATAAGTTTTCTGAGATGGAGGATTCGTGATTATGTCCTTAACCTCACAGGCCACGCGAGAACTAAATGTGAGGCATCGTAAAAGAACTTCGTTACCTCGCTTGTGATCTCCGACAGCGCGAACTGAGATTCCGCCAGTGAAAACCAAAGACTCGGTTTCTCGGGCCAAAATAGTGGCAGTTTTACGGCGACGCGACGAACCGCAGGCGGGTTCTGCTCGGTGTCTGTGTGGCTGCGTCTTGAATCATAATCATTTAGTTGTTGGTGGAGCTGAGCGTTTTCTTCAAGTAAGCGTCGAAGCTCGTTGTCCCGCGGTAAAACCATTTTCACCAAATGTTGACTATTTATTCTCCTTGTCGGGGTCACCAATGTGGAGATGGGTAAGTGAGGAGATCTTCACGTTTATCAAATCAATTTATTAGAGCCTTTATCAATGTCAACTACAATCTCAGTCCTCTGACTTAGTTACATAAACATCAACAAATCAGCAAGGCGTCCTTGGCAACAACATAGAAGATGATGGCACCATTTACGGCCGCCACAAAAATGTCGTAATAAAATTTTCTAGAACCCGATCGCAGCACCACCTACCGGGTCCACTTGTGAATCTAAACCATCCAGGGACCCACTCAAATACACTAAAAAAATTTCACTAAAATTGATCCAGTCGTTTAGGAGGAGTTCAGTGACATAAACACGTACAGAAGAATTATATATATAAAGAAGTTAAAGCCAGCCGATAATTATCTATGTATATATTAATTTTGTAGCGTGTTAGTCATTCTGTATCCGTTTTGTTTCTTTCTTTGTCAATTTTTGAGCTAGAAGAGTGAGGTTTGGTGCGTTGAATGAGGAATCTCTGTCTTCATGATTTGGTAGTAGTTTTGGATTTTTATTGGGCGTGTGGCAAGGGGTGTAGGTCAACAGCCGTGCAAAGGTGTAAGGAGATGAAATAGGGACATGAATTTAAAGAAGTGTATTAAGTTAGTTTAAATAAGATCCAAAAGGGCGGCTGCTTGGGCGTGTCGCAGGGGGTGTTAGGTCATCATCCCTGCAAAGGTGTAAGTTATATTTTTTTGTTGTGGTTGCAACAATAGGTGCTGGGAAACACAGTGACAAGGGAGAAAGGCCAAAAGGGAGAGTGGATGAGTGTAAAGGTTGAAACAAAAGAAACCCACATGCTCTCCTATTCAAATGGCTTTAAAAACAACTAAGGAGAACAGTGAATGAAAAAATAAACATTTTCACGGAGGAGCTTCTTACCCCCTGCGGGTACGCACTCCTGCTCACGGAGTGAGCAGGCTAGCTGCCTGGTCGTTGCCTTGTCATTTATTTTACAATGACAGTTGATTCATGCCACCCAAATGACAGGAAAATTTTAATGCATTTTAACGCTGCTTCTCAACCATTATGATATCTTTACCGTGTTTCCGACAGGAAATGTTTTAAGGAAGAGAGGCGACAGCGCTTCAGCAGGAAAGAAGACGGGGAGGATGGGTAGGGGTGTTGCTATCATCTGTCATTGCAACGCAGCTGGCGTCCTCCCTCCAATCCGGGCATTAAGCCACCTCGGCTCGAAGTAAATAAATTGTAAAACTCGGTAAAATTGAAGCAGACACAACACTCACGTACGCAGCCATTCAATCTTCGTCAAAGTGTCGGACGAGTCCCCCCCTCACTTCGATTCATCTAAATCCTTCCGGCCCTCATAGTCTTTAAATCTCTTTCCTCTCAACTCGGCTCTCCCCTTCTACTGCAAGGCATTTCCTTGGCTCCCTGTGTGGGGAATCTAACCGCTATTTTGTCTTTGTCCTTTTTGGCGTCCTTTCGTTCTCGTGTTGCAGTGAACGCTAAAATAATACTGAATGGAGTTTGAATTCACTCTTGAATACATGAAGTTTCCAGCCATTGCTAGGGCTCAAGAAGGTGAAATTTGTTGTTCATGCATCAGTTTTTGAAACTTTTCGTCGAGAAGTGAAACCGGACAAAATAATTGATATTAACTGGTTAAATCATGGCTGAACTGGTTACTTGATGTCGTTGATTATGTAATGAAAATGGTCGCATGTGAAAAAAATCGATTCATTCACTCAGACCGCCCGATGGTGTATTCAAAAATATTTCAAGCAGACAGCGAGAGGAATAAAGTGGATAGGAAACATGTTAATGAACGAACGCAATAGTTGTGTAAAAATGGAATGATGGCCGATCTCAAGCAGAAAAAAATTCGACTATTTTTCTCTTGCCATTCTAGAAGCCCTTCCCGAATTCGCCACTAATATTGTCTTGAAGACTCGTGTAATGGCCCAGATTTTGATTGCGAGAACTTTTGAAAAACCCAGGCTAAACCTCGCCCTTTAGTCACAGAAATCAGCCCAATCTTCTTCTCCGGTTACAATCCTAGGATTGGCCTTGGCAACAGTCTTCCACTTTATCCGATCTTGGGCCAATCTTTTCACTTCTCTGAGCAAATGGTAACCTAGTTCCTTCATAAAATGTCCCATGTAGTCCAGTCTATGTCTGCCCCTCTGGTTTTTTCCCTCTACCGTACCTTTTAGTATGGTCTTACCAAGCTTTCGTGTCGGATAATATGGCCAATCCAGGTGTTCCTTCTCTTATTTAGCATTTTGAGTGGACACTGTCTTTCCCCTATCCTCTTAAACACATCCTCGTTCGTGACTCTTGCCACCCAGGTTATTTTCCGCATTTTCCTATAGCACCACGCATCAAATGCCTCCATTCTTTCCTTCTCTCTCTTTCCAATTCCAATAAAGGCGGAAGAACCGTTCTTGGTCAACGGCACGGGATGTGGAAAGCAAGGGGAAGTTACCACATTAAAGAACATTTAATTATCTCAAGAATCAACTGTTTTAGAATTATCCCAATAGCCAGCCATAACCCTCCACCCAAAACTCACCTCCCCTTCTCCATCTCTTCCGTCCTCTCCCCCCTCTTAGGAAGCACACATTCTTCTACCGCCGACGAAGACGACTTAATGGTCGAAACGTTTAGAAATTTTTTTATGATATGGATATTTATCCTCTTTCAGTAGGTATATATCTACAAAATATTTGAAATATTTTTGGTACTTTATTGGAATATAATTTATGATTTTATTATAACTAAGCCATCGAGTTACATACGATGTTAAACTCATTACGACTTTACAAAATGTTCCTAATACTATAGGGTCTACGAATAAGCTGGAGAGGGCAAGAGGAAACCACTCCGCTTAAGATACTTGCGGATAACCGAAGGTTTGCAGCCTTGGAAATTTCAATTAGGGAATGATTATTGATAGATGGCAGCAGACGGCAGAAACATATCACTGTAGCGAAAAGGCGTTGCCTTTAGATGTAGATGCTATTTTAATTTTCCCTACTTGCAAAATAAAAATATCGCAGTAAATACAATTCCGATATCAATATCTGTTAACCACTGTACAAATAAAACTAGAACTCTGTCGCGCCGCGTGTTACATTGAAATCATTGCACGATTGATCCAGGTTCTTAAAACAGAACAGGAATCAAGAAAGCCATATCCCAAAATGTGAAAAATATTTCATTTTTTAAACTTCGGGAAAGCTATAAGTGTTTGAAAAGAATGGGATGCATACCAATGCCGCTATATTTCTTGTATGTTTTCGTGTCAGAAATACCGAGTGAAAAAATTTTTATCCTCGCCACTGTCTACGCGAAGGAAGTTATGTTCCGGGAAAAGAAAAAGTCCCGTGAAGCTTCAAATTCTGCGTTAGAAAAGCGAGCCGAAATGAAACCCGTTGCACTCGAGAAAATCGTAAAACTTCACCCCGCGTACAAGGATCTAAATATGGGACGGAAGACGATAAAACGTCAAAAACTGAACTCTGAGCGCCAGCGGCCTTCGCGTTTTCGTCGCCGCGTCCCTCATAGTGTTTACTCCTCGCACCCTCCGCTCCTGGCCTCCCACCCTCTCTCCTGGTCGATCCATTCGTCTCCATGGTTTTTGTCTCTATCTTTACTTCCGATATAAGACGAGGTCGCAGCCACTCCTGGAAAAACGAAATCATCTACATCTATATAATACCCTACGATCCGTCTCATGGGCGTGTGGCAGAGGGTGTTAGGTCACCAGCCGTGTAAAGGTGTAAGTTATTGGAAATGGAATGGTGACATATATTATAGGAGTGTATTTAGTGGAGCTCAATTTTTATTGTGGTCGCTTATTGTGCGCGGAAAGAACGAGTTCTTGTACTTATCTGTTCGGCAGTGTACGTCTCTTATTTTATCGCATCTGTCAGACCTAGAGATGTAGTGAGGAGTCATGATAATATTCTCTATGTTACTCTCCTACTCAGAATCTTTAGAACGAGTCTCGAACAGAGGAGTATTTTTCAAAGAGGCCAAATTGGCCCTTCACCGTGGAGAATTTTTCGCAGCGATAACCCAAATTAGGCAAGCAAACAACCTATCAGTTCATTTTTACGACAGCCACTCTGATCTCCTACTTTGAGTTGGAAGATAAATATTTTACACTTATTCTTTAGGCAATTTATCTACCTTATTTTTTTATGTTCGAGTTTTCTGGTATGCAGACTTTACTTGGGGAAGGAGATCGTTCAAGTGAAACATGAGTAAAACAGAATGGCACAGCTTGCATGACATCTTTCACCCCCTTGATTCACTGTTTTCCATGCTAACCGAGAAACCTGGCTTTTTATTACAGATGGCAGACCTGTAGTTTACGCCATGCTGTGACATCGCAAAATTTGGTCCATAACTGAGTATTGTTTCATGTAATATCCTTTCACCGTAAAATTTCTTTTGGCAAAACTTTCTAGGAAAATTGGGGAACATTGGAAAGTATGATAGACTTCAAAACAAATTGCTAACATTTGCCTATTGCCATTTTTGTATTCATATAAGTATTCATATATTCTTAAGAGGCGTCATAGTTCCATAAAAAATGGGTTAATTTAAAAAGAGGCGAAAAGCTTTTCAACCTAGGCCATTCTCTCTGTGATTCTAATTTTGCACTGTTACATACCATGCATAAATCAAAATTTGAGTTTGTGCTAACTTTGTGTTAAAGCGTCCTTGAGAACGCCGGAGAAGGAAGTTTGGAATCTGTCTGTCTTACTGCGAGGCGTGATGATTGAAAATTTGAAGGCATCCGGCATATTTCCCAGCGCGCTTCCGTAAGTTTAGAAAGTGCTCGAAGGTCAGGATTCTCCCTCTTTGTCCTAATTGATCGTCTGGAAACCATCGCGGATGCGTGAGTTCTGCTTTCATTCCATTCTGACTGAGGAAACAATAATTCAGTGTCTTGAGCGTTGCGGTGAATTAAGGCAAAAATTTGTGCTGGCCATCAGCTGCCGACTCGTCTATTTATCCTCCAAGTTGGTGTAATAATATTCAAATTGCAGGACATATAAGAGCTGATAAAGTATAAAAGCTGATATTAATGATATTACGCATTCTTCACACGCTTCTTTTTTCCTGAAGTAGGTTTTTCATTTAACGACTAGAACCAAATCCTAAATTATTACGGTACGGGAAATCTCTCATATTTGTTTCTGACGAAGGTGCTATAATGTTATTTAAGTTCATCCCCCTTTATTATGTGTTGGTAATTCAGGCATGAAAACTCCTCTCTTTCCTGATAGTAAATATTTCTTCTTATGAATTTTCTTATCTGAACTCTTTATCCCGCAAAAATATAGCTTATTGTTTCCATTAGTTGACACATTTCCGCCCACCGCAGCCATATGGCATTACCCTGATGCGCCGGGTGTATGACGGTCTGTAGGAGGAACCGCGAACATTATCGCGATCATCTTGTTAACACTGCGTCGTCAGTTGCATTGAGCAAAATATTTTGCATGAGTACTTTTGATGGCCTAATGAGTAAATTACTAAAACATTAATCAAAATCACAAACAAAAATTTGTCTGGGCGGAAATGGGGTAAACAATTAAAATCTTTTGGTGTGGATTATATGAATTTCTCAAATGTCATTTCCTTAAATGTTACTAGTGGTAAGGAGGATGAGTGGGCTTTAAAAATCTTTATCTCCTTTCATTAAAGGGTTTTGGTATCCATTTTTCAGTATGTATTTCTTGCCCTTGCGCCCGTAAATGAAGGTTCAAATGATTTATTATGAAAATTATTAATAGGACCTCTCTTTTTATAAGTGATTTTAAATATTTATGTAAAGCTATTGTAAGTGGGTGTTAGGGTATTAATTGAGAGTAATAATAGTAGGGTTACGTACTTTTAGATATTTTGTATTCTTGGAACTGATAACTGTGAGTTATCCCATATCACAAAGTGTGTGTTGCATCACGCATTCTTTGATAATTATAATGAAATAGCAAAAATATTCTTATTTTAAATTTCCAGGAAATATAAAATCAGTGTCGTTGTCGAAGCAATTTACTGGCGTTGATCATCAATTGCACCACCAAGAATTTTAGCCGTCGGGACGTTTGATATCCTAGTATTTGTCATCTGTTTTCTTTGCACACAGACACGGGCATATGTGCTCAAGTACGCTTCCAATCACACGATTACCTATGTAATTAGGACACGTGGCTATATATATTATGAGCATATTTTGCCGTAAAATTCACATGCAATGTGGTGCAACGGACCATATAGCTCGTAAAATTCTTCCGTCCCAGAGTAGCCCTTCTGTCACGTGGCGTAAATAATTTATGAGATGCACCACGAAAGTGGAGAGCTATTAACGCGTCATGAATAAATTATGTAAAATTAATACGCATAATATATAGCACCAAAATTCAGGATTTAGTGAGTCAGGATGAGTAAAGCGAGTGGAATCTTATGGTTAATTTGCTCGATGGCTATCCTTCGTCTGCATGGCCAATGAACCAACTAGAGTATGACCCCAAGTGCTGTTACCTGGCCCAGTTTATTTATTTGCTTATCCACAAAAACAGCACCAAGGCCTAGATTAAAAATTTGAAGATTTGACGAGGTAGGAGTTTGAAATTGTAATATATCAAACTTAGTAACTTCCTAAGATTTATTGTAAATAGTAACTGCCGAAACTAGTTGTACTATTTATAATAAAACTGTGAAAGTTACAAAGTTTGATGTATTACAAGCACTGAGCACTAAAACTGGTGGGTGAAATAAAAAAATCAATGAAGTATATTCTAATTAGCATGGTACCTGATTTATAGGTACAATCGCAAAATGATTTAACATAAAATTGAAAGAGGTCTTACGAAATCGGTTAAGAGAAGGAACATCTGTTGCAAGGGAGTTTTATGCGGTTTGAATTCTGTGAAAAAAGGATCTCATGGACGAAGCAAAACAAAACAAGACAAAAGCCGAAATATAGGAAGAAGTTTGGGGCGGAAGGGAAATTTTATGAATGAATCTAGCCATATGTCGTGGAAATGATTAATTAGATATGGATTCGAGGGAATATCGTAATACAAATTCTAAAGATTCCGTCGACATTCTGTGGAACCGAAACATAACTGATAAATCACAAAACGAGCAAAATCAACAAGTACAAATTTATTACTCGACCCAGGTTTCGCTTGATGCTGCTATAAAAAGTGAAACCTAGGTCGTGTAATAAATTTATACTAGTGGATTTTACTCGTTTTGTGATTTGTCGGAAGTATGTTATTATATCCTACAGCTTTATAGTATAGAAATCTACTCTGATGCAAGTATACCTTGGTTTAACTGTTATGAGGACAGCGAACCCGTAATTATCTATGGCGGGGCACCATAATGTGGCCATTCTGCGAACCGGATCCGTGATTATTTTTGTTTTAAATCTTAAATTCGTGGGCTGAACGTATTGGAATCGGCTCAAGGTTGCTCTGTTAAAACTGGTAAAGGGATTATCTTCGGCCTTGCCGAAGCTGAAATACCCTACATCACTTCCAATTGTGTTATTTTAAAAAAACGTGGTTTTGGTCCGATTCAACCCGATTCAACCCACTTGAGAACTGTGCCGTCTGTGGACGGCACAGTTCTCAAGTGCTACTGTGGAAGGCTTATGACCCAAATTTCAGCTCAATATCTCAACTTTTAGGGCAGTTATTGCGTGAAGAGACATACAGACGGCCATAGCTAGGTCAGTTGATGCTGATCATCAAAGTTTTTTTATCGGGGGTTTTTGAAATTTCTTCATTTTCGTTGCTATGGATAAATTTCTCCATTGTTGCCGGGCCGAATGTCGATTCGAGGTTTGGAACTCGGCGAGGTGAGCCAGCTCTCTGTTTGATTATAGTATTTTGAGAAGTCGTAAATAACCGGATGAGATATAATATGATTTGTACTAGAACTATACCTGATGACATCTCTTAAGATTCATTCACCATCGTGGGCCTCACCTTTTCCTGCACCCCCATTAAATACCCAGGTGAATACAACGTCCCTATCCATCGGGACCAACTCTTCGTCTCCGTCCGCCAGCCTCCGCCTCTAAATCTCCCACTTTCACCTTCTAACACATGTTTCCTTTAATTCACTGCTGCTTTTATGCACTGGCTATACACTACGATACGAATTTTCAAAATTAAGCATTTGTATTGAGATACCTGTCCTATTTTTTCCCTTCTATCGTGTGCTTGCAGCTTTGTTCCTCCGTGGCTACTTGCATGGATATCTATTCCAAATTGGTAAGATTCTGACGTTCTGAGAAATATTGTTTCCGATTTTCTCTCTGGAATCTCGGTCTGATAGACCGACATCATCCTTTAGTAACTTCTTGAATCTCCAAATACTTTGAAAGACGAGACTGAAAGACGATAACTATTAAAGTAAATATTGTTTTTGCAAAGCACTGTTTTAATTCAAATCGAATTCGGTGGTTAGGATCTTATGGCGAGTCAAAGTAATCTTCACAGGTGAATTGATTAAGACATGATCACGGAGGTTTAGAGAATGAAAAGTGAGTCTCTGATATCTGATTGAATAATAGTTATGACGCAATTTAGTATTAAGTGAAAAAAATTCTTTTTCAATAAGACAGCGGATTGGATACTTTTTCTCATAATGTTTTTTTGGATAATCATATGATATAAAATATAAGCGAAACGAAAAAGAATACACCCATTTATGCAGCTATTAAATAGTTTTTTTGACATTTTAAACTATAAAGATTAGCAATAGATAGAAAGCAGTGACCATTGATATGTGACCATGATAGATAGAATGCAGAGACCATGCACATGCAATGACCAATCCAACCATTGGTAAGTGTTGTTTTTTTTAATAGTTCACTGTAAAATTATCCATTTATTTATATGAACATTATGAATTTTCTTGCTTAAATTTTATTTTTATTTGAAAGTGAGGTAGATATATTAGAATGCTGGCTACAAAGAAGAAAGATCTTGTCTTTAAAAGAAGTTAGCTGACCGAAAACCAAGCCCTTTTCAAGTGCCAGCTATAAATAGCCATTTGACGACCCATGTTGCCTGTCTTACTGTTCTTTCTGGCGTAGATTGCTCAAAATGGTAATTAACACGGGGGAGGGAGTAAGTTTCATCCCTTATAAACTTGTCAAGTGCTCGTCTTTAATCCGTTTAATTCTTTATTCACACCCTACGCCCCGGGAATAAAGACCTATCCGCGACCTATCTTTCCCTTTCACCACCTCTTTGCTTGTTGTTGAGCAGACGAGAGCCTCATCGCCGTAATTACTCCATTAATTAATAGACCTCCCAAATCCTCCTGTATCTCTCAGTCTCAATCATTATCCTTCTCGGATTAAAATCTGTTATCTTCACTTTCTCTCTCTTTTTCTCCAACATCCTCATTCCCTTTCTCTTTCATTCTCGGCTTGTATGCCGACCCAAATCCGTTTCTGCTCATGGATATGCCACGTATCGCTTTCAATACGCTATATACTTATGTATTAGCGTATTGCGGTGCTCACTATCTCAGTCGTGTGATAGTTACATAGCTATTTATGGGTGTATAAAGTGGGTTATATCATATATATTTCACTTTAATTAGGAGTATTACTTGATGCTATGAAGTGTTAAACTTATATGAAATAATAAACTTATGTAATACTAAACTGTTATTAGAGCTATATCTGATATTAAAATTAAGTGCGAATATAGAAAGAATGGTTATCGTTAGCCGTAAAATAACGTAGCTTTTTCCCTGATTTAATGTCAACTGAGAGTTTGTGTTTTGTGAATTACGGCATAAGGTTAGTTACGTTATGTTGAGTCTCATTGATGGGAATACGTATAATCCACGGTTTTCATACAAATAAAATATTTTATCAGGAATCTTATAACTGTTATAAACATTTTTAACTTCCCCTCCTCTGTTCGGGTCCTGTTATCTTTGCGAGTTAAAGCTACCTCTTCTCCTCCAATTAAATGGGTTGGAGGATCAGCAGGATCTATCTTTTCTACTACACTACCTTCATCTTTGCGAGTTGAAGCTCCCTCTTCTAATTCAATCAAATGGGTTGAAGGATGAGCTGGAGCTATATCTTCTAAATCGATTGACGGAATCGAAATCTCCGCCAAACCTACATGCCACTCATCATTTTCTAAATCGATGCGATGACACAGTTTTGTTCGATAATGAGCTATTGTGTTTTGGGGGAAGAATTCGCGAGAGCTATCGCTTGGTAACGTCAAGTAAAACTCGCTCATAATTTACGCACGGAAGAAGCCGCAATCCAAGAGTTAAATGATTTCGGGTATCCTTCCCACTTTACGAAATATTCGAGATTGGGAGCGCGTCCTCTACGCCTCAAAATCTTCTTAATCCTGTATTCAGTCTCTGCGGAAACGTTCACCTAAACTAACTCTTGCGCGTAAAAACTTCCGCTTATATTCTCCCCATTCATATCCTGCAACTTGTAAGTTGGTATTTCTCTTGTACTATCTATGTCTACTACTCTAAATATTTCTCTGGTGTAATTAGCAGTGTAACCTTTAGCGAACGGAAGCCGCTCTGTGCTAATCCTCACGCGATCGCCGATTTTAAATTTTGGATACTTTTTCACAACATTTATTCTCCGGCTGGCGATTGCAAACGCATTCTTTGCGTTCACCTTGGAGGGTGCGATGCCTATACTCGAATGAACGCTATTGTTGTAACTACTCACGAGTTAAAAAAATAAACATTTTTATTCCTTAAAGTAATATACGTCGTAAATGAGGTTAAAATTTTACTTGGTATAAGGGTGACTATGTGATGGGTCGAAATTGTATCATGCACGTAACAACTCATCAGCTTAACTTTTCTGGTGAATCATTGTTCAGACGTAGAAGATAATGGCAGTCGCGAATTTCAAAGCGTTTTGTATTTAAGGTGAAAGAGTGAACACGGAGGTCATCAGACTGTTTACGAGTTTTATGCTAGATGCAATAGTATGATGGAAGATCTGGTGTTAATAATCCGACGAACTTCATGCAGGTATACTTCTCGGGTAATCCACCGGATTAGGATCACGATTTTCATCGACGTTCTGAAGCCTGACTCCTCCATCGTATGGTTGGAGCCTAACCAAGAGTAGAGATTCTTACTCGGTGGGGAATCAAAATAGAATTCCTGCTGCCCATAGTATGCTTTAAGGTGGTTGGAGCAGGAATTGTGAGTAATTGAGAGCACAGTTTAACAACTTTTCAAGTGAGTTGAAATGAATTCTTGGGCCACATTTCACTTAAATACATCTATAAAATGAGAGTGAGAAAGAGAAATGGGTGGACTGAGTAAGAAATGCTGGGTGCTGGGAAGAGTTAGGGAGGAAAGAACACAACTGAAAACAATATAGAAGAGAAAGTGAAAATAGATGTGACATATTTCAAGAGGGAAAGGTATTTTAAATACAGCAGTCGAGGGTACAGTGGGGAGAGAAAAGAGAAGAAAGAGAAGATTAAAGAAGTTACAGGGAAATAATGGAAGAGGCACGGGACAGGACGAATTAGAGACGGCTTTGGTGTTTGAAACCTGCCTGTAGGCAGAATACTTGTTGATGTTGATGATTTATCTGCTGGAAATAACTATCAATGTTTGATATAAATTATATATGAATCCTATTTTACAATTTTCTTCTGAATGAAAGCAATGGTATGACTTTGGTTCACGGTTCGGAATACGAAATTTATGATTAAAAATTGTATATAAATACGTGTACTTTTCAGAATCATACCTTGTATTAAATTATGAATCATAATGATGGTATGAATGATAAATTTTCTCGTTGAGCATAAAATTTGTACATATGCCATCGAATAATTCTGAAATGCATGTCAAATTCCAATACGATACGCGGAAAAATAGCATTCAATCGCCAAGAAACCTAATCATTAGCATGATATATATTTCGCTATTTTCCATGCATATTACTAGTAAGTGTACGCAAGCAAAGCTTCGTGCAAATCTGTACGTATACGAAAATCTCTCCGACCATCGAGTGTAAAAACTTGTACTCTCCGTATATTATCGGCGAAAATTGCATATTATTTTCACGCAAACACACGTGCGCTACAGATCTCACTGATCGTAGATATAAGAGCATTCATGCGATTGAATCGTTCACATCGAGAAACTAACTACGGCGGGAATCCATTGTTCTTCGTCGAAAAAACGAGCGTGTGTGCTGAATGTGGAATACATTATTGCATGCGCTGTCACGTCTACATTTGCACTAATTCCTGCGCACGCACAAAAATTTATGCTGTGACGTATTCCTTGAAAATATTTATTGGTGTGAACGCGGCTTTACGTGACTCTTAATATTAATTCGTTCATATTAACCGATTAAGATTTGTGACATCTTACAAAATACGATAACAAGCGATTTTCATAGATGTATGTAGTGGCATCAAAAATGTGACAAATTTCGTTTTCTATAAAATTTATAGATCGCCCCTCCGATACTGAAATTATGATGTCAAGCAGCCCTACTCACCGAACTGACCCTTATTTCTCTCACAATTCTACCACCTCACCTTTAAAACCGGCCATCTCTTTTCCGTGAATACAACTCGTGTACACAACCGCGCCGTCGCTGCCGCTGTACCCAAACGCAGCGTCTTACTTCGCCATCCTCTCATGGAGTCATAAAACAAATCGCCATGCGCGTCTCGAAAACGCTGCATTGATTCTCTACATACGTTTCTATACTGTTCAAACGATATTCCTCTCATTCTCTTCAAGTACGCCATAATTCTTCATTCTCTTCCATTTTATAAACATTACCACTTCAACTATAGAATTTCAAGAAACTCACTGACTTTCATGGGGATTTTTCACTGGACCAAAATTCTAAAAATATCCAGAATAACTTTCCTTTTTTTGAATTTTAACAAATACTTCATGGAAATAATACAATTTACGGTGCCTATGCGCGGATTTAACTTGACAAATTTGGGCAACTATTATGCGAGAGTAACATCTGAAGATACTCACCAAGACAAGTATTTCACATTTTTACTCTTAAGAGCCCTGAAATACGATTAGAGGACCAATGCAGCGTTCAATATTATCTTTCACGTTAAATTTTGTGAACTACATCGTAACCTATGTAGCAGTAAAATTTATTTCTGTGGATAGTTGTCAGTTTTTCATTTCTGTCTCATGCAAAAATTCCACTCAACATCGCAGGAATCATCGGATTTTAGATATCAGTGCGTTAAAACGGTCATCGAGAGATGCATCTTCATTAGTCGCCAAGGCTAATCAGGTTATCACGCCACTACCTTATCTTACATCTGAGTGCTCTGACCAATTTTGTTGACTCTGTAGTGGACAGACTACAAGATAAGGCTCTCAAATCCCAGTCTGGCAGATACTAAAGACACGAAAGAATGTAAATTGCTTCGTAATTTCTCCTCTTTTCACATTTATTTTGAAATGTGACACTAAATACTTATTCATGCTGCTACTTTGGATGGCGAAGAGGTGTTTTGCACAGTGAATATGTGAATCAATAACCAGAGCGTGGACTGGTATTGACAGAGAATACACGAACTAATAAAACAAGATCACTGGTAACTTGGTGGCATGACCTTTGATCAATAAAAAATGTACATAGTAAAATAATGTGTAAATATAAATTAAAAAACTATAAAATATTGCAAAGTTATACATTTTTTATTGAGGGAATTCACGCTCTCGTGAATCGCTTAAGGAAGGCAACAGAGCTTGAAGCAGATTATTTGGAGAAATTGGGTAGATAAAACATAATTCCTTTTTAGAATTGATAGTTTTTGAGATAAAATGTGGCACATTACTATTTAGCCAACCCTCTTACTTTCATTCTCTTATGCTTATTCTGATAGTGGAAAAATATATCACTGGTCATGCCTTTGAATCTCACTATTATAAAATTCATAATTTTCCAAGGTATTTGGTCTTACGGAATGCATGTTAAGGATATCTTCTACGGCCATTTGGTAACCAAGATCTTCAAGCGACAAGTAATGAGCGTTGATCAATAATATTTCCCAGGCTTTTTTATTCATGTGATGGGTCACAGAATAAAAAATACCCAAGAATCTACATGGGAATGCCATGTATCGATCCACTATTGTCTCCATTTTTTTAGAGCACAGATAGTGATTGGTGTTGAATAACTTTGAATTAATTCCTCGCTCCTTAGAATTAAGGAGACGTTCCAAGTTCCCTCCTGTCATAATCTTGAATAATAATTTTAAGAATTCTATTCAATGCCTTAGGAATTTATATAGTATGCATAACTTTACTCTGGTCTCTTGATTAATAATTTGCATAATTAGTTTTTGTTAGGTTAATTTATATTCAAAACATGATTAATCACTAAATTTGGCCATTTTAAAAATGTTCTTTAGTCAAAAATTGGAGGAATTAATTGATTTATTTAGCTATAAAACCTCTTCACACTACTAGTTAAATGGCTATCATCTCCCTTCCCAATTGAAATCGACTTCAGTGGGAGGAACTTTTCTCTGACATCATCTTTTCTCTCGTTGAACTGAACCACGAGTTTTTGCCTGCGTTTTAGCTGATAGACGTGGTTGGAGTAGAATAGGTCATGTACGGCTGCAAATGTGACATACAGTAGTTGAACACGACGAAATTATATGCCGTTGTCTGTAGTGGTAGTTAATGTGGAACATAAAAGAAGGGAGTGAAAATTGATCTCCACTTTTCGAAAAAAAATGATGCCAAAATTATTTTTTCTCCTCATTTTTGAAAGGCCGAATTTTTTTTGGCCTGTGGGCGACTAACGTCTTCAAAATAATGTTATTTAATCTTTTTAATTCGATTTTAACGTTGACATTAGATAGCTTTATCGATATTAGACGAGTGACTAAAATCTTTCTGAATAGGATCGTTTGCTATCTATATTTGTTCGCTGGCCTAAGCTTGCATTTTCATTAAGGTAGTTTGAGTGAAATATCATTTTACTTATAAATCGATGAATTTGGTCTCACTTTAAAGAAAAATTTCTCACCTATCCAATAACATAAAAAATTCAACCCATTACCATATTACTTTCGAAGATATTTGCCAAAAAATATCAGACCTTTTACATGGGAAATGGTACTTGCATTAACTCCAGAGAGACATTATTTACAAAATGAGATATTTCTAACACTAAGATGTCGTAAAAAAACTAACAGTGTGTAGTTTGTATGCTTTCTCAACTATTTTTGAAAATTAATCATATTGTCACCACAGTACATTCTTCGGGATCACAATAAACCTTGCGTTTTGAAGGAGTTTCAAACGCTCCACGCGAAATAAATAAGTCAAGTAAAAGACTAATTTAGATATTTTCATTTAATTACTTACAATTTTGGCCATATAAAACTATATTATTGCGCTATTAATAATGAAATATTTAATTTATGTGTCCTACAGCTGGTGAAATCAAAACGTATAATTCGAATATGGTCTCTATTATGACTAGGGATCCTAAAAATTATTCGCGCGAATACTCACTCGGGTACATGCACCGTTGATGCGGGCCTTTAGCGTGGTTTTCTAGGTCAACTCGATCCGTAATGTAAACAAACCAATTTGTCCAAATTATTCGCATAGTGAAAATCTACCAGATCATTTAATTTTCTCTTTATAACTTGTATGAAGTTCATGAGCGAATCTAAAAGTTTCAAAATCGTGATCCTAAGTGTTTTCCAAATTTCCACTCCATATGCTAATTCGATGGGAGAAAAAAGTAGGCCATCCTTGGTCGGTTGCCGTAAGCCTCGATACAGACACCTCTTCTTATTCCTGCTGCGTGCTCCACAGCCTGTGCTATCACACTGTCTCCCCCCCCCCCCCCCGGTGTGATATTCCGGAGACCCTCGAAGCGATAAAATGTAACACGGTCATTCGCCAAAACACGCGATCGCGTCGAAAAGATGAGTATGCCGAGGCATAGGTTGGACCTCTTATTTAAGGGAAGAAAGAGACAAAAACCTGCCGGAATATTAATTTGCGATTCAAATGAGGGTTCTGTGAGCGTGGAGGGAGAGAGCCTCATCGTGGACTCCCGCAAGCACTTCGGTCGGGCTCTTCTCGCCATTGTGGTGCAGGTTGACGAAGGCGGGAGTGGGAGCTGTGAAGTGAATTTGAATCTTTATGGCGACAGAGGGGAGAACCGAGTTGAACTGTGAGATGGAAGAGGAGAAAATTTTAAGGGATGGAGTGTTTTGAGGAAACAGCGACGAAAGAGACGAACAATTGAAAGATGGGAGCAGGCCTGCGGTTGAAGTCCGTTTAACGCTTTGACTGTTATGGACGTTATGTTGCGTCCTTCTATATTTTTGGAGAAGGAAGATGGACGTACTAGAAAGTCTATTGAGTATCGTTATTAAACGGCAGCTGGTCGTAATGGTATGGCTGCAGTCTTTCTGGTTGACATATATATGACCACTAAGTGCCAAAATATACTTTATTAGTAAATTAAGGTTCATTAACCTAGATTTTAAAGTCTTCTTTCGTAATCCATGTTAGCGTTTAAAGTCCTCAGTTTTTCTGAGAGGACATTTTATTTAAAAGCCAGCACCAAAAGTGTTAAATTGCTCCAACCGGAAAATCACCTCTCGTAGTCACCTTCACCAGGCAAAATCACCCTCTTCAGCTATTCATCGGTAGCTATCTTAACAAAATAATGGGCCAAGAAAATATCTTAACATCCCTGAAACTCTCCACAAATAATTAATTTTACTCGGGAAATTACTCATTTATATCTGTGTTACTTACGTAGTTACTTAATATTTGAAAGTTATCACGTCTCTATCAATTTTAACATTCAGCTCAGCATATGAGCTTTCAGCCTACTGAGCATAAAAATATAGAAATAAACATGAATATTGTATATTTTTAGTGCCACATTTATGCACAGTAACCAAAACTTTGGAAGACTTCCAGAAAATTGTATACGATTGCATTACTTGAATCAACCACGCAAATATTGTCGTAAGATATGTGGAAAATTTCATTTACTACAATTAGCACAGAACGGATGTAATCAGCGGAAGTTTTGGCACAGAAATGGCACTGGATACATTTTTTGATGCTACGGTACTTCGACTCATTCATTCAATTCAATAGATATCAGTTAGTTTTCGAAATAAGTTTTGAATTTTGTCTAAAATTTTCATACATAACGTGATTTTTGGTATTCTTGTCAGGTTCAGACAATTTTGTCCTACTACAGTATTCAGATAAATTGAACTTCAGATGAGAAATCCCTTTCCTAGGAATATGTAGTAGTCTAGAAGATTTGCGTGACACCAGTAGAGTAGTTTTTAAAAAGCAGTAATTTGGGCAGTAGTTGTTGCATCATCTTGTACCTGATGTATCCAGTGGTAAAGTGCAAATGCCGTTTCTGTTCTTATATGACGAACTTCCCTGATATCTCGCCTGAATCTGTTGAAATTATTTCATTCTTTTGAGAAACGCTTTAATCTCGACTGTTGAAAATTTATTTCTTCTACCTATCTTTGGATCTCAATTTTTCTTACTTCTATTAAAGAACATCTACCATTTTAGCATGTGTTTTTCTAATAATTGTCTAGTATGGATGAATAGAGAGGTCTGTTATTTGATCAACGCGCTAAAGCAAGGGGAAACTACTGATTTTCCGGCACACGAAACCCTACCTTGGCATTCATGGAGTTTAATTTATGTATGTAAATATTTGTATGGTTACCAAATATTTACTTTTTAGATGATGGTAGAGATGTATTTATTTTATCGATTTCCTTTGAATATTTAACTGAGCCATTGCAAGTAATCATCTTAATACTCTGAATTTCAGTGTATTATGCATTAATTTTGACTAGGAATGGACTTTCCTGGGTTGAAAGTAAAAAAAATCTATTATCTCCCATTGTAAGAGTTAGCCTATAGTATTTCCAATGTAAATCTTCTCCCTGTATCTAGTTTGCTTAAAAACGTGTAACTGACATCGAATCAAAATCTCTTCTAGCCCTTAAAATTAGCATAAAATCATACGGTTGATAAAATTCCAATTATTGAAAGTTTCTTAACTACTATCTATCTCCTTAATAGCTATGCTTTATTGTTTCTTTGTTTTTATTTTTTTCATTTATAATGAGACTTATGGAATTGATCTGAAACAAGATTTTTTCATTTTAATCGCGCTAGTTATTTTCCTTTGTGTTTAAACTCATTCATTGTATTCAATTCTTCAATTAAAATGTTTCTTTAAGCTGCCTCAAGCCTTCTAGATCTGACTTGGTTCGGTAGGTAAATGCCTTTCTGAAATATTATCAAGAGATTCTCATACTTCAAAATGTTCTCAGGCAAAATTAAGACAAACTATTACCCCTCAAGGTAATTGTAACAGATTTAATTAATGTAACAGAAACATTAAGCCCGTTTTACGCGATATTTGATAGAGCAGAAGTTGGGGAATGCTGGCTGAGCTACTTGATATCACTAGTTTGCTATTGGCTACCAGTCGTATCTCGTTGCCTTTGACCAATCACTTTAGCTTTCACAGACCATGTACGATCTTCACCTTCTGAAATTAGCATTATCAATACTCCCTTTTAGCTATTAGTTACTTTCAGGCGACGAAATCAACAGTAGATGTAAATGTCCCAGCTGCTGTTTTTGCCGCCTGCTATTATTAACAGGTGTGGTTAATATTTTCGTAGGCAAGTGTTAAGTTGTGAATAAATATACCGTTTCCCCTCCAGTCAAATTTAAATTTTCGTGTGAAAAATTCCAGGACTGCTCTTGGCATACTGGATTACGTCCTTAATATTTAGCTCCGGCAAGTATACTAGGCCTAATACTAGCTCATGTATCGTGTGAAACGAGCTTTAGTGAAAAGGACGAACCGACTGGCCAATTTGCTGCTGAGGTGAAGGTAGCTAAGCTCACCCCCATCCCATTTTTTAAATTCTTCCTTTTGGTTGGGAAAACTAAAGTATATCTATACCACATCCAGACGATGCGATCGATTTTTCTGAGTAGGTCAGTTAGTTCTTTACACGCATCAGTCATATTGGCGTCTTTCTATCGACACAACCCGGAGTCGCACGAATACAGCGTCAACTTTCGGCTTCCCTGCCCTATCGTATTCACCCCTTTACTCCCTCTCCCTCACAAAAAAGAACTTCCACATCTCTTCTTCTCCTTGAACTTTCCCTCATCCTTGCGCCGCCGTCTACTTCCCTCCACTCATCCACTTTATTTCCCCGAAACCCACCATTCTTTGCTTAATATTTAATGAGACCCACGATCGATCCCTTGCATGTATACATATATATTTTTTCTTCGTCGTCGTCGGGGCGGCTGTTTTATCCGGGAAACCCACAAATCTTTAAGATTATGGGATTCCGACTCATGGGATAAAGCGGAGGACATACGTGGGCCTAAAAAAATATTCGCGGATGATGCTCGTTGGAACGTCAATTGAAATGGGTAATGGATAACCTGTCATCTGTTCCGTGGATTCTATTGAGATTATAGTTGGCGACATATTGTTTGGCTGGTGAGGATTTGTTGAGATGGACTCTTCATATGTCAGCCTTTGTTCTAGATGGCTTATTCTGCGTATGATTAATTGCTCTGCGTATGATTAAACGCAGGTGAAAATGCTTCGTCATCTCTCTCAAATTTTAATACATTACGGAGGTTCTATGGATCTCTGCTTTCTGGTGCTAATTTCTCTACGCATTTTTCTATATTTTGGATAAACTTTTGGAAAATAAATCATTAGCTACCGATAATGAGTAATTGATAAATGAGCCCAACTATTCTAATATTTGGATTTTTAAGCAATAATCCCTTCAGGGTCCTAGACAAATTGCAACGGAAATGCAGATGCTTGTTTTGTTTTCCAAAAAATGAGCTAAATTTCGTCTTATAACTTGTGTATCTACCTTTATATTCACTCAAGATATTAAAGGGGCAGGACTGGCTTGTTTTTTGGAGCCCTATAGCATGTTAGTTAATGGTAACTTAAATTGACGTAGCCGTAATTGTTCTCGTATAACGGTGAAGATTACATCTAGCAGATGATTCTCATTCTCCTTTTCCTTGGTCTCATAATTAGTTTTCGTGAATCTCGACGTTTCTTTGTGTTCTTTTATAAATCGTGGCTTTAATTTTGTTGGTTCAACCCTGTTATTTTAACCTGAGATTGCAAAGAGTATCATTATACTCCTACTGCGTCGCTATTTTGTAACTTACATAAACTGTCTTGTTGCGGCAGTTCTGATTTTCTGGTTTCAAAGCGTGACCGACATTGAGAAATAAGCTACGCTGTTTACTAAAACGGGTATAGATGTCTGCTAGTGATGAAAACTCAAGAACTACATGCGTCATACATATGAGTATAACACCATGTTAGGTATGTCTGGAGACTTGTTGGTATGGCGTCCTCTTTTTTCCCTTCACTTGCTTTATTTAACGAGTCTTCACCACATACAATTTCTTTTGCTAGTTTCCTTTACCAAAAAATTTCTTATTTCTCTTTTATGTCAACTTTGAACCAGCGCTTGATGAAATGTAGGCGCTATTAGTTAATGTGATATTGAAAATTAAATACAGTCATTTGAAGAAATGTAGCATTGAATATACTTGTCATTTCTTTGTCAAAGCTATCCTACTCTGCAGTCATTATTACGGTCGGGAACCAAAAAATTATCTGTTGAGCGCTTGGATCTTCAAGTTTACTTAAATTCTTATTTAATTTTACCCGCATTTGATCTTGGATGGTAATAGTTCTTTTACGTTTCTTGTTACTTTCTCCCTTTCGTCTCTTGTCGCTATTAGAAACTTCATTAGTTCATTAAATGGTAAAAATAAACGGTCTATTTGATAAACATATTGATAGCACACTGTGGGTTTCAATTGGCCTAGCGTTATAATTAATAGTGAATGCAATCAAAAGACATTGTTTATCTTAGACATATTTAAGTTACCAATTATAAGTTTGAAATGTAACTGGTTTGTATCTATGATAAGGAAAAAGTCAGTGACTAAAGTGTGCGGTTCGCAAAAGTGGTTAATCCGTAGATTCCAGATGTAAGCAGTAAAATATCTTGAAAATTATCTCATGCATAAAAAAACAGCTCACCTCTTAATGACTTACTTCATAAGTGCATTAACAATGTAAAGTAGGAATTTATGTTTTATAATTGGAAATTACTTGAAACGTACTATTAAACAGAATGGCTGTAAATAATAGGGTAGTTTTACTATTTATCGACTGATTTTAATTTTTGTACTTTGAATATTCCGGCAACAAATCCCCTCTTTTCCAATTCCTGCTGAGATTTTTAGTGGTTCCATCAAGTCGACTGCTTCCAATGTCAGTGAATAAAGTGTGCTGTTTGAAAAAGTGGTTAATCCGTAGATTCCAGATGTATTCAGTAAAATCTCTTGAAAATTATCTCTTAGATAAAAAAAACTGGCTCATCTCTAAATATGACATAACTTTATGAGTACATTAATAATATGAAGTTGGAATTTCTTGTAAATTTCCGGTAAATTGGAATTGAATTTATTTTGCAAAAATTCAATTCCAATTTTCCCAAAACCGCGAGCAGATAGATATGGATTAAAAATTCTATTTTTGGGAGTATAATTATACAAAATCCTCACGAATCTTTTCAAAATATTGATGCACGACTTTTTTAGTGTGCTTATTGCAAGCGCGAAGTATAAGATGATATTGATGAATTTTGTAGTATTTAATTTACCTTCATCTATAGGCATCATGGGCAAAGTCAATATTAACTATTATCATATGGTTCTCCGTTGCAATAGCTATGATTATTTGGTGATTGATTGCAAGTTGATTTATTTTACATATTTTTTCATAAAAATTTGCGTTGCTCAAGGAACATGGAGAATTGACGATTGAGTGAAATTTACTTTCCATAAGATTACTACGAAAAAGTACATGTACTCTTAATGCATTTGAAAGATTTATAATTCTCTTGCAGTATTATCAAAGTTTGAATTAGGTATGTACAACCAGCATTTCGCAGCTTTTTGTGTGTGAAACCAATAAAAGTTTAATCTGACCTATTAAACGTGCTTTTTACATAAATATGAATAACTTTGTGACTTGCCATTAACGTTTACAGTTTTTGACACTAATTTTCACCAGATATATATCGCTTTTAAGTAAATTACTACATATATATAATTTTTACATCTTGTTCCCAATCAAGTTTCATGGTTCTCTTTGAAAAATACTGCAACTAATTTGGTGATTCAATTTTATGGGATTGAAATTGAATTAATTCGAGATTTCTGATTTCCTACGAAAGATGCATTCGGCGATTGGTTCCCTAGGTGGGCGGAAAATACCGCTTTTGTGACTTATTATTTGTAATAGAATATGATGAAATTAGAACGAAAGGAGCGTTATTAATATTATTGCATGAGGATAATTAGTGTGTTTGGATGCAAAATTACTAATCTATTGGCCTTGCATAATGCCCATATAATCTCTGTGAGTTGAAAATTCTCGTAATATTTTTCTCAGTGTGCATTTCAGTCTCATATCCGTACATCTGCAAGCAGGCCACTGAAAGTCTAGCATGCCTATCTTGTTGATGCATTAGATTCAAAATTTTGAAAATTCCGTCATTCTGCAATATTTTTTGTGCTTCAATGCCGACAATTAGAAAACTCTAAATAAAGTATAATGGCTGAATATATTAAGTGGATAGGGGAACATTATCAGCTCTTTTTAACGATTGAAGAATGTTTGAAAATATTTGTTAAACAGAACATCATTTTATATCAATGTTATGTCATGCCACTTGTTTTTATGTGTGTATTGTCACCATGGAAATACAAACAAAAATATTTCAGAATGACGGTCACACGGTTGCAATTTTCCTTAAAAATATTATTAGTTGAATTTTACATGGCGTTCAATGATTAGGATTTTTTTTATGGGTAACATTTTCCACTCTTAGTGATGAAACTATACATTATCCCTTTCATGTATCTTCTCCTTGGTTTCATTTAAATTATTGTGGATTTATTCAAATTTATGCAGGAAATAGGTTATTTGTCTCCTCCGTAAATTCATACACAAAATCATAATTTTTATCCTTATTTTCGCCTATTCAACCAGTGTCTGTGTAATGGAACGGATCTATAATAAATAACATGCACTTTCAGGTATTTAAGGGAGACCAAGGATAGTTTTAAATTTCTCTCTATAAAAAAAGGAAGGGAGCACTCCTGGACCCTTTGCCATTTTTTTCCTCGATTTCCGCCGACTGGGCGACGTCCCTCCTCACCCCTCCTGTCCTTTCTCCCTCCCTCCCAAGCCATCTCATCCACCCTCCCCACCTATCAACTAATTTGGAAGACACAGGAATGCTTTCAGGACCGTCAAGTGAGTATTCATAGGGGATGAGGTGAGGTGGGAGAATAAAATTAAATTTGAAGCGATGCTGCGTTGATCCAGCGCCGTCATCAATCATTCATTTGACGATTGGACTAGGGCTCAATATCCGTAAAATTCTCCTCCTCTCCCTCCCTTTTTCCACTCCTTCCCTTCTCCGATAACCACTCTGCCCCCTCCTCCCATCCGTACTCAAGTCTTCATACCAAGGGTGCCTCATGAGTTTAAGGTGGGTCGTGCGATTTTTGCTAATGTGTAGATGTGTGTCACACTTCACGTTCGAGTACTTAATAGTAATATCTAATATATAAATGCTAACGCGTACGTACGTGTGATTCAGTTGCTGGGCGTAGTTATTCAGGTATGCCCCAATAGATGGACAGCTAGCTCCCGTAATAACAGATATATGACGCTGGCTTATACATTTTTCAAAATACTCATATCACAAGGTAATCTGCTTAGTAACAGCTCCTCCTTTTTTTCGAAAATATATTTTGTACCAATAATTTTTTGAAATTTTGACAATACGTATTTCGTCCCTTTCCTCACATATGCTGTTTTCTTTAAAAACAGATAAACACTCATTAATTCCTATTTTATTACCCGTTCACTCTGTTAATCACTTTTTTGCTATTTTGCTAAATATAGGCCTGCCTGTTTCTGCAGGCTTTTGAACTAGAGTATTGATTAAGGTGAAATAGATGCATGTTGCCTATTTGGTTTGTTGGCAATTTCATGCTATTTTGACTAGTAACCTTGTGGAGTTTGACATTTATTTCGAAATATTTGCAATACAGGTGCATAGATTTTCTCCTCAACGCCAAATAATACGTTTTACATCATAGTGACGGTGGCAAAGAAATATCAAGCCACCATATCAAATTCAAAACGTGTTTATGCGTGAATTCTGTCGTGGTAACGCAATCTGCGTAGTAAACTCAAGTCACAACAATGCGTTGATTGAGGCGAAATTTTTAAAATATTACCCTCGCATTATAAACATGATTTCAGGCATGGTGAGTTTCACTAAATAAATAGATGTACTTAACACGAGCTCTCCGGGTCAACCGATTGGTTGTATCTCTGTTGTGAAGATTGCCGCATTTTATTAGCACCTGTGTTCCCAAGCTAAAAAACGGCTATCACATAAAACGCACGTGGTCGTAATGTCGTCTATACTGCGAATGATTGTTGTAATTTGGTCACAGTTTTACAGCTCAAGTCGCGCAATCTGGCAATGCTGCTCAGTATTGTACCCCTTCTCTTGCCTACTTCCCCTTCTACCACTCCCTACATTCACCTCATGCCAAATCACCCCTCCTTCTTGCCCTGTTATGCTTTTTGAACTCTCAAGCAAAATAAATGTTTTTCTCTCTCCCTCCCCTCTAGCACTTAAGTCAAAGCTCTACCATCAAAAGATCTATCATCTTAGCGTGTATGACTACCCTCAAGTTTTTTTTCGTTCCGGTTTAAATCGTTTTAGCGTCTATACGTCACGCGACGTATGGTCATCTCCAAAAAATTGCGTTGGAATATAAGCCCTGGGGTATTCGCAATATTGTTCGATAAAGAGTAAGATAGTTTCGGGGCAAAGCTATACATTCACACCCATGTAGTATAGAAGAAGGACCTTGGCTCCTAGCATACCTTTGTGTTTACGGCCAAAATTCAGTTCAAAGGATGGGTTCAAGGGTTTATTTCTTTAAATTCAAAGAATGGAGCTCCACTGTTAAGTGCGAAAAGAAAAGTAAAGAAAAGGAAAAGCCCCAATGGTTGAGGTTCTATCTCAAACATGGAAGGTTTTCTTCTGTCTGGGAAACAAACACAACGATCACATTGTATTTCCATCTTCTCTCTTAGCTCCTACGCTTTCAACAGAGTCAAAGCAATGTTTATCGTGCCTTACTTGGATTATCGATTGCATTTCATGACTCTAATCTAGTCGGCGATACAGGCGAGGGCACACTTTCCAGTTCACGCTACGGTCGTCACTGGCAGATGGCTTCAGTCCAACCTGTTGATAGGAAGAGACGCCGCTACTCCCTCTCTCGGCCGGGAAGAATTTTTTTATGCGGATAATCCCACCAGTGTTTGATGAACACATGGTATGTCTGCCATTGTTTCGTGTGATACCTTTCTTACGCATTGGAGCGTTGGCAACTGTTGCCTATTTCCCACGAATTGTCCGTTAATGACTCCTCCCTCTAATTTTGTTCCGTTGAAAAGTTTTTGACAAAAGAAATGTTTATTGCAATCGACATTAAAAGTATATCCCACAGGAAACTCACAAAATTACTGTCAGCGATCCTTTTTAGATCTCGTAACGCTGATGAAGAGAAAAATAGACAATAATTATTGCAGTGCATCAAGGATTACAACTAGCGTAAGGGATTGCGATTAGAGATAGAAAATAATTAATGTAACGAAAAATTTCATAAAATCAGCCCATTAATTGAAGACATAAATGGTAATGAATTTAACAATTGAAAATTACCCCATCGACGCTCCGCTCCATTTCATTTTCTCTGGTCTTGGATTAAATGTAACCCCAGCTCGACGCAAAAATAACCTCCAGTAAAAGAAAGGAAAATGTTCCTGGTTTTGAATTTGTTTTGAAATATTTGAAATTTAAAAATTTGTTCGAAGAGCCAAGATAATTGATAGTTCTGGGACTTAAGTAATTGGACCGCATAGCACGATTGAATTTTTCTGGCTAGTCTTGGTGAGCTGATGACAGAAAAGATTTTGAAAATAATTAGGAGAGGGGAGTAAATTATCCTTCCTCAAGGAATCACTGAAAAGGTGTTGTTCACAGTCAAACAAATTAGTGGTGAAAGTGATGTAGTCAAAGGAAAAATTTATCACCGAATAATCACATGAAACAAGGGAGGAGAAATAATGTGTTTTATTATTAGTTCTTACTCCGGGCTAAAGGGATGCTTTAAAACGTGCTTAAACTACTTGGGAAAGGGAGGGGTTAAAACTATGGTAGGGCATATTTGAAAACAGGAGTGGGAGCTGGATAGAATTTGGAATAAATAAGTTAATGGATCACTAGAAAAACTTACTGGCCTTTAGAGTATAGGTCTAGGAGTCACAACAACGTATGAGTAGTCTTTTACTCAGGCAGATGAAAAATTTATAGAACAAGAAAATAATTTATATGGACTAGGGCTGGTATCATCCAAGTTCAGGAATGTTATGGATTCATTTTGAACTAAAAGAATTGGTCTAATTCTCAGTTTTCCCTTAGCTTGAAGTACTGCTGAATCCAAATGATAATGGTAATGTTTCTGATAGAAATAAACTTTTATTTTTCCATATATAGTTCAGGAACGCCAATAAATCCCCAAAATACCTCAAGAAGAAACATACATTTTCACTTTGCGAATTTGAGAAAAGAAGAATACTTGGTGTAAGGTGCCTTTTCTCAGTGTCATCATATGGATAAAATTACTGATGCCTAGGTCTTAGCGTATTTTTTGATCAACTACCCTGGTGTGATAATAATTGACGTTTACGAGAAAATTGACCTGGTGTATATCTCCACGCAATGTAGTCCGCTCATTTCCTGTTAAGTGGTCTAGTCCTCGAAAATCACCATCTTACTGTGATTCCGCTTCTTGTCTATGCTCGGGTAAAGTCTTGTTAGAATATCTTACTAGGCATAGAATACCTCATATCGTAATTAGTTATTTATTCAATCACTAATTTTTACCATAAATTTTAATTCATATTGTGACATACCGCTGTATGTCGTTTTTTAGTTTATGTTCCCCGTTACGTTTTTGGGCGCGAGTCCGTGGAGAGACGGCTCACGACATGTGTTTGAAATGACCGCTGTTGTATTTTGGATGTGCAAGTGTTTGTGTTGTGCGTGTAGAAAAGGTGGCGTTGGTGTGGGCATTAGACCCGATAAATACCGCGCACGAGAGGTGTGCAGGAGCATTTTCTTCAAGCATTTCTTTGGGGGCATTTCTTGAGCAATATTTCGCGGGCATGTGCCGTGGTGATTCCCGCGTGGGGACCTGTGAGTATGGAGAATTGCCATGAAGGCATATTGATGGTGAGAAGATGAGACTGATCCTGGAGTCGGAGCGCTACGAGACTTCGAGAAGGAGGGCGCGATCCAGAAGGAGCCGTTCCGAAAAATACGTCGTGGAAGCCTTGCGGAGGCGTACGTCGGCACCATTCGGAGGAGACGAGTACCCCTGCCGGGTGTCGACCTACAGTACGACCCACCCGTTGGAAGCGACGTCGGGCCGTTCCAGATTCGCTGCTGATCCAAGTTTAAGTATTCACGGGCTCGTGCCCACTCCCATCAGCATCTCAATAGACATTGAGTGTTGTCATCAGTCACCACTCCCACCCACTAGTGTCGTCCAATTTGTCTCCATCAAAATGGTGTAGGGATTATTCGTTTCATAGTGATTACGAAAATCGTCACCTGGTGTCGAGCAGGACGACGTGCATCAACTTCTCCGTACAAAAAGTCACTGGTCAAATCCCTCCACAAACGAATCCACTGCCCTTAGAAAGTTTGCTCATTTATCATTTGTTGCCACTACCCTTAGCAGGGAAAGTTTGCTCATTTATCATTTGTAAGACGTGGAGCGTGTAAATATTGTATATAAAAAGTATTTGATCATTGTTCCTCTTTTTGGAAGGTTGTCCTTCCCTGCTGTATGTGCTATCTCATTGATGTTCACGATTCATAAATCCATTCATCCGTCACTAGTCTATAAGAGGGTAATTTTTCATAGATATTTGTGTGTGTGTAAACGAAGATTTTCTACTATTCGTGAATAAATGACCATGTCGTTTAATTGGAGTCTTGAGTCGTCTCTTTCCGACGCGTGACCCTCTTGATTTGATTTCAGATTCTCTTGTGAAACCATCGCCGCGAGCGCGAACTTCGGAAAGGCCCCCACCTAGAGATACTTCTCTTTTGTCTACCGACTGGTAGCTCGGCCGCGGTTTTGCGTGGCACCCCGGTCACTCCGTCCATTGTGGTGCGTCACTTCTCACTCGCATCTCTTTTATTGTGGCATTTCGCCAGGATAGACGCGGGGAGGGAAGTGGGGGGTAAGAGTCCGGCCGTAAGATCTTGACGGCGCATTTTGAAGCCACGCGACCACTCACTCGGCTTCGCCGCGTACCGTCACAGTAAGTATTGAATTATCATCTAGCACTCCGCTTTTCGTTGAATTATTCTTAGTCAAGGAGGCTCATTAATCATGTCTGATATAAACCCTGTTTTATAGATGACTTAGTCAAATTGCAGGCAATTTAAGATGCGTCGTCATGGGTTGACTGATGCTAAGGCGCTCGGTTGTTCTCAAAATCTCACTAAATTGATTTACTTTTAGGATTCAAATGCGTTGAAATATATTTGCTAGAATTTGCTTATTCATGCTGAAAAATTACAGTTAGAATTCTTGGAGAAAATGAAATTGTGAAGGTAGCCACTGAGCCATAAGGTTGGGCCACTGTGGTATTTTAGTCCTTTCCGATGAGGACTCCTGGGGCAAGTATGTTTTATTGAAAGCATACTTGCCCCAGTCTACATGCTCATAGTACAGACTCATACTATCCTCAGGGCTTGGTGGCTACCCTCACATTTTCAATTGCTACAAGTATGCTAACTATAATATTCTACCATAAATAAGTAAATTCTAACAATATACTTCCACGAATTTGAATAATAATAGTTATCAATTAAGTTAGGTTTTGAGAACATTAGTGCAGACCAACTCTTCCATCCGATATAAAATCCAAGGTTACCTCATCCAAATAATTCTCTGCTACGTGCTAGATATTTTTCTAAACAAATATGTAAGATAATCTGTAAAGTGTTCTTTGGTGAATCTTCAGAATAATAAATCATTCATTTCAGGCTGTCTTTCTTTTCTTGTGAGGCTTTCCTTATTAATGATTCGAGGCGACTGGAATTTCGTTGTCTCCGCCAGCACTTATTAACTGTTTGGCGCGGGTACTCAGGAGTGTCAAGTGGACTACAGAAAGTCCCAAAACCTATTGAGTCGCTTTGTTTGCTTGGATTTCGCTGGCGGAAATGGTATAAATTTCAAAAATCCATCAATCACGGGGCGAGTGAACTTGCTATAGAATTTGACCATTAGGATGTGATAACAAACATTTACACGGACACCGAATACCTACCCTACGGTCGGGAGGGAATTTATAATCCGCTTAGCGGTGAACATCGAAAAATGAACATGTTAAGAGGGCTGGATGAATCCAAATAAACCCAAGTGCTCACGAGGCGGCGCGCGGGAGAGAGGAGAGACAGAGCCCTCTACGTAGCGACTACTGAACTACACAACTGTAGTTTCATTTGTGTTGCTTTAAAAAACAAGTAATACACACTGTCTTATATTTGTAGCATGCTTATAGCATTGCGAGTGGTTTTAAAATATCTCCTCTTAACAATTTCAACAGGTTCGTGCGGATGCATCGGAGGAGAATAGTGTAATATATGTTACGTAGTGAAATATTAATTATGTAACATAGTGTATAATGTAACGTAAGTTTTCTTTTAGTGTAAAACATAAATGTAATTATGTAGTATTATCAGCTGGGGAGTCAACATGCAATTTTTTTTTCTTTTTAATAAGTCACACGCCATCGAAGAGATGACAACTGTTAATGGATGATCGAGTCGGTAACCCCAAAACGGGAATTCCCAATGGGGTACCTATATTCCTGGCGTTTTTGTTGTTGTTTATTTATGTAATAACCCATGTATACTTGGGATAAAATAAAGAACTTTGTAATATTCTACTGCGTTTTATTCTTCCCCGACCGGTTTCAACGCTAGTGCGTCATTTTCAAGGGTACATACAAGGGGAGAATGTACCCTTGAAAATGACGCACTAGCGTTGAAACCGGTTGGGGAAGAATAAATCGCAGTGGAATATTACAAAGTACTATATTTTCTCCCATCGTTATGTTATTCCACAAAGTAGGGCTTTCAACAGTTGAACCATGTATAACTTGTTGTCGTGGTATAAATTTTTTATTATATTATATATGTTGGTAATAACTACCCCCTACATTGGTCTCTTAAGGTGGCTCGCAAGATATTATGTAGGTGTAGTTGAGTATCCACTATGTAGAGGACTCGGAGGAAAAAAATATTTAGGCGTTGACGGATTCAACGAAGAGTTTCCAACGGAGAGAGTTAGCGTCGAGCCCTTTCCCTCTCTCCTCCCCTCGGCCTAATCCGAGGACGCACCCTTTCATCCCCGAGTGCCTTCCCGTCCTCTCCATCCCTCCTCCTCGTTTCCTCAACGGAGAGGGGAGCGCTTCCTCCCCCCTGTAATCGCACCGCCCCTGTGTTGGTGAGCTCATTCACCCACGGGTCCGTAAATGCCTCCGGACGACTAATCACTTCAGGTCGCACCCCGGCTTCGTTTCTGCCGGCCCTTGAATGGGGAAGAGTTATCTGCGCAGTCCCATCCACGAGTAGAGAGAGGTATAAAGGGAGGTTGCGACTTCCTCTCAGCTCATGCCAACGGTTCCTATTATCTCTCCACCTTATTCAGTATTTTCAATGCGGTCCACATCAAACGGCGAAGGTAGAAATTTCCGCCCAAATGAAGTGGATGACTGAAAAACAAATGGGAGAAATTTACTGCTGAAAAATACGTCCACCTAGGGATTCGAAGTGTGAGGATACCCATGACCAGCAACGGTATTGCATTTATGAAGTCATCCGCTGGTGTACATAACTGCGGAATTCCATTGAGGAATATAAACCATTCGCCCTGACCAGGATTCGTGCAAATATCCCTCGATTTCGCCCCAAGTACTTATGCGAGTTATGCGACCAAGACGTCTTCCTCCTGGTATATTTAAAAGAAGTGTTATGTGATCAAAATATCCAGGACCGACTGTAATATTAGTTTATGCGACTCTTTCCAAAACACAGGCAACTGCCGTCTTCATCATTTGAAAGGTGCGATTTATATCAGGTGAATGAGATCAAGACAGGTCGCGAAAATGTTTTCACCCCGTAAAAGGCGTGCTCAGTAATCGAGTTCTTAAGGTAGTTTGAGCGAAATATCATTTTACCTAGAAATCAATGAATTTAGTCTGATTTTTAAGAAAAATATATCACCCTTCCTTTGACATCGAAAATTTCACCCCTTACAACATCACTTTCCGAGAAATTTGCCATAAAATACCAGCCCTTTTACAGTGGAACAGTGGAAATGATATAAAAAATACTAGTTATAAATTAAAAAAAAACTTTAATGAAGTAAAACCTTATTTCTACACAATATCGACTTATTTAAACCACACTGCAACGAAATTTATATAAAAACACAAGTTCTACAATATATGGACTGATGACGCCATTTTGAAAATTGCATTGAGGATTAGGAAAGGAAACTGTCGGGTTCCTACCAGCCACCCTAATAACATCGGCTAAAGTGTGCACAATGTTTTATTTATTTTTTGTCGTTAGTTTGAATCAAGGTAGTTGTTTGTTTTACGCCGCTGGTGATGAATTCCTTACTCAACGTTGTTCGATGGTACCTGTATCATGTTAGAATAAGTTCGAATATTCCAAGATAAACTTCGAATTAACCACAATTATTTTACAATGTTTATATACAAATGTCTAGGAACCAGAGAGAAAATTCGAATTAAAGAAGTTCGAATTAACCACGTTCCACTGTATATGGGAAATGGTACGTGTATGCACTCCAGAGAGACAGTATTTACAGAATGAGGTATTTCTAACACTTAGATGTCGTAAAAAAACTAACAGTGTGTAGTTTGTATGTTTTCTTAACTATTTTTGAAAATTAATCATATTGTCACCGCAGTTAATTCTTGGGTATCACAAAAAGCCTTCCGCTGAAGGAGTTTCAAACGCACCGCGTGAAAATAATGAATCAAGTTTAAGACTTATTTAGAAATTTTCATTTTATTACTTACAATATGTCATGTATAACTATATTATTGCACCATTAATGATGCAACATTTTATTTGTGTGTTCTACAGCTGGAGAAATTAAAACGTATATATTGAATATGGTCTTTAGTATGATTAGGGAACTATCTTGCTCGCACTACCTTAAACTGTTTTTAAAACGTATTACAGCAGTCTAAGAATTTTTACGGCTATCACTGACGAGTATCTTATTTAAAGAAAGTATACAGGAACAAACAAGCCATGTATGCTATTACCGTCTAATGGGATTGTTTTCCCCTAGCTGCGTATAGCAATTGAAAGGTTTAGTTCATATGTGTATAAACAGCCGGTACATCTCAGTTGCTACGATCGAACACTTATCGATGTGCTCGCTCTCAAAAAGAATTTTAAATATACCGGTAAAAGCCGCCATATTATCTTCTTGCCGTCGCACGCAAGAGCGCACAGGTGCGAAATTTCACGGTTAAAAAGTCTTTCGCCTTTAACAAAACTCGAACCCGGTTCTCTCAAATTTCGTGCCGAGTGCTTAAATCAGTGAAACTGTAGAGGCGCCCTTCTACCTTTGGATTTTTCAGGGCTCTTATAGGAGCAAGATATTCAGGACTGCCGTACAAATGGAGTAACAGAAATAGTCCACAGCGTGCGCTTAGCGCCACCGTCTGAGCGGTTAAAGCCGAACGAGGCAGCACAGTGAGGTGTTCGATCTTTAGACGAGAATTTGAGGCTATCAAGACCAGCTATGGTATTACCTTTTTGGAATCACCTGCAGCGACATCGATTTGAAGCGATTTCTCAATCGCTATGAGTAGATTTTGTGTGAATATCAGTGGGTGATTCCGCTTTAGTTTCTGCGCGGCTATTCCACAGTTCTTTGAACTTGATTTAGTTTACATTTTTGTTCCAAATTGTGCTTTTACTCGTGGACGGTGGCGCTATGCGCACGGACATGGGTATTCCTAAGCAGTGTATGCACGGCACGTTTGAAGACAATCCGCTCCTCAAATCCTCCGCGCGATTCACGGCGGTAGAGAGCGACTAGGTGGCTTAAATGGTTAGAGCATTCGGCTTGGAATCGAGAAGTTTGGGTTGGAATACTATTGCATGGGGGTTGTGTTTGCAAACACTCGGAATGATTTTCAGCACGTGGTACAAACACGGAGGTTTCGAGATTTTGATGTATTAAAACTATGTGCAAAAATCTCACGCTGACCGTGTCGATCCAGTTTTTCTCGCGGAAATATTGAAGACGGAGTTGAATATCGCGGTTATAGACGCAATAAACATTATATTAGGCAATTATGTTAAGTATTAAGACAATAAAGTATCAAACAATCCGATAGGGTAAAACTCACCAAGTCTCCAACCATTCGTAGTTGAACCTCATGGTTCCTTAGCTACATCCACGAATTATTTCGACCTGTTTCAAACACCACTCCCTAAATGAATGATGTTTTGGCCGTGAAATTCATGCAAATGTGTGACTATGGGCTAGGGATACTGTCAAATTTTCCTTGCGGCCAATTTCAAAGTTCTTTAAACATGGAGGCAAAATAACTATCGATTTTTTCATTATCAACCTACTGGAAATACTGTTCCAGAACCCGAAGCATTTGGGACCCTGGTCAAATGGATTTAACCAAAAAAATTAATAAAATGCAAATAAAAGTAGAGCACTTCGTTAAAAACTACTACAAGTGTGCATATAGAGTCTCACAACTTGAAGAGGGATTAAGGTGGGAGCCCCTAGAGACTCGGAGGCTACACGGTAGGCTTAGTTTGCTTGATAAATTCAGAACTGATAGTTTTTCAGAGCGACTTAGAGAATATTATCATGACTCCTCACTACATCTCTAGGTCTGACAGATGCGATAAAATAAGAGAGAGACACTGCCAAACATATTGGTACAAAAACTTGTTCTTTCCGCGAACTATAAGCGATCACAATAAAAATTGAGCTCCACTAAATACACTCCTATAATATATGTCACCATTTCATCTCCAAAAACTTACACCTTTACACGGCTGGTGACCTAACACCCCCTGCTACTCGCCCATGTGGTGGCTCGAAAGGTATTATGTAGATGTAGATCCCTTATGGTTAGCGTAATAATGAACTTATTCCTCGTCGCTCTCAGAATTCCACATTTATACCGTCAATAGTTTGGATAGTACGTACCATACGCTGATAAGTAAGTAATTTTAGGAGTCAAGGATGGGTCAAGATTGTAAGTCCTTTCCATATATTCTCTTTTTGTTCGCTCAACAATGACAGGAGCTGTTCTTTCAGGATGATGACATGGAGTTGATCCTTCCCCTTTCCTAGCGTTTGACATCACTATTGTGCCAATTTACTTGATTGAATGCATTCTTTCTTAGATGTTACGATAGGCTTTCAAACGAGGGAGCTGTTTTGGCACAATCGTGCTACCTTATCCTCCAGAACGAGCACAGAAGGCAGAGAGCATCTTTAGACGAAAGATTTTTTTGACGGAGATAAAGAACTCTTCCTTGGTGAAAAAAATGAATTCTCCGCAGGAGGGCGCCGTTTGTTTTTGATGGATGCGAAGAGGGATGGAGCCGATTCCCCACCATAAAAGTCAGAAAAACGTGGGATGAAGAAGAATCATCCGACTTTCATACTTCTTCTCCCTGGTCTCCTTTGCGACCAAAGAAAGGCTTCTCATGCCACCCTTTATTTTGGGCTATATTATATTCCCTCTCCTCGTTACTTGACACTCGGGGAAAATTTATTCTCTATGGTGATTGGGGAAGAAAATAGAGTGGACTTAGTTGGTTATTTCACGTGAAACATCTTCACCCGTGTGGTGATAAAGTCAGAATGATTTCCTAGTGTGACATAAATTTATGAAGGAATGTTCAAACGCCTTTCAATACTTCATTTTCCCACTTTTGCAAAATGTATGAATGAATGAAAATTTTTAGGGATATTATGAATAAATATTTGGCAATATGAGTTTGTTTGTTTATTAAAACCTAAATATTTATTTTTGCGGATTAAAATCTCAAGTGTAACTTCGATTATGGTATAATTTTTCATGTAGCTACTTTGATACCCCCCAGAAACTCCCGAAAGATTAGGATGAGTTTGGTACGTCAATTTGCATTTATTTCAAATATGATTTCCACCTGAAGTGTCATAACTTACCCCATTTAAGATTGCTTTTATGAATAGCCAAAAGAAAATACTCATGCTTAATTCACCTTGTATGAAAGAATGCGGAATTGCTTTTCACATCAGCTGCAATCAGTAAGAAATATGTGGAGGCATATTACACTTCTGAATGGAGGTCCATTTTTATTTTGTCAGTCCTGTTCATCTCAGCAATCGGGTTGTAGGAATTTACTTGTAATTATCCCTCAAAACTATGACTGACCAGTTTATTTGGCCTCAATAGGATAATATTAAAATCTGTTTGATATCGCAGTGTAACTATCCTCTACATTATTACGTGACTATTATGTGTGTAACCCCCAAAGCCACTTCGGGAAATGTGGATTTATGACTCACACTGAGTGACATCTGGTATGCAAGTTAGTGTGACTATTTAAATTGCGATGTAAGAATTTTTTTTTACATTTTGGTTTAAGAATTATTCTGATAACATAACTACTTCCTTAACTTATTTTTCTTTGTTACTTGGTCTAAATCGCTCAAGTATGAATGCATTAAATGCTCTTATGTATTATCAATACTCAAAGAATACCTTATCAATCTTTTCTGCATCAGGTCGATGGCTATGTCTCATTTGAAAATACGTGTGTAGCATTTTTATCCTCTTTGTGACTTTTACATATTCTTTAATACTGGGGTATCAAAATGTGTAATATATTTTATTTTAAATATTTAACAGAATAACTATCAAACTTATCAATAATATCATTCGCTCAAATTTATTGTTCTCATACACATTCGATCTTTCTGCGAGTCGAAATGATTCCGAGATTAAATATTTTAATAGCATAAAGTCCCACTCACAAATTGAAGAGTTTGGAATCGTTGTACCTGTTCTCCGAACGTACTCGGGCTGTGGCATGGACAAGGTATTGTTAGGAAAACTGAGGTAGAAGAGGCATATTTTTACTTAAGTAGTGTTGTTGAATAACCTTAAAAAAATTAAACAATTCTCCTTCGCCTTCAATTTTCTTCACCTTACCATGCCGAACATCTCTCTATACATATGTGCTTTCATTCCCATTGTTAAACAATCACCCCCACTTTTTGCGCCAAGTTTTCTCTGTTATTAAGGAATGATTAAAGCTTCAGATTTGCCGGAAGATGCTTCAACTTTGACTGGCTCGGAGAAGCTAGTCTCAGTTTTTATATAAAATTGAAAATACCAATTTTTATCATTGATATGAATACCTCTCACTTCCACAAAGTCAAGCCTAAAACTTTAAAATTATAAGTGACTACACGTGTTTAACATGCACATTTGAAATCACTGTGGTGAGTTATGAGTTTCTGGTGAGAAAATGATATATCCCAGTGGCTTGTTTTATGAAGGAGAAATTTTGTTTACGACTGTATTTTATGTAATGGAATTCAAACTTGAGTAGCGTCATATATTTCGGTTGAGGATTAACAAACGAAAGAAAAGCTTCCATCATGATTTTAATGAAAATATCACCTCGAGTAAACTTCTTCAGCTGTGAATAGCCGAAAAAAAGTTTACCAAAAAATAGCAGAAATACCCGATGGTTCTCAACGGAAGGGATAACATTAAGAAATACCATAGAAATTCTATCGATTCAAAAGAGAATCTAACTCTCCATTTATATCGCATTTTTTTGTGGAAATTTCCGGTTTGGGTGATTAATATTCTTCTCTGAAAATATTCAGGTTTAAAATAATAATTTATATAGTAAATTCCCAGATTCATTTTTAGCGATTTGCATTCCAATTAAATTTTGAAAAGCAATGGAGTCTGCAAGCGGTATAGATGGTCTTTACATAATTTTATATGGGGTCACTTTGACTTATTTGGGGTCAAATTGGAGAGTCAGAGATACACCACTCACTTTGATGCGTCGGCATAGTTAACTAACATGTAGGTACCCACGCGAAAAGTTCTACATCAGGGCTCATTGCTTTACTCATTTGGAGACAATTTTATTTTTTAAGAATTTGGCTATTAAGAGCCGATTGAAATCCCAGCCATCCGTCTAAAGCTCTTGGGCTGAATTAAGGGTTAATAGGAGTAGTATCCTGGGGCTCGGGTCGCAAATAATCATCCAGACACCACTCCATTTATACGTATAGGTATATAGTAAATTTGTGCGTTGGGTTTCATTTTTTTAAGTAATAACGGACTGTTTACGCTTTACTGAATATATGCTCAAGTGAATGATGACGTTATACTCTATTTAAGCCCTTGCTTTTTTCCCATTGATGAAGAATTGTCCCTTGGAATTCAGTGGCGAAACAATTACTGTGCGTTAATCTGTGCAGGAGAGTTGTGGCAGGTGGAGGGTTTGAAACTCTTCCGTTGCTCGTTGTAAATGCTCCTTTGATCTCGGACTCGGAATACCGTGAAATGCTTTCCTTATGAGAGTCTTTGTTCCACGCTCTGTATTTTCGTTTAACCTTTTTGTGCCATCGAACTATGAGTGGAAGGCTGGAAGGTATTTAACCGAATTAACAACTACAGGCCACGCCACGTTGGCTTTCAAAATTGGTGCACGTGTGTCGAGAACTTTCCCTAGAGTACGTCAACAGGAACTGACTCGGCAAAAATAGCAGTTCTTACCCAGTGTCTGCCCTATCTCCTGAAACGAAAATTCAATTTCCGATTCCGACTATCCTTTGTTTGCGGAATTAAAGGAGCATGGGCCCGTGGGATCTTTAATTGCGAAAGCTTTTAAGCGAAGTTATTTTTTGGGAATTCCACTCCGTGCCGTTGACACTTTCCTTTTGAAACGTTCGAATGGATCCATGGCCTCCCGCGGTTCCCGCTTCAAAACACTCCTCCTCGCCTCTCTGCAACACTTCGTCCTTTCCCGCCTTACGTCTCCCTTCCGTTTTACCTCCTCCTTCGTGAATGGCCCATCCCTTTCCTGAAAGCGGAAACAAATCCACGAAAGGACATAAAAGCTCATCAACAAGAGATTTTTGTTTTGCTCCCGCGCACGTGCAGAATGCTCCGTGGAAACGGTGGAAAAGGAGTTCATAATCATTCACGGTTTTCACTCTCCATTTAAATGAAAGTAAATAAGCGAGGGAGGTATCTTTACGCCTTTTTTCGCGAGAAAATTACCGCGCATATTTTCCTTTCGCCTTTTTAGTTCATCACTGTCATCCTCGTACTTGCATATGGGCTGAAACGATGTGGTTTGCATCTAACCATCCCAAAGACCAGTGGTGCGATTCTGTTTCTTCATAGCAACGCAACCATGCGGTGAAATAGTGAGTAGCCCCGCGACAATACAAGCCTGTTTTTCGGATCTCGCGCCATTTTAACTTGTGCAACGCTTATTTATGCTAGTGTCGCAATGGCAGTGATGTCAGAAGAAACAGAATCGCGCGCGATGCCTCGCTATTATATCTCCGCGTTGCGACAACGTAGGTAGAAACAGAATAGCCCCCCAGGAGCGGGATCATGATTCTATAAATCATGATCGCTCGCTCGCGTTATCGTTTTTTTAAATGATCTCATGAGGGCAAAATTTAGATTGTTTTTCCTCGTAGTTTGTTAGGTGCACTATATAATGCTAGTTTTGGATGATGATGTGCGTTATTTGCACAATACAGGGAACACTTGCGTGCTACAGCATGAATAAAGGAACCTCACCCCTAATTCTGAATGCTTTCATCAGCCGGTAATGTAGTGGTAGCGAACTTGAACAAATAGCTCGTTTTAGCGGTGAATCGATTCCCTGGAAACTAGCTCGGCTCATCCGTGGACGATAGTTAGCTTACGTGATTTAGCTTTATGAGGTAGTGAAACATGGCGAAACTCGCGTATAAAGTCCCTTACGTAGTGGCAGAATGCATTGCCTACGAACTGGCATGAAGGAGTAAGGTCGACTCCGACGCATATCTACCAGGGCTTCCAGGATTGCAAGCCATCACAGCCTGCTTCAAATTCCTCAAATCTCTTCATGACTCTTAATCGAATTGTTTAGATATGCATTTTCGATGGATTGCTAACAGAATCAGTGGAGTTTAATCCAGCATTGTTTGAATCGTGTGGGTATAACCGCTAATAACGTTGCTGGCTTCTTCGCGCCCTTTCGATTATAATCGCGGTTTTTGAGTTGGCAGCTTTGCCGACCTCATGGTTTTCTCTCACCCCTGCTTCTTAGTAATCCCGTAACCACGAGTTTTCCCCTCCTTAATATAATTTCCAGCGTAGTGGGAATGGCACCAAGTTTTGCTACCACTATATCGTGTCATATTGGTTGGTATACTGGGAGAAAATTTAGCGTGTAGCGTCCAATAGGACTTAAACGTAGTAGCCTATATTCTGGACTAATTATTCATATGTAAGGGATGATGACATGTCTAAAATCTGGGCAGATAAGCTTCAAATGTTTTATTGATAAACTGGTTCACTGCTGGGATTTTGCTATATTTTGATGAATGAGCAAACAGCTGCTCCTTTTTGCTTTTGAAATCATTTCCAAAATTTCGAAGCGTCCACAGGATGTAGAGATACGAATTCGAAAGTAGGTGCGTGCTCTCACTTATTTGTTGCGATTCCTGATGGCTGCAGAAAAGATGTGTACCAATATCTTTATTATCACTGGCGTGTACAGGCAACCACAACAATTACTTGATGATTGTTGTGGGCATTTGAAGATGACTGTAATTATAGTTACTCCACTCCCCCTGTTTTATGACCTATATTTTTTCTTTAGATCGGTTATCCGCATGAAACAGCGGACAAGTAACCGGAATACATATGATTTAAATTTTATATAACGAGCAAGACCTTAAGGTGACTCTGGCCTCAGGATCACTTATTCCCGGAATTCTGAAAACTTGAATACGCCGCTTTTGAATTGCGTGTTTAAACTAAGGTTAAAAAAAATTAGAATTTCCTGGCTCTAGTTCTACCGTAAATCAGCTTTAAAATTGGAGATATTTAGCATAAACTCTTATGGAGGTTGCTGAAATTACTGCAGAGAAATTTCCATTTGAACGGAAAGCATGAATGAGTTTTTATAAAAGCTGCTTATAAGATGCAAAAAAATCCTTAGTTATTGAAGTATAATAATGTATTTGAATCTTACCTCCTATTCATAGAAGTTATTTGCGAATTATCGCCAAGTCAAAGTGTGGAAGTTCCGTAAAATGGAGCTGAGCTGGCTCCTATAACTGGACAAATGTGGTCATGTATTCGTGGAATTTTAGTTATTTTTTTAAACACAATCCCTAAATAATCAGCATATATTGTGTCTTAATTTCGATTTTCAATAGGAAACCTGTTTCATAAGCAGAAGCAGGATTTTAAACCAAAAAATAATATGTACAAATTAGTACTTGTGTTGACCCTCATTGGCCGAAGAATTATTTTTGTAACCAATTCAGACAAGTCCTGGATGTCAAATATAGTTTGAGATGCAATTATGTTGTTGTACCAAAATCGTATACTGATTACGCTAGAAGATTAAAATCAATACTTGTCCCCAAACTTCAAAATAAATACTCTGAAGGCATCGATAATTTATGACAAGACAGCACATGTAATCTTAAAACTGCTGTAAAAAATCCTACATAATTACATGCTTCATGATAGGTCACTTACTTGAAACTGTAACTAATTATACCTAAACTGTAACTAATTATACCTACTCTGTTAATTTACTTCAGATCACACATTATTTTATCTTCAAATGAAAATTGAGTTTCTATGGTTTTTGTTGTACAGTGGCGGAAGAAATTAACGCAAAATTTTTCGCGCGCCAGAATGCGGCATTCTTGAAAACTTCTAGGAGCAGCACACACTTCAAAAGACTGGCAACACTGAGGATTACATCGTCTACCGCAAATATTTGAAATCCGCAATGGAGCTCACATTTTCCGGAGCCTAGAACTTGCTCATGAATCGCCTCTTTTTCGAGCTTTCTTCTTATATTATTCGCGCATTCAGTCGCGGTGTATCGATGGGTTTATTTCAGCATGTTTCTTACATCGAATGATATTATTTTTACAGAGAGACTGATTATAAAAAATATTCGCTATCCCGAAAGACTGATGATAAAAAATATTCACTATTCCACCCAAACTCGGAATAAATGCTGAAATATTCATCTGCTACCACCAAAAGATATTAATTTTGGTCGACTTTCCAAGGATCTTTTTGAATGATCCGTCCTGTATATCTTGCACAGAAATAATATAAATCGAGCTTTATTTTCAAAGAGTGTTGATACAAAACAGATTTAATTAAAATAAGTATAGTCTACGTGATGCATTTTTCACGATTTTCATTTTGTAGATTGAGGAAGTTCCGATCTCAAAACGGATATTACTCAAAAATCGTTCATGACCCAATATAATTCCGTCCTTAGTTTGTCAGAATGGGATTAAATTATGAAAACATGCGTAAATATATAATTTCGTGAATTAAAAATAAATCTTCTCGCATCGATACCTACAAAATAATCTAGGCATATTTTTCCGACGTGTCTTACATCTTATCACAGGAAGCTTGGTGACAGAGTTGTTCATTGTGAAGTTTTATCTAATAAATGAGGAAATTACGAATAGACATTTTTAAAAATGACCCAAATTAGGTATCGTTGTGGATAAACAACTCTTTTACGTCTGACTGCATACAATGTTCTTATATGTATCGGCCATAATTTCGCCGCACATGTAACAATAACAAAAAAAGCCTTTTAAAAGACTGCAGTTTCGAGTAAAATGTCATGGATGAAATTAACTAATAGGTAACGGTTAATTTTGTAGCTGTTAGACGTATTTGACCAGCATAAGAGTAGTCCATGTTGGATTTTCAATGAATGCTAATGAGTTTTTTTGTGAATCTTTTCATACTGACGCTATGAATGAATGTAATATGTAGTTGCAATGACTGACTGATGATATAAAAATTACATAAATTCAAAAGAGATAAAATTCCCCACGGAAAAATCATTTTACTAGACCATAAATTGAATTTAAAACTCAAAAATGGCTCGATCAGGGATGGGATCACGGATCTTTCCTTCTCGTGGTCGTTATCGTCATCTATAAGGCAAGCCACATTGGTAGGGCAATGCACAAACTCCTGGGAGCGCATTACACTGCTATGAAGCACCTGATCTTTCTTAATGGCGATCAAGTTTTCGAAATCATGAGCGCAATTGAACAATAGCATTATGAAGAACCATGATCGCGATACAGGTTTGTTACCCAGTTACAACTACCGAGCTTTCTTATTTCAAGGCGAGTTTTAAATGTAGTTGCGTATCCTTTCGCTATTTGCGTCCATAGACGTTACTGTGAACTGAGTTACTTGATTACAGTACGTGGTGATATTGTCTGAGTACGTTTAATGGAATTATAAGGAAAGGAAAAAGCATACTACTCTCACTGGAAAACAAACAGAAAGCGGTAGTTCTTGGATTTCACCTCATCAGCCCAGACCATTCCAATCATACGCCATTAGTTCTCATCTTGCATGGGTTTTGAGGCCAGCTGACTTCAGTCTGAGTTAAAGCAATCAGTAACCTTGTGAGATGATTCCAAAAGGTTTCTCCAAGTAAATACAAAGTTCTGTCAATACTAATCCATTCAAACTCTGAATGTATGAAGGACGCATGATATTGATTTAGGACGCAGTATGCCTTTAAAAAGAGCTAATTTTCCCCTCATGTTGCGGGCGATACCTTTTCTGCCAAAGATCATGTTTCGGACGCCTGTAGTTCAACCCACTGGAAATAAATGGTATTTGACTTCTTTCACCCCATTAAAAGCATTCGACGGGTGCTTCCAAATTTTTCGAAGCGCGACGAGGCTTTTCTTTCTCGTGCAGCAAGTATTTTAAACCTGTGCGTCATTCTCAACAACAAATCACCCCGGTGACTACCACCCGGAACTTTGCTAAGGTTTACTGATGACTACTTCATTGAGGCGAGTGTCGATAGACGGACAAGCAGAAGAGACAGCGCAAGCAGAGATATTTTTCAGTTTTTAACGGCCTCGCCGTAAATTCTTGGAGGAAAAAATATCTAATTAGCCTTTAAGGCTAATAAGATAATGCTAATGTCGCATCTTTCTCCCAAGAGGACTTGGATAGCAGGTGTGTTAAAGGCAAATATATTTGTCAAAAACTTACTCCAATAGGTGTTGCGCCTTCAACTTTCATCCATTGAACTTTTATTTGGTGTTTAAATGTAAACAAACCCTATATCTCACTACCATTAAACGAAATTCATAAAATTTTCCGCTATAATGAGAACTATGTTTATTTTAATATTTATCAATATTCATTTTTCGTCCGCAACTAAGAATATTTGCGAGTTCACAAATGACTAAATTCTACGAGAGATGGTTCAAAACAAACCATGTAACACATGGAGCTGGCTGCACAGAGTCCAGACCTCAACACTATATGAAGTATTTGGGCGTTTATTATGAGGAAAATGCGAGAAAAAAAGTTTATCGACTCCCTGAAATGAAACGACCCCAAATTTAGATGCAAGGTGGAAAATGGTGGAGGAAGAATGGGAAATGAACCCAGTAAGATGATGCCAAAATATGGACAACTCCATCTCTCAGAGATTTGGTCAAGAAATGAAGGATGGTGGATTGATTATTAGGCTAATAAACATCCTAATCCTTTTTGTAAATACCAGCTAAATTCTCGGTGATCAATTACTGTGGTCATGTGAACACATTACTCAGGTTGAGAGAGTTAGGCATACATTTTAACCTTTTCCACTCGTTATAAATAAATATTTATAGTGTCCCTTTCCAAAATCCATGAAAATTCATTACCATTAAGAGATGGAATTTATTACCCTGTAAAAGGTCTGTCAATATCGTCATGTTGGGCAAACACAGCATAACCTCCGTAGAAGCAATAACATTACAATGTGTTTGAAAAGGAATGGATTCTTCAGGGACGTAGCAATCGTGTAATCTTTGATGGTGCACATTCCTAATTTATGCTCCGTTGATTGTTCAGGGGCTTTATTAGGATTATACAAATGAGCATACGGAAGATATCTAATTACTGCTTAGTCGCTACATGGTAAAGATGATTATTAATATTTTATCACTTTCACAGGGAAAGATACGCGATGCCTTGTTGTCGGAGCATTACTTACGCGTGAGTGTAAGAATACTCCTCATAAAATTTAATGGCGTAATTTTAGCGAGAATTTTTTCACTGCGACTATATCCAAAGCTATTTAAATGATTAAATAATTTATCTCATCCTCAAAGTATTATCCTCCATCCTCTAAGCGGAACTGTTGAACTACACGGCTAATCTATTGCTCATTACAAATCTAGAAAATAATGATGGGAAAACTTCAAAACCCGTTTTAAATATATTTTCAAGCAAATTACAAACGAATTTGGTCTCTTACTCAGAAAAGTAATCGATATTAACAAATTCGATAGATGGAACCAAGCTTTAACTCGTAATAAAAATAATTTTCCTCTTTACTAAATCATTTCAATGTAATTTAAAAGTGGATGTAGCCTTAGGTAAGTTCACTAAATCGAGTAATTGACACTCTCAGAGATCCGGTCTGTCCCTCATTCATAAATAGCTTTTCATTGATTGATAAATTGGCGAGTGAGTGGATATGAACGTCAGACGACAGGCAGGACGTAGAAATCAAGTGGGGCCGAGTACCCGAGAATGGGAAGTGAACATTTCATTTGACAATCATGGAGACCGCTCTGATTCTTTTACAAAGCCTGAATATGTGTAAAACTCACTCACTCATGGTTGAGGTCAATATCCATTCGCTTGGCCTTCCGCGGATTCCTGCGAAGTTATGGCAACAGTAAAGTCACATCGCATAGAATAATTATAAAGGCACTAGAAGAGGCCTCGCTAAGATTTGAACCCCTGACTTTCTTGGCAGCAGACGAACGCTCTCCCTCAAGGCTACTCTATCGTTCAAGAAAAGTGCGCGTCCAGTGGTTCTTATCATGATCGAAAAAAGGAAATTCTAACGTTTCTTTTAAAAACTGAACCAAATAAGATGTCGTGGACTTTTAAAAGCAGGCACCAGAAATGAAATAATACAGCGTTAAGAGGAATTGAGAAATGAGTGTTTGAGACGACCTGAATGCACGAGGATGGAATGTTACGTAGGGTATTAAGGTATCGGAAATACATGTAAAGAAAAGTTTTCTCCTCATGGCGACAATTCTATTCAACCAGATTTCCCATATTTTCACTTGAAATTCACAGAATAATACACCGATATGTGGCGACCGTAAATGGTGCCATCATATTTTATATCGTTGCCAAGGAGGCATTGCTGATTTGTTAATGTTTATGTAACTAAGTCAGAGGACTGAGATTGTAGTGGGCATTGATAAAGGCTCTAATGAATTAATTTGATAATCGTGGAGATATCCTCACTTACCCATCTCCACAGATATGTTACTTGTAATGTATGATACTTCTCGCAAGTAGTTTGAGAACTATTAAAACAACGTTCATTTACAGCTATTTTCTACACGCAGAAAAGCTTTTTATTGCAAGTGGATTTGATCTGGAGAATAAAAGCATTCTGCGTCCCAACTAATAACTCTTTCATCGTAACTCTTCTTAAGTTTCAATTGAGAACAATTCTTTTGAAGGGTTCAAAGCTCTAAAGAGAATATGGTAAGTATCTCTACATAATTGACTACGACTTCGGAACCTCGACTGGCTGCGGGGCGAAGCCAACTCATTACGTTTATAACTTCAGGAAAATCTCGCGATCGTAAACCTTATTTGTTTTCCTATTTATGTTACGCGTAAAATCGATATCCATTCATACAGAGTTTGAATATTCCCGGTTTCCATTGGCTGTATCAGTGTTGTCAAGTTGTCGAAGGAAAAGCGATTTCAATTAGTTCCCGTGTGTGCCGCATTCAGACGCCAATGAGTTTTGCGTTAATTTTTTCCGCCACTGTACGTACTATGTTATATTTTGCTGAATTCGTTGTTGATCGTTTACAATTCCGTGTTCCTAGGCAATCATAATGAGCCCTAGCTGCATATTTATAGCCTATAATGAATCATTGTGATATATGCTATTGTTAAGCATATCCCGTTGACAGACCATACGATCTGACAGAACATAAATGTAATATTAGTTCAAATAAAAAGAAAAGAAAGACATCTTAAGGTAGAGCAAAATATCTTTTTACCTAGAAATCAATGATTTTGGTCTCATTTTAAATACAAATATATCATCCTTCCATTGATACCAAAAGTTTAACCCATTACCACATTATTGTCCGAGACATTTGCCAAAAATTACCAGCCCTTTTATATGGGAAATGGTTCGTGTACGCACTCCAGAGAGAGCTCATATTAAAAATGAGGCATTCCCTACACTTAGATTTCGTCGAAAAATCAACTAATTTTAGTTTGTGTGTTTTCTCAACTATTTTTGAAAATTAATCATATTGTCACCGCAGGACATTTTTCGGGATCACAATAAACCTTCCGTTTTGATGGAGTTTCAAACGTATCCCGTGAGAAAAATGAGTCAAGTTAGAGGCTTATTTAAATATTTTCGTTTGATTACTTACAATTTCTGTCATTTAAAACTATATTATTGCACGATTAATAATGCAATATTTAATTCGTGTGTCTCACAGCTGGTGAAATTAAAGCGTATATGTCGAATATGGTCTCTATTATGATTAGGGAACTGTCTACGAGACAGAACCGTCCGAAGCAAGAACTGGCGCTCTTCTGGCCTCATGTGTTTCTAACCCTCGCGACCATCAGCATTCGCTCACCTCATTTCAAAACCGTGCCTCTCTCGGCCGCTGCCTCATCTCCTTCTTCCCTAAATGGGATTGGATTTTGTTTTTCATTCAATTTCGCCCTCGTCACTGCGTGTTTCCTCTTTTTTCTCCCACGCTTCACTCTCACTCTTGCTCTCCTCTCGGGGTTTCCGACAGGCACGAGTGCCTCGCAGCTCACAACATTCCTCTTAAGGCTCTCAACAATGACTATGCGAGTCGAAGCTAATGCCAAGTTACTCATTTCTTTTAACTTGGTTTTTAAAAATCCGGTTTTCGCTGGTGAAATGTTTTACCTCTTGGAAACCAAAATTGACGTGCAAAATATGCAGATTATTCCGCGAAAATGTTCTTAATGACCGCATTGTTCAGCCATAGTAGCCGGGCCAATATTAAGCTACTATTTTTAAAAATAAATATTAAATATTCAGCCCATAAGAGTTGCCCAAAACAAAATCCTACAGGTAATTCTACGTACTCCTCGGATGGAGTCTTCGTATCAATTGTTTTTAAGGCTAAAAATTCTTCCAGTTAGGCACTTTTATGTGTACAAAGTTTTTAGAATTTTCTATAATCGCGGAGGGCACAAAAATAAACATTGGCCTATCACTACTAAGCTGAGAAAAAACCATAGTATTATAATTTCGGAACCTAATATTGATGCCTATAAACATTTTTATAATTATATAGCATCAAAAGGTTTAATGCCGTTAATGCACAAGAGTTATACTGTCGTAACAACCAAATGTTGTTTACAAAGAAACTGTTAAATGGGTTATTTTTCAAAGAGATGTTGAAATATTATTCAAAACAATAGCTTAAGCCTATTCAATTAGGTTTCTATTTACCATGTTCACGGATTCCATATAGTTTATATAGAGTTGCTCCAAATGCATCGTATTCTATTAATTGTAACAAGATATATACTACCATAGATAAATTGTAACAACTGTGTGATAAGATGATATTTCCGTATTGTATAAGGACACTACTTGTATGTTTAGTTGAATAGCCCTTCGTATATTTTATTTTGTTATATTTCACGTGTAACTGCAGAAAAATGCCATATCCAATGGCAACTCCATCACAGGAACTTTCCATCAGGGGTGCCTAATTTCACTCTTCTGTTTAATTTATTATTTTTGTATTTCTTGTTGGAGTGGAATCAATATTTATTATTATTTTGACTTCAAATACGACATTAATTCCATAATCACTCCTAGAAATAGTTAGTAAGATTACTAAAGTTTTTTTATTCAATATCCAAGGATATTTTGCATAATATCGAAAACGTAGGCTTTCACTTGGCGTAAGGACGTCATAATGAACAAAATAAAGTTTGTGAATTCCTCAATTCATTTAAAGGTTTCCGACCTGTTAGGCTGTCAAACCATCTTCAGGCTTAATAAAAGATCTAAAACTTTCCTGGTGCATTTTATGAAGGAATGTTTCTTGGGTATTCACCCAGGTAATAGGCTCCATTAGGGCCAACGCTTGAAGATGAAGTACTAGTCGCACTTCGAAACGTTGGCCCTAATTCAGCCTATTACCTGGGTGAATACGCGAGAAGCTTTCCTTCATACATCTTCAGGCTTGACCGCCGATGATGATGGCTTGAAAACCGAAACCGATCGGTAACTTTACATAAAATGTGGAAGTCACAAACTTTATCTTGATCATTAAATTTGCTTCTTATAAACAGTTACGCTTAAAAGCTTGAGCACGATCTCTCGTTCAAATTGGCGTTTGGCGTCTGCTGAGCAATCGCCATAAATTTTAAATGTTTACTTTTAAGGCTGATTTCCGTTATAATTAGCCTGGAAACTTCTTCTTAACTTCTCAGTTTACAAAACGCTATTCAACGTCTGTTTTGCCGAAACAGATTTAAATGGGATTTTTACCTTCTTAATTTTAAACAACCAAAAAATCAAAGTCCTAATTATGTGCTGGTGTGTCTTATGGACCGAGAAAAACGAGACTCCGATTTTTTTGTTTTTGGCAATGATGTTATTTCCTATTCCTCTTATTTTTTAGAGAAAAGGACAGCCGCGTGGTGAGAGAGGTAATAATATCGTGAGAAAGGTTAGAGAAGGAAAAAGGGGAGATGAAATCCACCGAAAAATGTGCGACGAATACGTAACGCATAGTGCACGCGAAATAGAATTGTAATCGGAATATAAAGGAGGATATTCGTCTGCTATCTATTTTTTCAACCAAAATTTCTCGATAATAAAGACAAACTCCTGGTGATAATGTCTTACTTTTAATGGGTCATATTAGCTGTTGCATTTTTAGACTGATGCATTCTAACGCAGAGCTTATAATGCACGCCTTCATTTTGGCTTCGATTCTGACGTCACTGGATGAAATGCACCTCATCGTATCCCTTAAATTAAATTCTTTCCGCTATAAAATGACTCCAATGTAATTTAATATACGAGGCTAAGTCAATAAGTAAGTTGCAAATGTCAGCATTTTATCATCAGCATCAGTGGTAAACATTTCATTGGGAACTCTGGGAACATCCACTGTATAGTCCTGACCTAGCTTCCAGTGATTTTCATCTGTTCGGGCCCCAAAAATCATTTGGGTGGCCGACATTTTGAAAATGATGAAGCCGTAGTCTTGTTGGCTGCGACATCAAGCAACAGACATCTTTGCTGCCGACTATCAAGGACTTGTAGAGGGATGGTATATGATTCTGAATGCACAGGATGAATATATATGAAAGTGAAATAAATAGCATGATGTTACTTTACTATAGCTTCTCAGCAGTTTTGCGAGTTATTTATTACCTTAGCCTCCTATATTTCGGTGTCTTGCAGAAAATTATTGTTCACTTGTTCATATTAATTGTTTTTTCTCATTAGTAGGATTATCCTACCTTTCCACGCTACATTTTTCGCAATATGAGCTTGGAATTAAATGATTTAAATGCAAGATTGAGTGAAACATGGGTAAACTAATTTATCTCTTTCCAATAAAAATTTTATTTTTGGATTAAAGTTTCAATTAGAAACAAATATACCAAGGGAAATGATATAAAGACACCAGTCCATCTTAGTTTGCAATGTTAATGAAGATCTTGCAAATGATTGCAGGAACGGTGGTCGTAATGCGTAAATTCTATAGAAATCGCTTTGAATTCGGCTCTTATGCTTGAAAAAGTGCTCATTTAACGCATAATTCTCGAATATCCTGCGTATTTTATATCTTAACATTGTGCGATTAGTTTGAATTAAGGTGGCTGGAGCGCTAAACGTGAGTCATTGAGTGCAAATTTCAATAACTTTTCAAGTAAATCAAAAATAATACGTCACACTACATACGTAACTATATGTTAACGATGCTTCACACTATATACGTTTATACGCTGGAAATAGCATTCATGAAGTGATATATACAATGCAAGCGATACATTTTAAAATATTTCCCTTAATTAAAGCATTGCTATGACTTGGGTTTACGGCGTGAAATTCGAAATGTAGGAAAAATTCATTTAATTGAACGTAATTTAACTCGGTACGATGACTTGGTATTTGGTAGCAACCATTGTGAAATATATTTTTTCGTGTAAATGGGTAAATCTTGACTCATAGAATTGAAATATTCCGAAAAATGTGTGTGCTTTGGATGGTTCTTCGAGAATAACTATCTTGAAAATGGCTCATATTAACGATTTCTTCATGTTTAATCATTTTATTTCGATATTTACCAATACATATGTTGCCTTCGCTTTAGAAAGGACTATGCTGAGTGCAGATATAGACAGATTTTACCTACTAGTGGGGTTGAAGTTGCTAGCACAAATGAATTTACTCATGAATAGGCTTTAAGTTGATTGAAACTCACTTTGTTTAATTGAAACGCGTGGATTGGACAAAAATAGGAGTGAGGTTGGTAAGAAGCAATAAAATTCCTTCCTCCCTTGCTCCTGATTTGACGTCGGCATAAAATACAGTGATCCTACCTCCTACCTCACCTACCAGAGTACATCCTACTTTTGTCTCTACCTTCTCCCAAATCCATGTTTATATCTTAAGCCAGTACACAGGATGGTGTTCTAAAGCTTCTGGACACTTTCCTACGGTTGCTTTAAGTATAAATCGCAGGCGTAGGTCATATCACTTATAATTAATGGAGCGCGTAGAAGAACCTTGATTGTTAGCCACGAAGTGTGCTTCCAGGATGATGATTTCCTTATGATTGAACAATAAATATCGGGAAGTACACTATGTGGATTCCTCAAGTTCATAAACATATTGTTAGCTATTAATTGAGTTTAGTTTTAAAAATAAAAAAACGCATTTCCTCTACCTTGGAAGAGCTTAGTAAAATATATTTTAAGGACTGAGATATCGGTCATGATTCACAGCTCCCATATATTTTAGCTTAAAAATCACTTGTGCTCCCTCTACTCCGTATTGGAGTCACAAGGTACACTCGAGGCTACTGTTTCGCTATGTTCGCTGTGTAAGCTTAGGAATTCGAGCACGCATGGTAATGAATGATTTCTGTTTACAGCATCAACGCCTGTAAATGGCCTTTTCCTTCTCAAAACAAGCGTGGAGGCAAATGACCCCATCGTTCGCCAGTGGATCAATCACACTTCGGTCCTTCTAGAGGGTTCACCAATGTTAGTAAACTTCACGTCATGGAATTTCTGTATGTTTAAATGAGGGAAAAATTCTAATTATTGCATTTCAGAATATTTTTAATATAGTCAACGAAAATCATAAACTCAATATTTCCTAGTCTATAACTTTATGTCCCAAGAACTCTCGTATGCCCGAAATTATATCAATAGGCACCATTATTGCTACTCAAATCGACTGATTAGGAAAAAAGGAAGATAAGAACCTGCACTCTAAGTTTATCTTTGCGAAATATGTGATAATGTTCCAGACCTATGTTTCGAGTTGATCAATCCATAGTGAGAAAACATAAAATTTTGGGGAGATAAAATAAGGCAGACTTTTTGGATCGAAAGAAAGTGGTGAACGAATAAAAATGCTGTGAATATCTGAAAAAACAAGTCTATAGTAATAGAAATTACTTCTTTGTGAGCTATTAGAGTCGAAATGGAGATTAATGATTACAAAAATATAATGAGTACAGAGCGACTGAGTCCAAAATGAATTCCTTCCCTTTTGAATTCGCATATAATCTGTTAATCATTTCGTGATGTGATCTTTTCAATTAATAAAAAGTCATTCGTGGTTGCTATTCACGACTTACCCTCAAGCAACTTTTTGAAATTCATGTTTTTTATAATTGTAGGTGTAGTGCAGTTTGAGAGTTTAACATACAAAAACTAATGTAATAATGATTGTCTTTAGCTAATAATAAATACTTAAATATCAATCCTTTAGGCATGTCTTACACCGCGCGATGTCAAACCAATAGCAGCCGAATTATTGCGTAGTGTTGGTCATACTTTCATGTTGCATTATTAATACCTTGAGATATTGATGGTGGACGTGAAAGTTTGAATCCTCAGTGATAGAACTTTCAAGCTTACAGGTCATAATTTTAAATGCTATCATGCAAGTAATGTAACTCTTTAAATATATATTTCGAAAAAATTGCTTTTCGCAGGTCTTACGTGAGATTAATCTTGAATTTAGAGCTAACCTAGCCGAATACCTGATACCGGCCAGAGTTTATTATGTTTAAATAATAATAACTGGATTGGAAAAGGTAAATTAAAATCAACACGTGATTAAATATATTTTGAACTTTTGGAATATTTCACTTAGATAAGTCTCCGTCCATTTCGTATCGGCATACGGTTTTATCGTGTCCACATTCGGAAATCGCATTCCACGATCTGGAATGCGATTTCCGAATGAAGGCCAACTGTTTTGTTTGTAACGTATCAATTAGAAAATTGCTGCAAGGAATCATTTTGTGGGAGTGATCCGTATGCAAATGTTATAAAATTGAATGAGTAAAAGAAAGAAATCCAGCTCTCTTTTTTTAAATCACGCTAATTATAGGGTTATAACGCATTTATTCTCGCATAACGACTTAGGGTAATGGAATCCTTTTAAATTCTGAATAATAATAACAAGAACTTGAGCAAATTAAGAGATTGATTAATATCTCCGTAATGTACGTTTTCAATTAAATCGATACGCTTAAATGCTTAAATTAAATGCATTGTCTCCGCAAAATCAAATTATGCGGTCTAGCGTGATTTAAATAAAGAGAGCTGGATTTCTTGTCCAGCCAAGAAATCCAGCTCTCTTTATTTAAATCACGCTAGACCGCATAATTTGATTTTGCGGAGACAATGCATTTAATTTAAGCATTTAAGCGTATCGATTTAATTGAAAACGTACATTACGGAGATATTAATCAATCTCTTAATTTGCTCAAGTTCTTGTTATTATTATTCAGAATTTAAAAGGATTCCATTACCCTAAGTCGTTATGCGAGAATAATTGCGTTATAACGCTATAATTACGGAGGATTTTCTATTTTCTATGGTGAATTTAGTACTTTCCCATTATATTATATCGAGAATCTAATCTCCTCTGAGATGGCCAATTCACTGGAAATGAAAAAAATTTAAAATTTTAAGTATTATATTTAGAAATTTTCGCTGTGTAATATATTTTGTTTTTTGCCCCACCCCTTTCTATAAACTAATTATTGAGTTTCTGATGTGAAATAAAGTATATAATTTACATTAAAGTCTCACATTATCCATATAAAATTATTTTCATGTGCCCTCATTGGTAATCATTTCGCTGCTTTTCTTTCAGTTCTCGCTCCACTATCAACTTGTACATTCGGAGTCATCGATCCCATTTCGGTTCTTAATGACGCAATTGATTGGGTGAGATGTCGCCGTGATACCCATTTAGCCCGTGTGACAACACTGTGTTTAAGTATGATTGATTGGCGCTGAATTGCTTTTTTCAGCGAAGCCTAACGGCTGTGATTAACGTTCGGAAAGAGTTCTGAGGAAAGAATAGGAACATTCTCTCAGGTATGGAAACGAAAAGGATTACAATTAGTATGACCTCGTCGTCCGAATTTTCCTCTCAATTACGAAGCGATGACATTATTGATTCCCATGTACTCGAGCGGTTTCAGAATTTCCGTGATGTTATAATTTATTCAGTTATAAATTTACGTAAATTATTACGAAAAGTGTGCACTGTACTTAGGTAATTTTTATTCATCCACTTTCACATTTAAGCCAGGTAAATATTTGATAATCTGTTTAAATTTTTTCTTTAGCAATAGCTTGGAAATAGAGCTGTTCCTGATGGAATGCATTCATCCAATGGGGACGTATATGGTCTCTTATCAAATAGTCTTTGTGCCAATTTAAAATTTGTCAATTTTAATCTTTAACCTTTTTCTTTCTTCTCTTCATAATAAGCCTTGAGCCACAATAAATTCTAAGATTTGTTTAGGGATTCTTGTCTAAAATAAGCCATGGTAGAAAATATTTGCTTTAACTGTCGAGCTGCCGACCTGTCAATCGGGCCATCGCGGGCCCTTCATTGGAAGGGAAGTTATATTTTAAGAAGTTCTGATAAATGTAACAATTGAAAATATTTAATACACTAAATACTTCAATGTCAAATAACATGTTATAATTATTTTGAATATATGCCAATTTATTGTAAATGAGCGTAAAAAGCAAATACATACATATATTTTTAGTTTCAAATTGTATTCCTATCCGAGGAAATGGACGTTTAATTGTAAGATCTCAATTATAAAGCGAGCACAGTCGTATTACGGAACACTGTTCATAGCTATCACAAAGGTTACTGGCGCAGATTTGCACAGTAAGGTGAAGGAAAAGGAAGGAGGGAAAGCGAGGTAGGTAACCAGAGGGAGATAGATTGAGACAGAGAAATCAAACTACTCCGTGAAGAAAGCACGTGTCACTTACTCCAGGAAAGTTTATAAAATCACTCATCGCTGTCAGTTTTCCTGAAACACTACCCCTTGGATCTCAGTGTAAAACTTATTATAACAGGGTGGCAGGTATTTTTTAATCGTCCCACTCTCGAAGAATTTGTGTTTACAGCAATTAGGAAGGTTTTCTGAACCCCAAATTTAAAAGCCTTACTTCGTGGAATTTTTAAAGTTTCGTAACCCATATCTCAAAATAGTTCACTGCACAGTGTGAGGAACTTAAGCGATATCCATATGATTTACCTAAAGAATATTACCTCATTGTGTCAACATTTTAGTTAATGGCAGACCACTTTCTCCGATAATTATCTATAACTATTTTTTAACCTTTTCTCCTACAAAATTACCCGCTTTCACGGCGGATCTTATATATTTCATTCCATAAAATCATTAACAGTGCCGCATATTTAGATCTCGACTGCTAGGCAGCTAAACTAAAATATAAGTATAAAGACAACTAGAGATAAAGCTGATTATGGAAACCAACCTCAAGTTTTTATTTGATTCGTAGCCTATACCATTTTTAATGAACACATCTTAAAATTCACTTAACTAATGAAAAATCTACCTTGTCCATAGTATTTCCCCATTTTACTAGGCCATATATCCCTCGTACTCCACATTATTTCCATATATTTGACGTATTTTGTCCAAAACTCCTACATTTATAGTTTTGCACATATTTATTTTAGCCTTAAAATTGCATTCTAATTGGAACTTTAAATCTTCAATGCTTAAAGGAAATTTGATACACAGATTATTTACGGAAAAAGAATTAACGTGATTACAGGATAATCTGTTTATTGAAATGTACTTTAAGTTATTATTTAAGTACTGCATGCCATGTAACTCAACTCATATTAACAGTTCAAGTGGCTTCTGAAAGCGTAGTTAAATTAAACATTCCCATTGATTGCGTGGATTAGTTCATTTATCTGTAGAGCTCCATTGCGTTTGAAACAGATGTCGCTTCGTTTCTGTCACCGTTGGTAAAAGGCAAGAACATTGTGTATGTGTAACTATCCGTGCAAAATAAATAACGTACCATTCAGTGACATATGAACAGCGTGTTGAAAACATGATTCCATCACCCGAGCACTCAGCATTATTAATCAATTCATGGTCTTGAAATATTGATTTTGGATGATCAATTATTTTTTTATTAAATGAAATTATTGCCTTTTACATTTCCGCAAATGAAGTTAAAAACGTTTTAACGGGCTGGATATGCATCCACCCCGATTTGGGTTCATTGTTTTTAATGTTTGATGAAGCATCCAAAGAAATCCAAACAGGAATGGAGCGGCATATCGCTTGCTCGCTTTTCCGATGAAGCTCGAAAATCAAACAGCATCCATCGGAAAATGAGTGGGCTCCCTATATAGAGACAAGCCACAGCGAATTGGATGTTTTTTGGGTCTTGCCACCATCAACGATATAAAATCCACTGGCCGGGAATGGCTGATAAAATTTTAACGCATTACATTTCAAACCCTCGCTCGCGTTGCGATTAGATTCAGTACAACTCACCACTAGCGGCATCTCGGCGCCACGACGCTGAACTAAAGTCACGTGGGGAGACGGTTACTCCCGACTCCTCCGTTTGAATCTATTTTAGAAGTGCTTTCTCCTGAAATTAGTTCAAAAACCTCAAAAGCGGATGGTTTTCGTGAATTTTCTATTTTGAAATTACAATTATAGCTTTTCTTCTACTCTTGCGATTTCATCTAACTATGGATGTTAAAATCATATTTTTGTAAATACAAGAAGTCTTCCTTGTGATAGGTTAATTTGTGGAGTATCGTTGGCGTTAGTCTATTAGAAACTCTTCTTGGGTGCCGTAGGGTCGTGGTCGTGCTGATGTTATAGAACGTGGATGTTTTATTCGACGGTATTTGCGCTTAGTAATCGAAGTTGTATCACTTAATACCAGATATAGATTCCTCAAAACCTATTTTTACTGTTGGTCTCCTGTATTATTTTCTATCATAGAAGTGACAAATGGCAGAAAGTTATGGCATTAGGGTGGAGGAAGAAATTAATTTTGTTGCTACTAGAAAATCATGAAGTAGTGACCTGCGGATATACAGAGTCTAGAATTATTGCCCCTCTTAATTCTGTAATTACTTCCTTATCTTCTTAATAATTGCTTAACTCTGAGGATAGTTGATATTAAATGATTTAAGATTTTCCCGGTGTATTATATTTAAATATCTTTCTCGGGCTTCGCATCGGGTAATTTTTCATAAATGCGGATTATGAAAACATTACCCGGGGCGAAGCCCGAGAATGATATTTAAATAGTTGAAATTGTTTAACTCGTTGTAGAGACTACTTTTTGGTGCCAAAGGTCTACTATTCAATAGATCATTACTTATTTAGTCCGTCAACTTGCCCTGCATCAACCAACATCATGACTGAACTTTCAGGATGTTAACTTCGAGGTACGAAGACTGTTTATAATAGATTTAAAATGGCTTATTGTGCGAATTATTGGAGACAAGACACGTTTTTATTCACTTGTAAAGGTGTGAATTCATATTATATATTGATTAGTCTGTAAATATATTATTTATTTTTTGAGAGTGTTATCGTTCATATTGCAATAAGTAACTCTATATGATACCACATTTCATTGTTATAGCCAACCCAAATATATGCACGTTATGCCATGCTTAACGTATCTTTTCAAGTGGTATAATATGCCAAAACCTGAGGCTGTTAGGCCAATTAAGTGTGGAATATATAATCCGAAGATTCTTGCGACATTGAGTGGAATTTATGCATCAGGCTGAAATAGAAAATTCGTAATTATCCACGGTAGATGTTTTTACATCATCATGTAGTGCGACCTAGGTTTCGATGTTTCTACATCACCTGATGATGATATAAAAACATCTATATTTATTTCTGTGGATAATTGCAATTTTTTATTTTTGCATAAGTGAGGGATCCTATCGAGAATACATATGAAGAGGAATCAAAGATTTCTACCGGGTGCCACCGGAGACAATATCGTATAGTATATTATTTCTTCACGTGGAAATGAAGAACCAGAATAAAACGATGGCTTCCATCTTCAGTTAGAGGAATAGACACATGTCACACTAAAAATAGTGTACCTTATGATCCGATGACATAGCATAAGGTCACGCCTCTTTAAGGCTGTCCATCCTTGAACGAACCTCTCGGAAGGAACTAGGAAGGAGACAACGGATTCGGAATCCACAAGTTTCAGGAGGAGGGGTATGAGGGACCTCCCCGCACTTCCTCCCTCACCCTCGGCTTCTCCTCCGCCCTCTACATCCTCTTCCCATCTCATGTTGCCCACTCACCCCGCGCGAAACCTTTGCTCATTAGTGTCGCGGCGTCCTCTGTTCTTGAAACTGTGAAGGCCGGGTCTGGGAATAAGGGTGTTGTTGGGTGCTGGAAAGAAGACGGGAGTGTTGGTGAGCCGAACGAGGGTTCGTGGAGAGAGGTGGAAAGGCGGCATTAAGGGTCGTCTCAAGAAAGAAAGATAAAAGAGGGAACATAGGAATGCAACGGTGAGGAAAAGGAGGAAATATATTCTTGTCATATGCGGTTAACTTGTTGTTTGCGTTCTACCATAAAGGTTTATTAGATCGAATAAATAATCATGACTGTAATGAAATTTTAACTAAACATGTACTTTGTGTAGGCGATATTCTTCCTCAGGTCCAACCTTCTGCGGGAGCCTCAAGTCAGTGGCAATACGTTAAAATTTCTGCCATTTTCAGTTCAGTCATTTTTGTCTGCTGTCGCTATCTTTAGATTTTCATAATATGGATAGATGAATGATTAGTTTTTTCGTACATTTTCATCTTGTTTTTTTGCAACCACGTCTAACTAATGCTATTAAAATGCTATTTGTTCGTTTTCTTAAAATATTTGGATCCGGCATTGAAATAGGTCCCTACGGCATCATATAATCGAACGTAAAATGTAAAAAATAAGGATAGTGACTTGCAATAATGTCTCTTAAGTCTTGAAAATAAGTCAATCTCCCTGGTCGTACATGACGCATGACGCTCAAGAAGAGGTTTAATGGATACATTACCATTGAATGAACGCTTAGATATATTTCCGTGAAAATTCATTCAAGATACTTACATACCTACATACATACCCATCACGCCGTTCCCTTCCGGGGTAGGCACAGTCAAAATGTTTCACTCATTAATACATAATTGCACACCTAACTCTGCTTCAATAATTTCCTCCATACTGAACTATCCTTGCAAACCTCTTATGCCTCATTTACCCCCATACACTGTTTCATACACGCCCTCCTGTTTTTAAAACTCCTCATATTCCTCCTCCTAAGAATTTCCTTAACCACATTCAACGACAACTTTCTCGGCCTACCTCTACCTTTCACATCATTCATTCTCCTCTCATATATCTGTTTCGTTATTCGATTCTCATCCATTCTCTCAACATGGCCAAACCAACGAAACACTCCTTTCATACACGTCCATTACTGGAGCATTTAACCCACATTCATTCATGATCCACTCATTCCTGGCCCTATTCATCCTTCTTTTGCCGCTATTACTCCTCAGATAATTCATACCCACGGGCTTTAGTCTACTCTTATGTCTATCCTGACATACCCATGTTTCACTACCATATAGCAAAGTGGGAAGAAGTACACTTTTGTACACGGCAATTTTCGCTTCCTTAGACAAGCACTCATTCCTTGATATGCTCCACATGCTACCTACCACTCTCCTTTCAGCATTCGCACATCTCTTTATCTCCTCATCTATTCTTCCATCTTGCGCATACATCTTATCTAAGTACACAAAATCATCCACCTGTTCAATTACTTCACCATTCGCCCTCATCATACAGTTATTCTCCCCATTCTCCTTATTAAAAACTACTACTTTAGTCTTGCACGCATTTACCTTCAATTCCATTCTCTCCGTTGATTCACAAAACTTATGTAGGAGCTCCTGTAATCCCTGTTGACTGTTTGAGATCAAAACAGCATCATCCGCATATAGAAGAACTCGCACGTTTATATTTCCAATCAAAACACTGTTGTTTTCACTACATGCGTATCTAACACATTTATCCATAAATACATTAAACAGCCATGGAGACATTACGCATCCTTGCTTTACACCCCGATTTATTACAAACCAATCACTCAGAGCCTCGTTAACCCTTACACTTGCCTTACTATTGTCGTACATTACCATCCTAAAAACCTGCACTGCACACCCCATATTCTGTCGGAAGTAATATTCGTCACTCTTTCGATTAATATTTTACTGAACACTTTTTCCGGGATACTCAATAAACTAATGGCCCGATAATTATTACATTATTATTCCAATCCGCTGGAACAACAGAAACCTGTAAGCATAGATTGTATAGTTCACCAGCCTACAAATTAGTAATTTACATCCACATGTCAATATTTCACTGGATATCCCATCTATGCCTGCAGCTTTCCCATTTTTCAATATTCTCACAGCCATTGTGACCGCCTTCTCACTGATGTCCTTTTCCATCATCACATTCTCACATACCACTTCACAAGGCTCATCCTCAACGCCTGCAATATTATTGTACAATTCTTCAAAATACTCCCTCCAGCAGTCTCTGATATTGTTCTCGTCCCATATGGTCTCTCCACTTTTGTTCTTTACCGCATTCATTACCCTACCTTCCCCAATATTAGCCCTCTTTACCCACTTCCAAACCAGCTTTTTTATTAGTTTAAAAATCACTCTGCATTTTGTTAGCTTCATCCGCACGCATTCTTTCTTTGCTCTCTTTCACAATGATTTTGCATTCATTCTTTTTCTTTCTGTAAATCTCACATGCCTCAGTACGCCCTTCTTCAGATTTGGCAGCAATCATATCCTTGTACGCCTCTTTCTTTTTTCTGACTGTAATTTTCACTTCTTCATTCACCAAGCATCACCTTTTGTTCCTTCTACCACTCCTTTTCCACATACACTTTCAGCTTATTCTGCAATCATTCCTTTTAAACACTCCCACGCATCATTTACGTTCTCATTTCTGACATGCTCGTCCCATTCTCTCTGCTTCAAGGATAGAGCATCCTCAAACATGCAACCATACCGCATTCTTACCTCGCTGTCTAGCAACCTTTCGACTTTTACTCTCAACTGCTTACGCGCAACATACTTCCTTGGTACCCACTTTCTGCCCAGATTCAATTTTGAGAGTACCAAATAGTGGTCTGTTCCACACTCAGCACCCCTCATCACTCGCGTGTCCCACACTAACTCTCTCAGTCTCTCATCATACACAATAAAATCAATCATGCTTTTACAATCACCCCTTTACCAAGTATTCATTTGTATTTTCTTATGTTTAAACCATGTATTCGACACAAACAATCCTTTTTCCAAGCACAAGCTCACCAAGTTTTCACCATTATCATTCACTCGGGGGTCACCAAAAGCCCCAACCACTCTCTCAGATGCATCTCGCCTCACACCAACCCACCCATACATATCACTTATTGTTAGTAAAATTATTCTCTCACCAGGATCACATTCGTTCAAAACCTCTATCAGTTTTTCCCAAAACTCATCTTTCACCCTGTCACTCTCTCCATCCACTGGTGCATAGCACGCCACAATCACAACTCTCCTAATACCTACTTCCATGCGAACCCAGAGCAATCTAGGGGATACTAACTCGTACTTCCTTACTCGCAACTTAGCTCTCTCATTAAGAATGAGTCCTCCACCTTGACTGCCGTGTACATTATCTTCAACTCCTGACCACAATGCCAGACTACCGCCATCTAATATAACAGCATCCCGCCCCTTACGCTTAGTTTCACATACACTCAAAACATCCATTCGTCTCACTTTCATTTCATTCAGGAAATCATGCTCCTTTCCATGCACTCCTCTCACATTCCTAGTACCGAGAGTCCAGTTCGTTTTCAGTCCGTATCTTGATGGGCCAACCTTATTCAGCTTCCGCCGCCCATCGTGGCTTCGGCTGTCCGAGGCAACATTTTGACGTTTAGCAGTAAGTTGTAATAGAGTAGAGAGCAAGGTGACCAGCCGTCGCAGTACCCGCACCACGTGCAGCTTTCCCTGCTTACGGTTACGGCGCTCAATCGGTCAGTTTTGGCACATTTTCGCTAGTATGCCACAAAAACCAAATCATAGTAATACCCTAGGCCCGCTTTCCCTATTCTGCTCAAGCTAGGATCCCTTCTGAAAGGACTACCTTGAGAGCCAGCATACTGCTGCCCGCGACCCACCACTAGGAGGTATATGCGGTGTACTGACCCACCGAACGAACGCTTAGGTATATTTCCCTGAAAATTCATTCAAGATACTTGTTTACGTTTTATAAACCGTCACTGTATGTTACAGCCTGCCTGTTTAACATCTCAGCACACCAGCAATGATTCATTTTCAAAATGTTCAGTCATTTTTTTCTGCTGTCGCCATCTGTAGTTTTTCATTATATAAGTGAATAATTAGTTTTCCGTACCTTTTCTTGTTTTTTGCAACCTCGTCTAACTAAGCGTATTATAATGCGATTAGTTCGTTTTCTTAAAAAAATTGGATCCTTTACCTATCACAGGGCTTAATGAATGTTCATAACCATATCATCTGATACATATCTTTAAGGAGCTCGAGCGTTTCGTAGCCCGAAAGAGTATCGCAGACATTTAAAAACATATTTTTTCTATTTGAATTGTATCAAATATGCTTTCAACTCTGTAAACAATCCAACAATGTATGTATCTGTAATTAGAGCTACAGGAAGACATTTTCTTCCGTCTTGTTCTTTATTTCTCTGAAGAAAGATATTTGCTGCTGATTGAATGAGAATTTTTATTTTGATTCTTGACCGCAGATAAAAATTATAATTTTGAATGTGGACCATATACGATATGAATACTGGTGCAGTTGTTGGAAATAAAAGTGACCTAATACTTATAGAAAAGTTAATGCTCCTGAAATTCTTTTCCTTTGTGGACATTATTAATCATAATTTAATGACTTCTCAAAATATCGGAATTCAGTTGCTATACCGGCATAATATGATCAAACAATGACATAATAACATCAAACACTATAACAATAAAATCAAACAATGACAGAGTTAATATTCACCTCATCTGGGTTATCTGGCGGTATTCGTTACGCCGTACATTATAGCAAAAACGGTAGCATAGCGAGAAATTTTGCCTTTGTGCAGAAAAATTTATAATTTATGCTTAACTGAAACATGGATTTGCGTCAAATTTGAGGATAGCGGGACTATTTTCAGTATTACCTTTTGGAGTCACCATTAAGGGCTTAGATGTGCGGGAGAAGAAATTTCTCAGAAGAAAAATGATTCGCCTTTGCCGAATACGGATCCCTCGATATCACACCGAGTACTTTAGCTAGTTAAGCTAATGAGGTGCTCTCTTCTGACTAACGCCTTTACCTCGTAAAGGTTTTGCGTCTTTAATTTAAAAAATACCCATGTCACTTATCACTCTCTGAGGCACGAGGGTGCGAATTGAAACCTATCGGCAGAGAAACAAAGTGATTTCAAACAAAATAATAAATCTAAAAACTCGTCATAAAACATGTTTGTTTAAAATTCATAGTCAATAATAATGATGTGTATAATTTAGGGAATGGAATAGTAGGAAAGTACCCCATATAAAACGGAAAAAGACATTTTACGGGATGGCGTATCGGGTAGCAGAAAGGCGAATGTAATGAAGGAGGAAAAAAGATGAAAACGTTTGTTTTCGAAAATTAAAGTAAAAAAATCCGATTTCCAAAAAGAAAAAAGCAGGGGATAATGAACTCGAATGTTCAGCCCGGGAGATGGAACAGTTTCCTGAGAGGAAGAAACTGGTTTATGTCCCCAATTAAGTGCAAAGGGAGGGAGAGAAAGGCTGGAAATTATAATAAAAGTTAAAGAGCCGAAAAAAAAAAAATACTACTTATTTAGCAAATAAAATGAAAAAGTACAAAAAGAGTTTCATCATTGGCCGACGCAAACTTTTGACAATAGGAAGGTATCAAAAATCATCAACGAACGCGTAGAATAAAAGACTGGAACTCAATAAGCGTAAACTTAGAACTGTAATAAGTAAGTAAGTGAAAAGTAGCGTGCGTGATGCTGGAAGTATCACCCAGTACAGAAAGTTCTCGGTTTACGTAAGAGATGCGTGTGGAAGAAGAGCGACGTGACAACGTAAAACGAATTCAGATATTTGTGACAACTTTAATCCGAAGATAAATCAAGGCGTTAATTTCAAAATTCGTTTTTTGCCCTCATCTAAAAAAATATAAGTATTTCAGATATGATGATTATGTCTCAGTTATCAAAAAATGCATATGCATAATGCATATGCACATTCGGTCTATTTTATTGGCATTACACAAGGTAATGTACTCCGACGACCCTTGTCTGCATGGAAGTAACATCAAGTGAGACGTAAATCGAAACGACGCATACCGGGGACTTGATGTACTACATCTAAATACTACCCTGCTAGCCTCCATGAAGGCATATGGAAGTGCGTGTTCGAACACCAGCTATTAGAGGAGAGGGAATAGGAATAGAGGCGAGAGAGGAAGTGAATGAACGGTAAGCTTGCAACGTGCCATGTGCTAGTGCCGCACTCTTTTTGTTATAATCATTAATGGAGAGTGTAAAGAAGAATTTCTGGTCCTATCTCTGATATTTTTCAGAGCGACACAGAGTATTGTCATGACTCCTCACTACATCTATAGGTCTGACAGATGCGACAAAATAAGAGGGATATACTGCCGAACATATTGGTATAAAAACTCAATCTTTCTGCGCACGATAAGCGATCACAATAAAAGTTGAGTTCCACTAAATACACTCCTACAATACATGTCACCATTTCATCTCCATAAAACTTACATCTTTATACGGCTGGTGACCTAATACCCCCTGCCATACGCGCATGCGGCGGCTCTCAGGGTATAATGTAGATATAGATATGTAGATATCGGTTCGGCAGCAAACTCCTTTAATTTTTTCTCTATAATTTCTGGCTACATAGCGTGAGGTCAAAATAAAATCATCCATGTCGTACTAACACTCGCCTAATCTGAATTTTCCTATTTGCCCAAGCCTATCCTTGGGTAGCCTTCTTTCCTATGTATTTTGTTTACTTAACGAGGTGACGTGCACGAACAGGGTAAATTTCTAAATAGGGATCAACTTTCACCTTAATAGTACATAGTCTGCATTGTAAATCGCGAACGCCTTCTGTTTTTTGCGCAAATTTAAATCTATTGACTCATGCTACATACCAAGTTCCTTTTTCGTCCACCTGTGACACTAGTTTCAGACTCGCCTTTATATAAAAATTTTTTGTCTTTAAGATACCTGCAATTATGCCTCAGCCTTAATTCAATTATTTTTTGGGGATAAGTTGTAAATAAGGACTATGACCAAGTGACCAACTATGACCACTATCAAAGTGAGACTTTTACCGACAAACTATCGGCTCCTCACCCTAATGACAAGTGGCCCTTCGGCGACCGACACCACGCTGGTCTAACCCTACTCCAGGCACAGGGCTGGATTTAAAAAAAAATCTAAGTAGTTAAACTTCTCTTTAGTATCAAGAGTTTCCCATTATTATCCTACCCTAGGAAATATTGCCGTTGATTCTCTTAAATAAGCTTAATTTACTACTGTTAATTTTGTGAATGGAAAAGGGTACTAGAGGGGAAAACTATCTATCGTGCAGGAGCACTATCAGGCAGCTTGTATGAAAACGCCTCACTTTAGGACGCAGAAAATTCTTTTGAAGTATAAGAACACCTACTCCTAGGAGAAAAACCAAGGGATCAAAACATCGGCCAATTACGAAATATGTTTACTTGGAGAGCTACAAGGGTATTAAGAAAGTTGAAATGATTGAATCAGAAAGATCATTAAAGGAGTTAATTGGGGACAGGATGGAACGAAGGGTTGCAATCTTCCAATTTTAGAGTTGAATGAATAATGATTACGATTTTCTTTTGCCTAATTTTATTTTAGGCGTATACCATTTTGAAATATATAGCCATCGAGTGTCTTGCACAGTTTCTACTTACTATGGTACTTGTAATACGGTGGAAATTGTTTTACTTGTTATTTAATGAAATAAAATATGTAGTATTTAACATTGAACCAATGGCTTTAAGATGTTTATCCCAATGGTAGCTTGACCAAATAATTATTTTGTATTTGAAGAATATGTGCACATTTTCAATGTTAGCACGTCTAAAACATTAGCAATGTAAGTGGTCATTTCATGTTAAGTATTATATTGTCTTACTTTCCCTTAAAGCTTTTATCTCGAACCCCAAAAAATAAATGTGAGGGCAATAATTTTCATCACCCTACCCATCAATCAGTTTAATGTTTCTTGATGGAGATGGCGTTTGCATTCGAAGCTCATGTTTCCAGACGCCCTGACAGCGGTTGAGATTCACCACCCCTTCCTTCCTTTGGCCCACCGATGTCAATCTGCGAAGAGTCAAACCATCTCGATGATTGCCCTGCTCTCGTTTTTTTCTCATCTTTACTCTCATGTCAGCACTCATTCTGGTTCGATTTTTGTCTCGGTCTCTCCCGATGCTTGACGTTCAAGTCCCACTCTAACCATTCTTTTCCTATGAGAACCATAGAGGCAGTAGATCCCTGACTATGACATTTCGAGAATATGATTTTTCATTCTACCGCTGTAAGAGCAAAATTTGGTGAGAAACCTTGAACTCTTGAACAATTGGAGATTTAATTCGTTTATATTTACGAGGGTTGATCAAGAAAGAATGATTTCTTTCTAAAGTTTTCTAATGAGGAAATTTTGTGATTATTGCTTTATTTTCAAAATATTATTTTGCCTTTACCATCAGGTGTAATAATTCGTACACGAATGTTTACGATTGAATTCATACCCTGATAAATAAATGCACGCACATGTTTGATGACGTGTATAATGAAGGTGCCACGAGATTAGCAGTGCCTACTCAGTGATTGAATTCTAATGTTGTAATTGATATATTTAAAAGAGCATTCATTCACCCAGTAGCTGGTAGGAACGTATTTGATTGGAAGTTCCACTAATTCTTCCGATTTGTTCGAATCATCAAGTCGTGGAAACTACCACGCGAGCCCCTGGTGATCATACCCTGCCTCTTTCTACTGTCTTCGAATGTTTTAAAGCAGTGTTTCCCACACTCTAGCTACCGCCCCCTGGTTTTACAAACGTTTAGCCTGTTTCCCCAAACGTAATCTTTTAAGCATTGACTACATGATTAAATGAGGTTTATTATAAAGAGATATAGCAATTACGGTTGAGAGAATATTCATGTCGAATCCAATTTACAGATAGATTATTCATCCATGGACGTGTATGTATGTTACCTTTTGGTCAGGACCCTGGCTCCAGCGCCCCTAGACAACCCCTTATTATGTATAAAATACTCTCGGGATTCACGCCGGGTTAAATATTTGACTTCTGCCAACGTTTCGATGGATGACACTTCCATCGTCATCTTCCAGGGTAAATCATTACTCTGATAACGATAGAAGTGTTATCCATCAAAACATTGTCAGCAGTCCAACATTTAACCCGGTGCCAATCCCGAGAGTATTTCACACATAATACTCACCGGAAAAGTATTAAATCATTTACCCCCTTATTACTTTTCCCCATAAATTGTTTTCGTCTCCCAGTCACCCACTTCTTTTCGACCCTATAGAACTACTCCGCGGGTAGCGGTAGGGCCTACTTTAAGAACTTCTGGTTTAAAATGTTAAAAGATGGAAGCTTGCGAACAGTCAAGCAAGGCTTCAATTGCAGTGACAAAAGTCACTACCAATGCTGCTGATGCGATAGATCATGAAGATAGTTAACAGTTCGGCAACTCATTTAAGCCATAATAATTTTAGCAGGTAGTACACTTCTGCATGGTCATCCGAATATTAATCGGGTTTTTACCACTTCTTTTGACTCTGGGGGGTGCCACTTCTTTTGACTCTACAGTAGAAGACTGTTAAAATGGATTGTGTCCGTTGGACACATGTGAGATCCTGAATCTGATGACGGGAATGCATTTCTTGAATTAGTTTTCTCCCAGAGGTCTTGTAATGTACAGCAAAATATAGATACCTGTTTGATTCAAACGGAAAGACAATGCTATAGCTGTGTGTTGCTCATTTTGTACATCCCAGTTTTTTTCAAGTGAAATTAAAAAAATCATTAAAAAAAGTAGTATAAGGAAATTTTAGAAAACAATCTGTCCTCGTAGATCTCTTGAGTTTCTTTGTAATGGCTTGTTTCCCACTGAAAAAACAAGGATGTAATGTTTCATTAAATAGCTATAAGCGCTAATGATTCTCCGTTCATCCCACATATATGTTTGGAACAGATAATAGGTATCGCTGGAATAAGAAATATTGAGGCTCGAGTCTTTTTTGAGGCCATTGGGTGTGAGAAAAATCCTTGAATCAAAACAGTGATTTCAAAGTCATTTTTAAAGGTTTATCTCGCGCAAAAAGGGTTGGAGACTGTTTCAATTCAGTTTCTTTTGCGAAAGTAAAGATATTAAACTTATATAAATCCTCTTGATATTTTGTGTGGTCTGCATCAATTCTCATCTCATAATGAGTGGTCCAGTTTCCAACATAATATCCTGACTAATGCTGTGCATTTATTAAGCGTTCTTAAAATCGTGATTCCCTTGGATTAAGCGTGGTACTGATCGCCCAGAAAGACCGTTCTTGATCTTTGACGTATTCAGATTCACTGGTCGTGTATCTAAATTGCTGGTCTCTTTGACTATTTATTTAAGTGTATTACATCGTTCAGTAGCCTTGTGAGTTTACTGAGGGCGATCTATGGGCGACTTTTGAGGGTGACAAGTAAATATTTTTTGTATGAAGCCTCCACAAATACTGTAAAATAATCCGTGAGCTTAGGTTTTTAGTAATAAAATTATTTTATCTACTAATAGAACAAAATCGTACGTTTTAAAAACATTTATGTGCAATCTGATACATTATTCAAACTTATATCACAAAATGCAACCAAAAATATGCAAATTATGGATTTAAATTTTTTTCCAATGAGAAATGTCCGAAATACATCCATCTGTTTTAACACTTCAAAAGGGACATTGAATTAGGTCTAAAATAAAATTTTATGTGAGATAAACTTTTTGTCCAATATTTTGTCAACCACAATAAAACCAGATGTGAAACAATAGATATTAAAACATAAATGAATTAACAAGAGATATGGTAGAGTGGAGTCCTGAAGTTAAGAATTTGAGGATTGAATAACTATTGATGATAATTATGTAAGTACTCTGGGAGACTTTAAACACTTGTGAATGAAGTGACACCTGGAAATATTAATTGCTTTTGGAAGCTGCTAATAACAGAGAGTTAGCGCGAAGAATTAATAGTAAAACTGCAAGAGGGGGAGGGGGTGGGTGTTGGCGGATAGTCTTCTGGACGTCGCTCTTCTTTCTGGAAATTACTGGTAGCCATGGTTCACATATTCTTTGTCCCTGGTCTCTTTTAACATTCTTGCTATGCTTTTTCATTTCCAAGGCCTCCCGGAATATTCTCGTCCTGAAATTTTTTTCTCTGGCGAGAATTTTTGGGTTAGTGATGTCAAGTTTCTTAGTTTGTTATTTTCAAGCTAGAGAACTTAATGCTATATTACATTGGTTATGCATTCTGAAAGATGAATTTTGACCGCGCGGTGTAAATGACTCCATTGAAATAGAAGCCAGATATCGACCCTGAAATACCGTCAAATACCGTCGCCCTCAAAAAAGGGATTGTGGGTGTACATGTTTTCAATGAGTTCGCATTTGAGCAATGATATTGGATCACCAGAGTCGTTATTTAATTTTGGAATAATGAACCTGTTATACAGTTATGATTTCACTCTAATTTGTTATGATTTGATTTGAGTTGTGTGAATTAACGTATAACTTCTTCTGAAACAATCCATGAATTGCGTGCCAAAAATGAAATAGTTAAGGCATTTAAATCTATATTTTATCGCTGCATTCTCGTGAGTTGGTGACTTATCTAAACTTACGACATGCAAGCTATCCTTACTATTAAGCTCTATCAATAGTATCTGGAACGCTCTTCGTTGAAAGAGTAGCAGTTCATGAAAATACGCTGTAAACAGGTCACGTTAATGAAAATGTGAGAATAACGAGTTCCTTTTGCAGGTTTTTTATCGATATATTACGGCTTAATTTTTTCTTCGGGGTTCAGACTGAGTAGAATGATGGAAACACTCTAACCTCATCAAATGGACGAATAATTTTTTATCCCAATTCGACCAATCAGGTTCTCTTTCCTCAACACACTACTTCCTGTTAAATATTAAGGAGATATCTCATCTTCCGTGGTATAATTTTACCGATTCACTAAATTTCCTTCTTTTGACTCATTTCCTGTTGAATTGTGTACTCGGTGTTATGAGCTGTGATATGTAATCCTTTTTTTAACAAGTTAAAATTGATTGGAATGCACCTAATGATGGCCTCACACGTATGCGAAATTCCTTGTGAATTCACCCACAATGAGTCGAGGCCGAGATCCAGTGAATCATGGGTGGGGTGCTTTAAGTTGGTCGAAGCGGTAATCGTAGGCCATTAAGTGCACATTTGAATACATTTTCTAGTAAGTGTCGCTGATTACTTATCTAGTGACTATGTTAGTATAACACATGGGTGTGTGTTAAAATAGCAATGAATAACCAAAAATAAAAAGGATAAAATGAAATGTTATCACTTTTGCCTCTATATATCTCTAATAAGAACACTTATGCCCAGTTTCAAGCGAATTTGTTCCGAGGAAAAAATCCTCTTCTCACGTAAACCAATTCGGCTACCTAGGCGTTCTCCTTCGCTGTGAATTTTGTAGAGACTAGAAGTGACATCGGAATCAATTCATCTCGCCGAGAATGGGGAACGGGAAAAAATTGAAGATGATATAAACAAAGTAGGTGGACTAGGATGTCACATTTCAACGTCTTTTTTCAACATTTATTTAAAGTCAAAATAAATAAAAAAACATTTTCTTAAAAAAACTTCAAATTCTACACTTTTGTTTCATTTTTCTTAGACGTATCTGTGGTGAAGAAAGTATTTTTCACGCAAGAGAAGCGAAGATTCAATATTTTTTAAACTCGCATTTCCTCAGGGAGACGTTCTTTGTGGCACAAATCACTTGAGTTTTCAACCGCCTTCACAAGTAACCAACCGGTCCAAGAATTTGAACGGAATGGAAAATGCCTTAAAGAAGATGTCGTGATAACTTGAAGTTCCTCTATCCCCTGGCCATTACATTCCCCTCACCGTCCCATTTCTCCCGAGGGTGAGGCAGGAAATAAGAGGAAATTATGGGATAGAGTGTAAAAGCAAGGATTAAACGGGAATCCGAACCACTAAAATGAAAATCTACTTCCAAATGAGAGACGGAAAAGGAGGCGGGGGGAGAGATTTTGATGTGCCAGAGACCAGGGAAGTTGCAAATTCGTCGGATTTCGGCTATTTGCTCGACCGGAATAATGAATAATGCATCGATCGCTTGAGGAGTGGAAGGCTCGGGGAAGAGGACGAAGGGCGTGGTATGGTCGACGGCGTAAGGGATTAGTGTCTTTTCGGAGTGGAGATTGGCTGGGTAATAGGTATGAAAGGGTTGGGGACCCCTTAAGCGGCCAGGAGTGAGGGTTGCCACAGGGATGGGTCAGGATATTTCGATCGGCTCCCCCAAAAATATCAAGGAATACTCTTCTTTCCCTTCCTTAAGCGGTGGGACGGGATAACCGATCAATTTAAAAAAAACACGAGTGGAATTGGATGTTTTCACACTTAAAATGTATTAAATCCCCGAAATCGAAAGGTTTTAAACCCTAGGGCACAGCGTAGTGACGTGAATGTCACTCCCGCCCGTGGTGGCGTCGTTCATGTGTGACCAAGAAATTGAAATATGTGAACTACCTTCAAGTTTTATAGATATAAAGGAAAGCTATTAATTACAATTTAAAGCAAATTTTTGGTGAATATGTTATACATGGAGGATATTTTTCGGTTAAAACTATATTTTATAGTTAATGGCCGTTTTACAGTACAGGTTTACAGTTTAGACTCCTGAAATTGCCTTTCGGCGGATGACCATTGCATTCAGGTGACCATCGACAGGGAGAGTTTATATAACGTAAGCACGTGCGTGTAATACCAGGATCAAAGTCCATATTGAGAGATTTAAACTTTCTGTCGATCTTTGCCTTCTGAATTTCGGACAACACGCATGTGTTTATGAGATTGGAATTCTCCCTACCGAACGTCACCCGAGTGTCCGCAGTGCTTGCTTAGGGTTCTCAATTCCACAACTTTTATCTAAAATCTGTTAATTTTTTATTCAAATCTGGTGGTCGCGGTTAATTTTTCGTGAAATCCACGCCTGTAGTGACGTTTTGCGACTGGTAGACTATGCCTAATCCACCCATAATCCTTCCCAAGCGCCCCTTTCTAAGTTACACTTTACCCCATTAGAATCCGTGTGCGTGCATCCACAGTTTCATTTTCACCTCCTCGATTCCCTCTCATATTAATGGCTAGGGTCAAAACATTCCCCGCCATTCAGCCCATTGGCGTCCTTTTGGGTAGGATGTACAGTAGGGTAGTTACACGAAATCGATGTTTGAATTTTTGCAGGGGGACCCTCCTTAAAGTCGCTAATTCGCTATAAAATTTGATAAAGTGAAAGTTCAATTTGAGGAGATCGGGTTGGTGTGGTGGCTAGAATACTTGCCTATCACACGGGCGGCCAGGGTTCAAATCCCTGCAGAGGTGTATGTTTTTCAGAGGGAACCCGATCCCTACTTGAGTGTCTTTTGGAGGGCACTTCAAGTACAGTGTCGGATGAGACGCTAAACCGTGATCCCCTTGGCGCCTTTCAGTGAGAGCAGGCTAATGCCGACGCCGGGTTTCAATCCACCCTTCCTCCCTTACCTATCCCCTATGGCGCAGATGACCTTAGCCGTAGGTCGCCTTCCCAAAAATCCAATCCAATTCAAGTTCAGTTTGATGGTGAATACCAAAAATTGCAATTTTCTGTTAGATAAAGTATAATTTAACTATGGATACTACATCAAAATAAGGTAAATCGCAAACATGGTGCATTCTAGTGACCCAGAATCGCTGTAGCTTGTATTCCCGCCCTTGAATTCGCTTAGCTCAAGTATCACGTCCTAGCTTCATCGGAGAATTCCATCAGGCTTTGGGTGAAAAATTGTACTAAGAAATTGCATGATTACTTAAGTTCATTAATACTTAAAATCCATTTATAGTACATCGAAATCATGGTCGAATGAAATTTTATCGAAGTGAAAAAATTGCTATTTCTGTCAGTCATTATGATGATTCCACCGTCTTCACGCCTGATACTTCTCTTTCTGACAATTTAATGATCTTCAAGCTTGTCTTATTGAGGTTGAAGGTCAGAAAAACTGCGTTTTTTGCTAAACAAATGTCAATTTTTCCCCGGCAAAATGAAAACCTCGTTGTATAAGCCAGAATTTTGTTTTACTCAAACTACTGTTGGCTGATACTTCTAGATTACGTACTATTTTGACATATTTGAGGTCAGGTCTATTGTGATTTTTAATCCAAAGGTCTAAAGAAATTGAATCATTCAATTATACCTGCTTTCCGGATTTTGATTTGTGTATTGCTCTATGTATAGACATAGTGCAACTTGGTGACACTCGCCAATGGAGAGTTTGAGGTCTGTGAAAGTGAATTCCTTCACAGGTGGATTCGTTTATTAGTGTTTACTGGCGGAAAAATGTGCTCGAGAACTTTCTCAGGGATCTCCGAGCAGGCTTGCGAGATTGGGTGACTTGAGCACCAAAAGTTCGACTAAATTTCAGCAATACGCATCAGTCACATTTCATGCGGTTTTATGGGCATATGATGTGATTTTTGGCGATATTCGTTCGGAGATTAAAGAAACGTAGAGGCCTACACCATGTGGCCATCTTTAGAAATGAGGAGCAAGAGATCGAGTGATCTGGTGAGCTTGTGTTGACTAGGTTTTAAGATCGGTAATAGCTATAGGATGGCTGAAAATAGTTTCAGTGAATTATTGCAACAATCTTGTTAGGGTACGTTCAGCGGGATGCAAACTAATTCTTTATCCGCTCCGGGAGGTTAAAGATTAAGTTCAAATCTTACCATAAAAATTAGGCAGTAATGGGTTGACAAGTAGCGATTTCAATATTGAAAATAGCTATAAGTAAAGAATGATCGAAGGCTTTCCCGGTTAATGGTGTCGTGGAAGGTTACTCGGGTTCTCCACCGGGTCAGGTTCTCCATTTCCGTCGTTAATTATGAACATTTTGTTGCAGACTTTAAAGAACACATGTGGTTAAAATCGTAATTTTGCTGATTTACATGCCAATTTTCAAAAATTCAACTCTAGTCTGCCATTAATTAAAAGAAGAAATTTTTCCTGCAGAGCAACACTCGAAACTGGTGTACAGTATGGTGTACTTTAAATATTCAATACAAAATATGAGTTATTACCAAATATTCACGAGTAATTATCACGGTAGGGTGTTGGATAAATCTATCTGTTTATAATTGGAATAAAATTATCGTTCTAGCGAGTAAAAATAATGTATAATTTGGTTGAAATAAATCCCTTACCTGCCATAGAGTTTATTCTTTCGGCCATCTTGTTTGTTATTCTAGTTACTTTGGATACGGTATACTACTATTGGGGGAGAGAGAAAGATAAAAGAAAGGAAAGAGAAGGTTAAACGTACCAGGTATTCAACATGTACACGAGATAATAAGCTGATGCGGTGCCCGTTGACGTGTTAATATTATACGTACTTTCCGCGATCATTTAAGTGGCTAAGTAGTTTTGTTAATAAATCTCACATGAGCAGATATGAGCAGCACTATTATTTTTTCCTTTCCTTTTAAAAAAATCCTTTTAGAGTTTAAATTTATATTATGCTGGCATATATGAGGTTATGCCTTTTAGCATATTTAATTTTTGTACAATAACTTAGTTGGAATACGAATTTGAATTCAGAATTCCGCTACTGCGGTACATCCGATGGCATTCGTGTGCTATTTATCAATCACTTTCACGGTGCAATGTGGGAGCAAAAGCATACTTACCAACTAGTCAAGTGCATTTTCTTGAAGCCTGAAGATTTGTCTACTCAATGGATATAGAACTCAATGGATGGATGGATATGGAACGCCATTACGTACTTCACAGGTATTTTCGTGAGGAAAATGGGATGTTTTATGGAATGGTTTGTTTGAAAAAAGTATTTTTACAGTTTTCACTTAGAAACTTTTTACAGGTAACTCTGCAATGAGCCGCATTTTTGTTCTATAGAATATAAAGGATAAATTTTTACTCATGCCACAAATAGTTCATACATATTTCATGGTTTAACTGGTTTAAATTTTTAAACAGCGCTGTGTATAAGACGCAAAAGCCGGTTTTTATGAGCATTCAAACTTGACTAAACAGATTGGCTACCTCTGATAAATAAATAATCAGTTATACGCAATTCATGACGCGATTAAAAAGTGAGCGTATGTGTGTGAAGAATACGCATTGGATGGATTGGATTTTGGGGAGGCGACCGATAGCTAAGATCATTTGCGCCGTAGGGAAAAGATAAGGGAGGAAGGGTAGAAGAAGCCCGACGACGGCATTATCTTGCTCTTAACGAAAGGCGCCAAGGGGATCACGGTTTAACGTCTCATCCGACAGACGGAGAACTGCACTTAAGCGCCCTCCACAAGACACTCAAGTAGGGATCGGGTTTCCTCTGAAAAACATCCTCCTCCGCATTGAACCCTTGCCGTCCGTATGGTTAGCCAGTACTCTAGCCACCACACCAACCCGATCCCCCAAGAATACTCATACCAGGCTTTTGGTTGCTGTTGCTCGTGACGGCAAGTGGCTGATAATATGTATGAAAAGGCCTCAAATCAATCAATCAAGCAATCAAATCAATCAAATCAAGCAATCAAAGAGCGTTTAACTGAATTACCGCTATCGCTGGAAAAGGAATTAAAATTATTGCAGATTGCGAAATATCTGCGTACTTTAGCGCTGAAAAACGATGATAAATGGAGAAAATTGCGCAGAAGTGTTCGGTAACCTGCAAGGAGTTGGGTAGGTAGCATTTCGTTGTTAAACAATGGTAAAAAATTTTGCAAATAGTTATAAGGTTCTTAAAATTAATCACCGAAAATGTAAGCTTTTCACTCAAAATCAATCAATCAATTCAAAACTGTACATTATCCACATTTGACGCCTTGACTGAAAATCAGAAAAACTATCAACATTTGCGGATCCCAGGCGGCGAGCTGGGTGAATTCATTCCCTGGCAACTCAAGGGTCGCGGGTTTGAATCCAATCTTTGTTGGATTTTCACCTCACAGGTCATAATTATGTGTGCTATTCCGTTACTCTTATGTTTAAATGCCTGAAGTAAATGGCCTTCGAGGCTGTTTTCTGAATTATGCGAAATAAATAAAGTATTCGACGTTCTTTCCTTCACTTGCGTGTTAGAAGAATCGAGTTCTCGTAGCGTTAAATTCAATGATAATAAAACTCGGCCATTTCAGGGAGACATACGTATTTAACTGAGAATTACAAAATCGCCTGGTCACACGTTACCCTTGTCAATGCGGGAGGTCCGCATTAATAGTTGATAATCGGACTGGTATCCTTCTGCTTGACGTCACTCGTGGAACTCCATGTCCCATCTCCATATGGCAAGCGTGCATAAAAATATTGCCGAACTGTTTTGACGTGCACTTCCAGGGCTCTGATTTTAAAACGAACATATAGCAACTGCATCCAATTCAATACAATAAGGCTAAACTTTATAAGATCTTATCCGTCTACAAAATATGAAAAAATGTGAAATTCCTCGGGTTTTTCATTAGTGCGTGGTTTAATCCAACGGTCGACATCACCCGGTCACAACTGCGCTGTTGCGTTCCTAAGTTAGTAGCTCAAATGAGCGGAGGGAAAGTGCTCTTTATCTCGGACGCGATGTCGGCGATGCTATGTAAACCGTAAAAACGTACGCCAGCCATGTATGAACTTTTTTGCGATCACTCATCACGTGTCACGCAATCACAGATTCGTGGTTCTTGTAAACCATGGCTTTATCGGGACGCATACCGGCTTCCAATCCCTCATCCTCCCTCCTCCCCTCTTATTCCTTTCCTTACCCCTTTCACGTCTTTCGCCCCGCCGGCGTGATCCCTTTAAACCTTTACTCCCCTAAACCCCTTCTCTCCCTTGGGGGTATTCAATTTTGAAGGGGGCGGCAGGTCGGGTGTCAGGAGAAGGGAGGATTAATTCATGCTAAGTCAGGAGCCACACGCCACATTCCCTCCCCCCCCGTCACAATCCCTATACCCTAACACCCCTCTTCCCCTCCTCCCTTCTCCGAATCCACAACTCAGCGAATCATCCCCTTTCTGCTTTAAACCATACCCTTCGACTAAATCCTCTCAGGCCACCTTCCCATCCTAACACGCGCGCCCTAGATCCACTCCTACCGCCTGCTCTTACCTTATCCCAACCATTGGACCACTCAGGCAGCCTCTCTGCACTCCCAACACGGTGGCCATGAGTTACTCAGTCATTCGTGAAGCCAGGAGTGGAGGCTAGAACTAAATCTTAGTAAATGCGCCACAGTACACTTCTTACGGCTTTTTTTATAGATTGAGGCTTTCGAGCTCTATTGCTTCCGAAGAATGCTTCGAATATCATGGACGGAACGAAGAACAAACGTGTCCATTCTCGCCCAGCTGAAAATTGTGGACAGAGACCGACTGCTGCCAACAATATATCGTAACTCCCTCAAATTCTTCGGCCACATTGTAAGGCGTAATGGCCTAGAGAATATAGTGCTCCAAGTCAAGACCCAGGGCAAAAGACAGCGCGGTTGGCCCCTGTTAAGACTTAAAGACCAAATAAAACTCTTCTTCTTCTTCGATTATCAACCCATGGGTTGGTTGGCAACAGCACGCCAGTCTGCTTTCCTCTTTATTTCATCATATGAGACGCAGCCGGAGTCATTGATGATCTGCTTCACATAGCTTAATCTAGGACGTCCTCTATGGTTTGTCCCTTCAATAAAACCTTCAGCTATTAATTTTATGAAATCATTGCATCGTAGAATGTGACCTATTAGTTTAAGCCTCCTTGTCTGTATCTGTCTCCAAAGACTTCTATTTTCTTGTACTTTTCTCAGCACTTCCTCGTTGGTGATTCTCTCTCGCCAGCAGATTTTCTGCATCCTTTGATAGCACCACATTTCTAGGGCCTCTAATCTGCTATTTTTATGTTTCCCGTTAGTCCAACTTTCACACCCGAAAAAGGCCACACTCCAAACATAAGCTTTCATAACCCTCTTTCTTACTTCCAAACTAACATTTTTACAAGTTAGTAGTCTCTTTATCATTGAAAGCTATTTTTGCTAGTTGTATTCTGTTCACAATTTCTCGTTTACTCCTTCCATCTTCTGTTATCTTACTGCTTAAGTAGCTGAATTCTGTACCTTGTCCTAGTTCTTCATCATTTATTCTTGTCCTAACAGGTTCACAGCAGTCTTGAGCACCGCATACCATCACTTTAGTATTTTGCGTATTTATCTTTATTCAAATAAAACTCTCAAATCTAAATCTGAGTGAAGCAGTCCACGCGGCCCAAGACGGAGGAAAGTGGCGCCAGATAGTCCGAAAAGCATAAACTTAGTCCGTATAGGTCACAACGCTCGATACCGAGCCAATGACTGTGAGAGAGAGATATTTCTTGCAGAAGTCATCACAGCAGCGCCGTATCTACACTGTGGGGGAAGTAAGCGAGGAGAGGGTTACGCCTTCTGTTTAAGTCGAAGACCTCTGAATTATCTTTATTTATCTTCACTATCCCGAATACAGCACAATGGGTCAATTTACGTCGGGTGGATAACAATTACAACAGACGTGACACAAACACCCATGTCCTACGCAGATAATATTCTACACAGGTGAGACTTGAACCCGCGACCGTCGGGTTAGCAGGCGAGGACTTTACCCCGCCACCACCGGGGCCGACAAATTTACTTCAGACATATCGTCGGGATCTCGCCTACAAAATATATTCACTAAGGCCTAAAAGAAACTTGCATTTGTCTAGCGTCTAGTGGCAAAGTACTCGGATGAAAATGTGAAAGTGAGGTTGTAGTATGCTCAGGTTAGGCCTCACCTCGAATACACCGCGAGCATTTGGACGCTGCACAGAAAGATTTAACCCAAAAAATTAAACAAAATACCCAGAAAAGCTCCGCGTTTCGTTAAATACTGCTAGAAGGAAACAATTAGGTTTCGCAGCTTTTAGAGAGGTTAGGTAGTGAGTCGGCTGAGACTCGGTAGGATACATGATAGGCTTAATTTGCTTGAGAAAATCAAAACAGGAGTGTTTCATAGCGACACAGATAATATCATTTAGACGTCACACCACATTTCTAGGTCCGACAGAAGCGAAAAAATAACAGAGATATATTTCCGATCAAATGGGTACAAAAATGTGCACCCATGCAATAAGTTACCATAGTAAAAGCTGAGCTCCACTCAGATCACTCCCAAAACTTACTTTTCCATTTCGCTTCCCAAAACCTTATCCTTTACACCTTTAAGGTAGTTCGAGCGAGATAGTTCTCTAGTCATAATGGAGACAATATTCGAATTATACGTTGTAATTTCTCCAGCTGTAGAACACATCAATTAAATATTGCATTATTAATGGTGTAATAATATAGTTTTATATGACAGAAATTGTAAGTAATTAAATGAAAATATCTAAATAAGTCTTTAACTTGACTCCTTTTTTTCTCGCGGTGCGTTTGAAACTCCTTCAAAATGGAAGGTTTTTTGTGATACTCAAGAACCTACTTCGGTGACAATATGATTAATTTTCAAATATATTTGAGAAAACATACAAACTACACGCTGTTAGTTTTTTTACGACATCTAAGTGTTAGAAATACATTATTTTGTAAATAATGTCTCTCTGGAGTGCATATACGTACAATTTTCCATGTAAAATGGGAGGGAATTTTTGGCAAGTAACATTAAAAGTCAAGTGGTAAGGGGTTGAATTTTTGGTGTCATTAGAATTGTGAGATATTTTTCTTTAAAATGAGACCAAATTTATTGATTTCTAGGTAAAATGATAATTCGCTCAAACTACCTTAAACGGGGGCTGTCAGTGCTCTCTCCTATCATACCCTTCCACACGCCCATAAGGCGACTTGCATGGCAGTTGATATAGAACAATGGGCAGTGTTCCAACTCATCCAATACGAGTGCTAGGCGTACTCGTTTCTGAACTTTGTGGGGTGACGTTTCGTCCTTAAATTCCGGTCGAACTTAACGACCACTGGAGGGCCGATTGAGGACAGCATGGAAGTATTTCCACTACGCATATTATTGTACCATTTGACGCGTTTAAACAGATGCTCCTTCAGAGTGTCATATTCTAAACGGGTTGCGTAACTTGTGCGAACACATGACCATGAATATTTTGCTCTTGCACTCGCGAGGTAACTTTTCACGCACAAATTGAGGGGTAGAGGCAATGGAAGCACCAATGATGGTACTGTGCAGCATTCATTCTAGGGGCTAGCGGAAAAGATAAGAATCCCTTTTCCCATCTTTTAAGTTTCTCATTTTTTCCGTCCCTGCAAACTTTCGTAAACTGAAATGCAATCAATCGGAGCTTGCAACGGAAAATGGCTCAACGTATTAATTTTAGCCGTTTTAGTATTAAAAGTATTACAAAAGTGATGCCCGTTGCAATAGCAACAACGAGAATGTTACAGGGATAATGATGGCTTAATCTATTTGTTTCCTCTATCTGCGAAACACTGCAGCTCTCATGATCCCTTGAGTTGTGCGCGTAAATTAATTGTGTGGTTCTGGCATGAGGAAAGGCTTTCAGTTCATTTCCATTAATGGTGAAAATACTTTTTAATTCCGCCATTTTTTATTACGTTACTACTAGTTTCGACTCGTCGCTCTTCTGCTGAAGTACAGTACCTCAGTCCACCCCCCTTTCTCACCCAGCTTACATGTCCTCCTCTGAGTATTTCCCCATTCCTACCTCAGTTTTACCTCCCTACCTCTCCCCAATTTTCCCCCAATAACTCCCGCCAGTTTCCCCTGCTACCTTCCCCAGCCCTAACCATAATGGTGTATAAATCTGATTATTTATTTTGAAATGTTGTATCTGATGATGACTCTGATGTATCCAAACTAGAAGCTCAAGAATATAAATTTATGTAATTAAAGTTTTCCTATCATTCGTGAAAGGCTCTCTTTATCAGCCTCTACCTATCGTGCTGATTCGTGGTGGCGTCTGGTTGTAGTGACATTAGAAGGTTCTTGAATTTTCTTTTGGGGGAAATTTGACTGTGTTGTTATTACGATTATATTACGATTTTCGATCAGTTAAATGTTTGCAGTTTCTTTATTAGCCTCGTATAGTTCCCTATTGCTGAAAAAGTAGTGCAAACATTGTTTCCTCTGGTTAAAAGTGAAACAATGTTTAACCTTGCGAGATTTCATGTAACTATGTTAAAACTAGACTGAACGGACACGAGTAAAGCCACCGTAGCGCGAGTGCTGGCTTCACATCTCTATAGCATTGCTTCTTCGTCTTTGGTTCAAATTTTGGCGGGGCCTGAAACATTTTTGAGCAAAATCTCGACTCCTACTATGGTAAGGTGAGGAGAAGGCTTGACTTTAGACATAAGGGACGGAACGCAAAGGGACGGAGACCACCCTTACTCACCGTTGTGACAGTTAGTAGCAGCAGTTAGAGCAATTGAGGTCTCGTAGGATTTAGTTTAATTAACTTCGAAATTACCCATTAAAGTAAAACTTGTCTGGTTAACCGAGAGTAATGAAATTGCCTAGTCATGCGTCACTCTTGTCAATATTGGAATGCGTTTGTTTTGATGAAATTACTAGAAGATCGTGAAAACGTTCTTCGATCGTTAAAAGTAGTCCTTAACAATTAGACGTCCCAGGTGGACGAACTCAACAATGGACGATTGGATTGTAAGCCGTTCGCTCGGCGTCGCGCATGGAATTCCATTCAACGCCGAGCTACATACAACACTCGCGGGGGCAGTGGGATGAATTTTGCCATTGAAAGATAATTATATGCCTCCACCTGGATTGAAATTTTCGGGGAACAGAATTTCCATATTTCTGATCTGGTGGATTTACCAGTTATACCTCCTAGACATTTTAGGTTTAGGCGAATTTCGGCGAGGGTTATTTTTGGAGAGCTGAATTTTTCGCGGCAAATTTTATTCCTGTGGTGTGTATCCACCTGTCCGTTATGGAGGAAATGACCTCTAATTTTGGTTTCCTTCCGCTGTAAACGTTGGTTGAATAAGATCCTCCTAGGTCTTTATCTTTCCTGATACTTTGAATTCCGCTGTTTTGTAGCCGATGGCAGAAACAAATTACATGTTTTTAATAGAATAATGGAATATATATTTCGAGAAATTCGCTCAAGATGCGTTTCCAAGACATTATTGTAAGTTATTGTTTTCATAAGTGGTCTCATGATAATTTGGCTTGTTATGAAGTGGTTAAATACTATTTATTTCAGTAAGTAACCAGGATGGTGGATGCGTAACCTACCATTTGGAAATTTCTTGATGAAGGAGTCACTCTGAGACGAAGGACGTATTTATTTACTGATACTGACTTACAAGAATGTGAATAAGTCTTTTGTACGCAAGATAAGTGGTTCCCAATCTTTTCTATGCCTCACACCCGTAGAACATTTTCACGTTTTCGCACCCCTTAAATTAATATCCTGCACCCCTTGAGGTTAAAATTTATTTATATAAGGAAGCAGAAGTGGAGGTGACCAACTCTAAGTTTCTACGTCAATCTTTAATTATATTTTAACTGGAATAAAACACATGGAAAATAAAAAATATTGTAATAAATTATATATTAATTATTAGCAAAAATCAAAGAAGATTTTAAAATATATAACAGAAAAACAAATATGATCAAAAATGTGTGAAATATTATCTCGAGCACCATAGGGGTTGGGGCACCCCTTTTGGGCTCGAGATCCTGGATTAGAAAACCATGCATAAATTTCCTTAAGGTAGTGCGAGCGAAATAGTTCCTTAATCATAATAGATACCATTATTCGAATTATACGTTTTAATTTCACCAGCTGCGAGACGAATTAAATATTTCATTATTTATGGTGCAATAATTTAGTTTTTACGTGACAGAAATTGTAAATAATCAAATGAAAATATCAAAATGTCTTTAACTAGACTCATATTGTTCACGCGGTACGTTTGAAACCATCAAAACGGAAGGTTGATTGTGATCGTGAAGAATTTACTGCGGTGACAATATGATTTATATTAAAAAATAGGTGAGAAAACACTCCAAATGCACGCTGTTGATATTTGATGAGATCTAAGTGTAGGGAATACCTCATTTTTAATATAAGGTCTCTCTAGAGTGCATACACGTACCATTTCCCATGTAAAAGGGCTGGTATTTTCTGGCAAATATCTCGGAAATTGATGAGGTATGGGGTTGAATTTTTTGTGTTAATGGAAGGGTGATATATTTTTCTTTAAGGTGAGACTAAATTCATTGATTTCTAGGTAAAATGATATATCGCTCCAACTACCTTAAACGGAGTGAGAATAGGCCAAACGTCCAAAGCAATAGCAATATGGAGAAAAGTAATGAAAAATACCGTTCCTGCAACCCTAATTTAGTAATGTGATCCACAACTTAATGGATTTCATATCTATCGATCCCGTTGCTTAACATTCGTGCAACCGGCCGTTAGTCAATTTTAGTTTTTCACTTTTTGTCACACTTTTAGTTAGTCGTAAGTAATCGTCTCCGGCTTTACTTTGTGGAAGTGAGTAATATCCATGATAAAAATAACTTTTAACAGATCGTACGGTTTCAGGGTGAATAATGTGAAATTTTTCCATGTTAGAGAAGAAAAACTATGCAAATTCCACTTAGAGAAAATTTAATACACGACCCGGGTTTCAACACATTATGTCATCTTCACATGAAGATTATTTTATATTACAACCACATTATGTTATCTTCAACAATGGTCAACGCATTATGTCATCTTTATCTGAAGATGACATAATGTGTTGAAAATCGGGTCGTGTATTGAATTTTCTCTAATTGGAATTTGCATAGTTTTTCTTTTCCAAAAATAACTTTGTTTCAATTCGCATAATTTATTATAAATAACTTCGCCTTAACCGCTTTACAAGCGTTTAAAACATAAGTAATCGTCTCCAGCTTCACTTTTTGGAAGTGATTAATTTCCATGATAAATATAACTTTGTTTCAATCCACACAATTTATTATAAAGTCAAAGTTTAGTTAGTCACTTCTAGTTAGTGTTTCTGATCATACGGTGTTCACTCTCCATGCCTCATCTCTCTCTTGCGTATGTCTGTTTCTCCTTCCCTCCCTTTATTTCCATCCCTCCCTTTATTTCCTTCCGTCCCACTTCTCAATCTTCAGTCCAACCCTTCACACGCAAAGGAATCATTTCGAAAACAAACGCGAATCGAATGGCGCGTGGGTAGGCATGATTGCGATCCGCGTCAGAACACCATCGCCCACTCCATTTATCCCGACCCCCTTCATGGCCTCTCTCATGTGCTCTCTCCTTTCGAGGTCCCCTCTCGTTGTTTCCACCTGGGATGCCACCCAAGGGCCTCCGCCCTTCGCAGAGACGCCCTTCCTTCCTCCTCGCCCACCACCACTCTCTCTCTCTCTCTCCACCCGACTCTCCTACTCGGCGCGCGTAACAACCGCTCCTCCAATATCCCAGTTACCATTGCTTTGCCCTAACCTCTATGGGCTTCTTCTCGCAAATATCGAATGAATCAATTTTGGGGAAAGGTTTTCTTCTTTAATTCGCAATTTCATCGACTACATTTCACTTTGGACAATATATTAACTGCAAATTCATATTTTCCTCTTGTTCTTCGGTAAGATGTTTACGAAAGATGGACGGATAGATGAGGAGATAAAGAGGCGTGCTAATGCTGGAAGGAAAGTGGTAGGTAGCATGTGGAGCATATCAAAAATGAGTGCCTGTCTAAGGAAGCGAAAATTGCCGTGTACAAAAGTGTACTTCTTCCCACTTTGCTATATGGTAGTGAAACATGGGTATGTCAGGATAGACATAAGAGAAGACTAAACGCCGTGGGTATGAGTTATCTGAGGAGTATTTTCGGCAAAAGTAGGATGGATAGGGTCAGGAATGAGTGGGTGATGAATGAATGTGGGTTAAATGCTCCAGTAATGGACGTGTATGAAAGGAGTGTTTCGTTGGTTTGGCCATGTTGAGGGAATGGATGAGAATCGAATAACGAAACAGATGTATAAGAGTGAAATGAATTCCGCAAGAGGTAGACGTAGGCCGAGAAAGTTGTGATTGAGGAAATTCTTCGCATTAAGAGTCTTAAAAACAGGAGGGCGTGTATGAGGCAGTTTAGGGGAGTAAATGAAGCAAAAGAGGTGTACAAGGATAGGATAGGTCAGTATGGAAGAAATTATTGAAGCAGAGGTAGATGTACAAATATGTATTTATGAGTTAAACATTTTGACTCTGCCTACCCCGGAAGGGAAAGGCGTGATTGGTATGTATGTATGTATTTATGTACTTCTTTGAATCTTCTCAAGACCGTTTCTATATGACGCAATGAATTTTGCAGTATGGCGTAAAGGATTTGTGGAGACGTGAGCATGGTAATGGAGCGGGGGCTATTTTCTTGACCTTTGTTCATACATTCGCGCAGTAATTCTAACAGGTCCTCGCTTTTCACGGCGCAATTTTCACTCTACATACAGCCATACATCAGACTACATGATTATTCCCTCGCGTAAAATGTCTTTTGCGCCATCTCATGGGGAAGTCAAAACTTTCCATGCATGAGTTTTTGGTTTGTGTGCATGTTTAAGGATTCGATTGAAAATGCGCCAAGCTATCGCTTCTTATTCTTTCTTTGTTTAAGTTTTAAGCCTGTTTCGACTTCACTCTACCACTCTACATTTCTACTATTCACTCTACTTCATTCTTGATCTAACATGCCTGCTTTGGATATCTTTCACTCGGCACTCGTAGCAAATGCTCTTTCCATTTATTTTAGTACTCTACCAATTTATGATACAGGCTGAACGTATTACTGCTCATATAGATGTACGATTGTCATTTTAGCGTAAAATATTGGTTTATTCTTTCACTTCTCCGCATCTCAATTTTTTTGTGGGAACCATTACATGAATCTTTGTAAGAGGAAAATAATTTCATGCCCACGTTTTCATTATCCCCTCCCAATTATGATATTTTTAACGTCTTTCTAGCTATCGTCGTCTGTAGAGAAATGACTGGCAACTTACAATGGATAGTATTTGGCTAGAAGAAAAATATTGAAGAAGAAACAGCGTACGTTGATAAATTCGATACGCTCAATGTCGTGTATAGGTTTTGTATCTGCGAATTGCGTTATTTCTGAGATACATATATCTTCAAAACTAAGTTTTTACGTTATACGTATTCTCCCCTAGGAGGTGTTGGTGAAAATGGATGAATTTGGAAAAATATTACAGAAAAAAATTATCCAACACAGAGAATAGTGATGAAGACTTTCCTGAAACATAATTTATCTATTGCTTTTGGGGCTATCGGGACGGAGAATCATAATCGTAATACGAAGCCACGAAGCGTAATAAAAAAATGTCATTTCCAACTTCAGCTATATTGATCTCAGAAGTAGCGTATTTTTCAGATGGACGACGACCAGATTCTACACAACAACAATTTTGGATTTATCAACGTATGGTTCGACTATTCCGAATGAGATTCTATTTATTTACCTTGGGTTTTCCTGACAAGAATTTGAACATTGTTTGTTCATTATGGAGACTGATTTATTTTAGCAATTAGTTCCAGACGTATACTCCAAAGTGGAGGGCTTGAATTTTTATCGGGAATCTTTTTAGTATTATAGTAAATATATCTATTCTTAAAAATTATGCGCGCATGACGTCGTGGAAGTACTACATCATCGAGATATCGTGGGATTGTTCTAATGCTCTCAATCGGGTTTATTGTGGAAACAAGTTTGCAGCGGGAACGGGAGTTCACTGCTTAGTGCGAACACAACTGCATATATATATTGCTCTTTTTTAAATCGGTTGCACTTAGTACCCTTAAAATGTGTGTGTTTTCAAAAACACATAAATTAGAAACTAAGTCTGTTTTTTTTGGTTTCTCCTGACCCGAGAAAAAGTTACTTACGAAACGTAACAATGGCAATTATTAGAGTCATCAAATAAACTGTAACTTTTGCTTTAGACCTCCAACAAATTTGACTATTATTGTAAACATTTCATTGACATCAAATTAATACTTTTAGGCCGTATTTTTTAAAATCGGGCTATTCCTAGTTACTGCAAAGAGGCAAGAATAAATTTTGGTCTTCTAAATATCTTGTTCGTACATTGCCTGACGCAGAATTAAACATGAAAAATACTAAGCCATTTCCTATATCTTTTCATCAGATGTATTAGATTGTTTATACGTGAAGCCTAAACTCGAGTGTCCCTAGAAAAAAAACCGATGATAGAGCGCAAAATCTGAAGCAAATGGAAAAAAAGTCCGCTGATGTGCTGAGTTTTGAATAGCACTCAAGATCGAATGGAAAATTCCCAGTAATACCGATCTTTAATTTACGATAATAAATTCTATATTACGCCTCATGTATTTCGTTTATGTCCCCCACCGGGACAACATTCATGTATACCGGTGAGGTTTACTATTTTTTGGATCGTTTTCATCGCTCACAACCAGTTTCTTTTGCTTTCTTTCTGCCTTTTACCTCCCAGCCGGGAGCATCGAGCAGGTGTACATGCATTCAGGCTTAAGTGATAAATTTGGACCAGCGACTTCATTTCATCCCCTTAACAAATTTACTCCCTCACAGTTGATCCCTTCTTCTCCCAACCCTCTTGTGTCTCGTCTTCTTTCTGCTCAAATTTTTCCCAAAATCGACCCCTTCTTACCTCCCACTCCGCCCGGCAGCATCCAATTAGCCTCTCCTTCTCCCTTTGATTCCCTTTTCTCGGTCCCTCACCAAATCCCTCTCACATTACTCGCCCGTTGGGCCACCTCAATATACCCAAACCCGTGTAATAAAAAAACCGTCCCTCCCTACTTTTAAACCCTCCCCCCCCCCACATTGAATCTTCCCTCCCCAAGCCGTCATCTGTCCGAAACCTTTTTTGTATTTTTTTCCTTGCGATTCCTTCCCTGGCTTACATCTAATTACATGCTCCAATCATGTTCGGCGGGGACCGTATCAGAATTTCAAATTTTCTCCTCCGATTTTTGGCCGCTCTTTTGTAGGGTTGTGTTTTTTTGGGAGGGTCTGATGTCATTTCCAGTATATGAGATACTGTGGCGGAGATAATTAGTGAATATTTGCATTCAGGAGGAGAGTTTGGAAGGAAAGAGACGCGGTGGAAGGAGACGGTATGTTGTAATTGATTCTCCTGACGTTTCGCCTCGGTGGTTGGGACTCAATACCATTCTCTCGTAAGAATTTGAGGTGGCTTTGCCGTACAGTAATTTTAGTGTTATTCAATACACATAATGGTTATTAGTTGATTAACGTGTCCTTTGTTTGATAGCCTGTGGATGCATAGAGGTAAACGATGAAGATGGTGGCGTAGGTTATTTCAAAACAAGACCTTGGCCAACTACTTTTCGCTTATTGGATTACTAGTGAAGAATACACCAATACTTACAGTAGCTTGCCAATTTGGGTAGTTGTGTGTTGATTCTAAACTTCCAAAATGAAGGGGAAATGTTTGAATAGTAAACTAATCATTATCAGCCCCTTTCTGCACCTAGGTATTTCTCTGCTCCTGATTAGCAACATTTTTATTGTCGGCTCCCTGCCTATTATGAGGACCGTAAAGAATCTTCCGTTTTCCTGACCGAAAGCCATTCTCTCTGGGCCTGAAATTGGGGCCTTAGATCCCCTGCCAGGGTTTATCTTTCGGAAGTGGGTACGTAAGATTGGCTATCGCTGGTCTGGCCGCTCAAAGTTTCAATATCCTGTCCCTATCACGTGGATGATGCACCTGGAAAAAAATGTCGTGAGGAAGTCCTTCCTTAATCCTGCTAGCTGTATTCTCGATGGCTTCATAATACGTTCTGCGTTTTTCTCGGTCCTCCTTCCATATGAATTGCAAATGACGTGGCGGGTAGTCATTTATCAAAACTATTGCTGAAATAAGATAAAAAAACTGCGTTTTACCTATCACCTGAATGATAATTTTGTAGAAAATAAACTGCCCTTGAAATGAATGAAGATTTTTAATTAAAAAGGTATCGCAGCATGTCATCTCAAAAATCTGTCATTGATCTATAATTTGGATTAAAAACGACGTGGTTGTTTGATATGATAGTATTGTGTTGTTTTTCCTTGTGCATCATGCGTTAACTTTTGTTAAAAATGCTATTACTAAACGCTTCTATAAATTGTTGTTAACCTTTCATGTAATTAATAGTTGCTTAAAGAAGCTCTTCTCACTGAAATGGAACCCGCATGCCTGAAAAACGTAAATGCGTCATGGATCTCGAAAACATTTTTCATGATCAATCGTTAATGATTCAGATGATAATCGACGATATTTTCCTTTCAAGATTATATCCATGAGAATGGTAATGCCTTTTTCTCTTTGATTTTCTTCTAAAATTTTAAATTGAAGTTGACGGAATGTCTATAGAAGTTTAAAAAAATTATACAAGAATTTTTGACGCATTATTAGTACATATACATTGTTGAATACTTAAAAATTATTCATCATTGTCGATTCTATCTCAAGTCATCCACATTCCTATTGTAGATATTCTCTAGTTATACCAGTTTGCACGTCAACTACAAAAGCTATAGTATGCATTACCTATTCCCGAGTTAAGTTGTAAATAATAAGATGTTTACACTATTCTATGCTACCTTCTATGGAAAGAGATTAAATTAAACTCGTGAAGTACTCTTTGATAGGTATCCCACGTCAACTTTTACGATTAATGATGAATTATACCTGGACAAAAGTTGTAAATATCGAGATATAATTATTTTTTGCCATCAAAATACGTATTTTGCAGAAAGAACGTTGCTCTAAAGGTTATACCATTATTGACCATTATTCTCAATTTAGTGGATTATACATGCTACACTTAGGTAGGTGAGCTAAGTTGACTCCAAAGTCATGAGCTGCATTATCCCAGAGTGAATTATGAATAAGTGAAAAGTTCTTGCTGATGTTAACTTTTTCTGGTAGGTTGGGTGGTACCGCAGCAATTGCTACCATTTCATCAAAATTTTGGGGTGATTTGGATACACTTTGATGATATTGAGTTCAAAACTACACCAATCGCCCGATGGAGTAGAGACGCCCAAGAACATGTGAGTACTTCTTGGCATTACGTGCTCGATAAATCGTGAGAACATCAAGTTACTGAAAAGGCTGTATATATTTTACATCAGCTGGATGGAAAGCCTCGTAATTCAATTGGTTGTGGGATGTAATTAACTTTGAACGTTGTCTGTGGTGCATCCTTGACTAAAGTTTCCATCCTTTTTATGATACATGAGAGATTTTTACGGATCTGAGACAACGCGGTATGATGAATTTGAAACTATAATGTGTGATTTAAATAATTATTCGATTTCTATCATCACGGTCTTTCAGTTAAACCCTGCGGTCCGATCCGAGACTTAAAATATGGCAAATAGTTTGGTCATATACTTGTTCATTGAGGTTAATTTCAGTGATTAAACTTTTCTGCTTTTACACCTGGCCAGCGAGTGTTTGAACATGAGTTGTGAGATGAATTGTCTGCCTAGTTAATGGTCACCATGAAGTTTACTGAACAGTTTTGCTCTAGGAATTAGTCCTCTAGTCGCAAGGTAATGCGGAATTCGTTATTCTAAATACCTTTTTCTACCGAATCGTCGAGAAAACTTCCAGATATTGAAATTTTTTAATTCTTAACTTCGTCTCTCAGAAAATTTGAAATAGTTTTGTTTACTGGCGAATAGTGTACTTAGGTCACGTAACTTCAAATCATAAGATACATATGTCATAGCTCTTCATTAAATGGGAATTAAATATACGTTTGAAGCAATACGCACTGAAGCAACAGAGCCGTTAATAGCCAAGAAGTGATCAGAGATGTAATTCCAACTGTCTGTTAATATAGCGGCACGTTTCACAGGATGTGTGTCCGTGAATTTTGGTGCTTTTCCATTGCCCTGAATTTTCGGGAAAGGAGATATTTTGGTTTCATTTTCCTCCTTGGGGATTCATTCAAGCGACTCCCATCATTCCTCTTTTCTTTCCGCTTCCCTCCCGTATCTTCGCTCCACTCCCGTCTTCCCCGACCAACGGACCCAAACAACCCCAAAACACACCCCCCGCCGTGGAGCAATCTCCCAATCGCTTTTTCCCGTCCAATAATTCGATAATAAATAAATGCTCCACTGCTCCCTCCTACCGTATCTCCCGGTCCTCAATACCCATTCCACTTCCCGTGCGCCCAGATGCTGGGAAAGAAATCATGTTACTTCAACTCTTATCTTGCTACCTCCATGCCTAGCTACTCACTAAAGTACTTTTGCTTCTGTACAGGGGTTCCTGATGTGAATAGATTGATATGTATCTTCAGTATTCAATTTTTAAGGGTGGGTTTATGGAATTGTGTATTGAGTAAATGGCTCTTTATGATTATTCGATGTGAAAACATTCATAACGAAGGTTGTGAGCAAAGTTTGGTCAATGTCCCAAATGTCCCAAATCACATGGCTATCATGTGAACACTGTTCGGATCGTATGCTCACATTTTCAACGGAGCACTGAATTTTTTCATTTTTGCTGGTGGTATTTACGATTGTGTGAACGGCAGAAAAGGTATTGGTATGTTTCTAAAAACACTACAGAAAATACAACTCTCATTTCAATCTTATCAACGATATCAATTGATCGGACGTGAACTATCAAAATTGAACGATGGTTGCCTTGCAAATATTAGAAGCATGGAGTATATTAAGATAGGTGTGCTCCAGTTGTGCGTTTGAAGTTAAATTATGTGTACCAAATGTCTTCTTAGCTGATGTTAGGACGGTAAAACAGATCGCTTCGACTTGAACCGGATAATGTGCCGTCTGCCAATCACTAAATGGTGGGTATATGAGTGCCGGTGGATTGCAAAAAAATTAAAATTAGAGTGAAGAGATTCTGAAATCGGAGCTCTTTGTGATACAACTACTTTTTAACGTGATGGAAGAGGGCAAGTAGTGTCTCAAAAGCTTGATCCCTGCAACTCCGCTGTGGCAATAAACTTCCCAACCGCGGTGACAGGATTGGTGGGAACTCTGATACGTAGTTCGTGTTACGTAGTTTCCAAGGAATCCGACTTTTGCTCATTAAGGATATCTGCCCTCCCCCCTTCCTCGGTCGTCTCGGGGAGAAATAAAGTTTATGGCCAAAAGGGATTCATTTGATTCGACCGTTGTCGCTCGAGACGAGTTTTTCCGCTAAAGCTGTGAAGGTTGGAGCGAAGGTTGCAGGAGAGAAGGTGAGGTAATAGTGTGTGTTTGTGGATTGATGGGAAGGAGGCTGGAAGCGGAGAGGGGGAGGGGTAGGAGGAGGAATGGGGACTTTTGGGGAACTGTGTCGGAAGAAAAAGGATGGAATCGATTTGATGTGAGATCTTGACGTCGTCTCCATGGCGACGCCTCACGGTGTTTTGCATTTTGGATGGCTAAGAAATGGGAACGGTGGACCGGTGATGAAAGTAGGATCGAGATATTCAAGAAATAGGATTTAGTTTTCTCCATAAGACTTCGAGAATCGTACACAGCTATTTGTATACGTCTTATGTTGTGCCAGTTACCGTGTGAGAAAATACCGCGGTTACTTAGCAACTTTTAAATTTCACTTTTTCAGTATATTGCTTGTAGTAAGACGTTGAACTGTAGCAGTTTTCTTTTGCAACCGTGGCTTCTCTTTAATTTTTATACAATGAGAACAAAATCGTCATTGTTCTCATTCTGAATTTTATTATGCAATATACATATGGTCTTTTTGGTATCAATTATTCATTGCATCTCTATGCCATAGAAAAATGAGAGTCAGGTCTCACTTGAAGTTTTTACTTAACTCCATCGATATTAGTAACATGGGAGTTCTTATTGATTCTACCATGCTCATAGTTTTCCTAAAATAATCTAGCTTCTATAAAATCACCTATCTTATTTTTAATAAGTGTTTACAGTGACTGCAGCTGAATATGTAGTTGAATGTCCAAGTTCGTAAATTAACACGCTTTCAATGGACTCTTATAGTGGTTTTTAGTGATGGGTATTAATAGATTACGCATTAAGCTGCGTCTATTTCTGGGTAGCATTACCTCTTTTTGCGTAAATCGTGAAGAATATACGAAATGATGGACTCTCCGATCGGTAACTATTGCCACCTTAACTATAGTATTTCGCATACAAGACCCCCATTATAATGAAAATGATAAATCTTTGGTTATTACTAGGAGTCATTTCGAGGTGATGCCTAATGCAGAGTGTTATATAGATGTAGATGAATAAGTTGCGCGATATCCTTATTGAGCTAGATCATATCTGCATTTTATCCTTTGATGTATCTCCAGGTCATTTAGTGAATGATTTCCGATTTAGTGCCTCGATTTTCTGGCTAATTTTATGCAACCAATTTGTTGATATAATTTTTATTTTTATATATACTAATGTAGTTGATTCTGGGACAATGTACTTGGTCGTTTGGTCTTAGGTCACAATTTCGAGACCTTTCTTTGGCGTGGAGTCACAATTCAGCATAGGGTAGACGAGGAACTCATTGTTGTGAAAATACGTGATCTATCAGCAGTTATAGGAAACGCTTGCTCTCGAAAGAGATCTAAAATTTCATATTATTATCCATTTCTTCGGGGCTAGCCCAGAGGTTGGGGGAGGAAAAAAATGGCCATCAACCCAAGCTATGACCAAGGAAAGCTGTTAATGTATCGTAGACAAATATGTGGAGCTCCATCCCTAAAATTTTAAACGGCTGAATTCCGGAAATAGGCTCTCCTCGCGAAAACATAGACCTTATTTCACCACTTTGACACCTTAGCTTTCTCTAAGGGTCGCTCCAGTAAGATGAGTTTTCAAAATCTCGTCAATTGCTTGGATGGAAAATCCATCGCTGCTTTCTCTGAGTTGGCTCTTCCACAACTCACTTTATCGTGCTGATCGGAAATGACGCGACGAGTGATCCGGTGTAAGTTACTGAGTCTGTTCTGTGCATCCTCCTTTTAAGATGGTAGCAATGCTGAGAGGTGTGCTTCTACATTTCATCGATTATTATCCGTGATTTTGCGACAATCTCAGTCGATTGTATATGAAAGTTGGATGGCGTTTGGATATGACTGGTGAAGATTTTGATCGGTCAGTTTTTTCATAAAATCTTATAGATATGTAGATAAATTTATTGCTCCACTTAAAAGCATTACAGAAAAAAGTTAAGTAATACAACAGTGGGGCTTTTGGTTTACACCAGTGTAGAACCTACCAGCACTTATTTACGCGTTCAAAAATATCACTGAAAAATATAGCAATAGCTTGTTTGACAAGACATGAGCAATAAAAAGAAGAATAAATCAATAAACGAGAGCATACAAGGATAAAAATTAGCTGCTTACAATGTTTTAAGAATGTTATAAATTTAACAGTGGCAAAACAAATTACTTTACAATTTTTTTATTCAATACACAACCATTAAATCATAATAAAACTTCTATATCATTATGAGATAATAGCCAATCTCTGACCTTTTTATAAAAAATATATTTACTATTTACTTCCTTAATGTCACTTGGTAAATGATTAAAAGTTTTTGGTCCAATGAACAAAAACGACCTTTTGAATAATGAGAGATTTGGCTTGGAAATATGAAATTCAATGCTTCTGCGTAAGTTATAACATTTTACTGTACAAGGCCATTCTGGCAAAGTACCACTTCTTACAAAGAATAGCTTTAACACCTTAAAAACAAACATATATCTCAATGGCAACAACTTCAGGCTAACAAACAAGGGGTAGGAATGCTCAAAGCGCTTTTTATTAGTAATTATTCTCACTATATGTTTTTGGAGAACAATTGCAAGGTGCAATGCCGTCTTGCGGGCTCCACCCCAACATATTAAACCGTAATTTAATTTAGCGCCCACTAATGCGTTGTACAAAATTCTTTGAAAATAAAGGGGGCACTTATGTCGTATGAAATACAGCTTACATACATAGTAACGTAAGACCTTAACTAAATCATGAATATGATTATTCCATTTCAGAAATTTATTAATTATTACTCCCAAGTATTTTATGGAATGGACTTGCTCTATTATTGGGCAGTCACAATTTACTTTCCGGCAATCTTCAACATGGTAAAATAATTTACAATTAATTGGATAGCAGTTGCTGGGATCAAAAAACATAAATTTCTTTTTTTCACTTAATTCTAAAGTATTATAATTAAACCACTTTCGTAATAACTACAGGTCATTTTGGGCATCATTTACAATACAATTTAGATTATAACCAGAGTAACTGAGAGCTATGTCATCAGCAAAGGCTGTTAGATTTCCATTTAATTTACAGTCACATAAATCATTTATATAAATTAGAAATATTATTGGACCAAGTACAGATCCCTGAGGCACCGCAGTTGTCATTGATTTAAAGTTACTATAAGTCGAACCCACTCTGACACACTGTTAGCGTTCCGACAAATAAGATTTGAACCAATTTAAGGCTACACCACGTATGCCAGCATTGTACATCTTATTCAGAAGAACTTCATGATTCAATGTATCAAATGCCTTCTGTATATCAGTGAACAATCCTCCAGTACCGCTATTTATACGTATATTGTTATAAATATTGTAAATATTTATATAATATATAATATAAAATAATAAAAATGGTCATAAAATTAATCAAGGCATCCTCAGTTCCCAGTTGGCAACTAAAGCCATATTGATTATTGCTAAAAAAATTATCTGCATTTAGGAACCTGATTAACTGATGCTTAACAAGCTTTTCCAATACCTTGTTATTATCGCACGAAAAGCGTCGGTAAAATGCTAGCTTTTTTGATAAATTATTTTTATTTAACATTTCCTCTTTTTTACTTACACTGCACCGCGAAAATTTGTGAAAAAATTCTTTTTTTCAAACATGCAATACAATATACACAATCAATAAAATACGTTTACGCCATTGAACGATGGATGCAAAACTTGGTGGCGGCGCGCAAAAAGCCCTTTCTGTGAATGAGTCTATTGCCTAGGAACAGACCCTGCACGGGAGAGTAAGGTAGCCTTCGTGTTTGACTTGCCGGTATTCCAAGGACGCGAACCTTCTCCGTATGAATTCGATGCAGAAAAGTTTCTCGGGTGTTCCCTTAGGTTAGAGAATTCATAGCTGCTGACGTTCAGATGCCAATATTCAGAATTTAGCGCGTGCTGCTTTCCTTAACTCTCTTCTTGTTGCCTTGGAGATGACTTAAAAATGAAATCAAAATGTCGGTAACTTGGTTTGTTTTCCCAATTACATGCGACATTAGCTTTTATGATATCTCGGTTACCTTCTAAAACAAGCAATAGAGAGAACTGAAATTTCTAGTGATAAGCATTCGCTCAGAGATAACGGAGATGTTCAGCCCCAGATTGCCTCCTGATACTGTTCACAATCCCTCTCAAGTTTTCGTGCAGTCATTGGACAGTCGTAATCATCATCTCGGGATGAAAAATTCTCTTTGTGGATAGAAAGGAGTGGGTCAGGGTATAAAGACTCTATCTTCAGTCGTTTGATGACCATCTCCTCCCCGTGATTACCTCTGACGGAAGTGAGCTGATTTTTTTGGGGTTGAATTTGCAGAGTTTATTGTTAAATAGGTCGATCCTTTAATCTTTATATCAGAACTATCTCCCATGGGTATCAGCGATATACACTCGATTTAATATCCGCTTCAGTCCAAATTTTTGGTCGTGAACTACAATCCACGAAACGATTATTTTTTCCTCTTGATATTAAAGAACAGCACAGAAAAGTATGTGCCTTGCGTGTCAGAAATCATCTCAGAAGGGAGTCAGACTGTTTCAGAGAATCATCTGATTAGATTGATATAAAAGAATATTTTTGGTCACCGGAAGAAAACTAGTAATCGCTATTAAGCATTTCTCTGTACTTTCCTCTCCGTTTATAGTACGTCATTTTGATTTCTCAGTCCCTTTGCTACGATTTTAAGTCATTCAATTTTGAAGGTCTTGAATCATCTACCCTCGGTAAATGTTGGCTGGATGACTCTGATCCTTGACGTTAGCATATTGACCTCCGGCCTTCATTCGACTGCATTTCCATCGGGCACCTCTCGTACCGATTGCCAGCATTTCCCTCGAGCCCATCTGGCGAATCAGTTTAATGGGGTGCGAGGCAAGGAATACTCGTGTCGCCACAATAGAGTCGAGCGTAGGTGGCATAAGTCCTGCGCTGAATGCATCCATTATACCTGAACTGCAAAAATGATCTTACCATTCCCTTTGGCCCCATTTCCTCAGTCATATCCAATATTCCATCTGAATCCGATTCCACTCTCCTGCTCTTGCTCACCAGATTGATTCCGATTGGATTTATTTTCCAGGAATGGAATATAGAGTGGGTAACCCCACAGATGCCTAAGGCCTCATGGCATTAATAATTATTTAAGCCAGCTTTTATATCCTTTTTGTGGGCAAATCAGTAGTAGAATTTATCTGCTTTTCTACCGAAAGGTCTCAACCTCCAGCTGGTCTTGCAATCGTTATTGTCAGATAAGTAATTTAATTCATAACTTAATATCTAAAACCCAAGGTGATTTCACAAGAGGGCATCATAATAATGAATGAGAGTAAGGCAGCTTTCCACTTAAATAAATTTTATTCAACCTAGGTTTCGATGTACTTAATCATCATCAGGCACAAATTACAAAACAAGAGGAGTATATATTCCTCTTGCTTTTTTCATGTGTGTCTAATGATGATGTAGTACATCGAAATCCTCTTGTTTTGTCATTTGTGCCTGATGATGATGTTGTACATCGCAACCTAGGTCGAATAAAATTTCTCGAAGAGAAAAATTTCCTTACTCTCATTCTTTATGATGAGTGCTTTTCACCCCATCAAACCTGATAAATCTCTTTTTGTAGGACTTCGTAATTTTATCGGTGTGAAGTCAAGTTACATTATACACTATATTTTGATTTGTGAGAATCGGAGTTAATTTACAGTGAGTAAAGCTACATAAGCGAAATATGATACTCAATTTGATGTATCCTCTTTTAATTTCTCTATGTAGTGAAATTAACAATGAGAGTCCCAGTCATATCAATGGATATACTTAAAACATATGAGGAGAGTGATAGATTCATTGTAATGTCTTGCACTAATATGGTGTTATTCTAAAGAATTACTTCATGGAAACTCACGGTTTTTGTAAAAAGACATGCGATTCACAAAATTCTTTTACATGACTTCATGGTGAAGTAAGTTAGTGTTCTGATCGCACGGCAAGATACTGATGAAGCATGTAATTTTATGTATGTCTATAGACAAGTTAGAGAGGTCGACGAGGTGATGAAGTTTTTATTTTTTGCCGTTTATTCAATTGAAATTTCCTTTCATGCTGAATGATTGACACCACCGTTTTGTAGACCTAAAATGGGTAAGCATTATATCGAAAAATTAATTAATTCAATAAGTTTCGATGTGTCATAAATCTAAAAAATATTTGGAGCGGTTTTGGTTGTTTATGAAACCCTAAGGTCCATTAATAAGATATTATATCCGGCAGACAAAGCAATGAATTTGTGTCATCCGTAGTCCATACTCTTATATGGTGTCCCATACTCAGCGTTTCTGAAAAAATCTCGCAGAACGTCGTGTGGTGGAAGAATTTGTAAAAAGAATAACTTTCTTCTTAGAATTTGGTTGGTTCATTTATTGACGACTCCCAATGAAATAATTAAATCTTCAAATTCCGTCGAAAATACAGACTTTTATGGCCATTATATGATAAAAAAATCATTTATATAGAATTTTTTGCTACGAAAGAACAGGAAGATGCGCAAAAATTACTTTATACTAATTTGTGGCCCTGGTTTAATGTAGATTTCAGACGATTAACTCATTCACATGTGATAGTCAATTCGTTCATTTAAAAATGTAAACGAGTGAAATGAAAATTTTTCAATTTCACCGCAGAAAAACTGTGAGTATATGCGAGGAATCATTTGGTTTTTACCCCGTTCTGGACATTAGGTATTTCATTCAGATGCTCTCTCTAAAAAAAAGGTTGTAAAAAAATGTATTCCGAGATTCGGTGGGGTTGGGTCGAATTAAGTGTGCGAGTGGACTGACTGACTTACTGGCTGAGAGCGATCGACGCGCCCTCGACGGTGACCCGGCACTTGCTTCAAATGTTTCGGTCGCGGAGGGCCATGGTGTCGACGCCAAGGGGAGAGAGTGGGAGGCGATGATGGGAGGCTGATGTGAGCGCGGTAACGAAATCTCCCGAGTGGTAATGGCTGCCTGCCTCTTTTACTCTCATTCCCCAGCTTCTTCCCCCCCCCCTTCCCATTCCACTCCCCTTAACCGATATTAAACTCTTAACCTAGAGACAAGAGCTCTCCCACTTCTCTCTGAGGTGACTGCAGAAAGTAGGCATTTGTATCTTCCATTTGTTACCTTTTGTATTCTGTTCGCTCAATCATGACCCTAGAGACTCGGAGGCTACACGCTTGGCTTAGGTAGCTTGATAAATCCAGAACTAAAAGTTTTCAGAGCGACATAGAGAATATCATCATTACTCCCCATAACATCTCTAGGTCTGACAGATGCGATAAAATAAGAGAGATACACTGCCGAACAGGTAGGTACAAAAACTCGTTCTTTTCGCGAACAATAAGCGACCATAATAAAGATTTAGCTCCACTAAATACACTCCTTTCATACATGTCACCATTTCATCTCCAAAAAACTTACATCTTTACATGGCTTGTGACCTAACACCCCCTGCCACATGCCCATGCGGCGGATCGAAGGGTATTATGTAGATGTAGGTGAAGATTCTGTTTCGCTCTTGTAATGTAGGTGGTGGTTGTTGGGGGAACCCAACATATACGAGGACTACGGGGAGGCGTAGGCCCATTGTCGTCCATTTGACGTCAATCCGCCTCATGGTGTCGGCCTTGCTAACCTTCCCTTCCCTTTCCCTTACCCTTTTCCCACTACCCCCATGCTCGGCGTTAAGCGAGAGTTTCCGGACGAGAGGGAGGTTTTTAGCCCGCGGGGTGACCCGAACCACCTGAGCAGGTGGCCAGGTTTGCATATGTCGCCTAGCTAGTAGCGTATTTCGCGTCGTCAATTATCACGCTCAATCCAACCCTACATTGTATAAACACCCTTCATGAACACAGTGTTCACTTAACCTTGAAACCGTGAAAGCCGTGAATCAGCGTCAGCTTTGATAATCTCGAAAACCCCGTCAATTATGTGGTTGAACCTTTAATGTGGCTTTCTGTCGGCCCTCGACTGTTCTAGATTTTGAGACAGTGCAAGAGTCGTATATATTTCGTCACCTGGGAGTTATTCAGGGCAGCCTGCTCTAAGTGGTCTACTATGTGCTGTTTTAAACCATTTAAGACTGTTAGCATCGAGCAACTTTTTTTATGGCTGTGAGACATAGGCAATGACTGCTGGAGAGAAGAAAAGCGTGGAAGCATTCGAAACGTGGGTCTACATAAGAATGGTGAAAAGTAAACGGATAGACCAAGTGAGTAATGAGGAAGTCGGAAATCAAAATATTCTAGTAATGGTCCACTAAATAGTTTTATTCTTTACGACCCGGGTTTCGTCACATAATGACATCTAATGACATCTTCAGATGACCTGAGGATGTCATTATCACCTGAAGATGTCATTATGTGACAAAACAGGGGTCGTAAAGAATTAATCTATTTAGTGGGCCAATGCTAGAATAATTTGATTTCCGATAGGAGAGGTTCCACGAAGTCAAGCCTGAATTTATTCACAGAGGAAATGGTTCCAGGCTTGACTTTGTGGAAGTAATTCATAGAAACTTAAATAAAACTTTGTATACTTCACTATAGGTGGAGTATACAAAGTTTTATTTAAGTTACCTGAATTTATTAGTTATAATGAAGAAGTCCTCAGAAGAGTAGGAGAAAAAAGAAGTTTTCTGAAAACCCTAAGAAGAAGACGACACAACTTAATCGGCCACATCATGAGTCATGATGGCCTGATGAAGACAATCGTCGAGGGAGAGGTCAACGGGAAGAATGGCAGAGAAAGAGGACCTCGTTTGAGATATGTAGAATATGTGGTGAAAGATATGAAAGAAAATAAATATGTGAATATGAAGAAATTAGCTGATAGGTGAATTGAGTGGAGGGCTTCGTCATACCAATCTCAGGATTGTTAACTGCTAATGTTGCCATCGACCGTTCTTCATATTTTCTAGTCGAAAAATAAATATTCTACCCAAAATGTTGCGAAGGTTGGAGAGAGAATAATACGCCTATATTGACAAGCACTTAGCGATTCTGGGATACGTTGAATTCACCCAATTGCTGTAGGCTTTCATTGGGCATAAATTAAAAAAAAATGGTAAATATTTTAATGCTAACTTCTTATGAAAATGAAGTACTTGTATCCCACATGTATCAGCTTAATTTTGAATGGTCATTCGTTTAGCTCCACATTTAGCTCCACATACCGTGTCAATTACGAACTTCGGCCCTAAATAAACGCAGTGAGTTGGACTATATTGAATGAGTGGCCATCCTGATGAAGATATTCTTTTTAAAATATTGGAATTCTGCATCGTAGTGCGCTGCAGAGTCTACCCGTAAATGAATCAGCCCCTGTACCAGCCAGCGAGTAAATAGCAAATAAATTTTAATTTACAGATGATTTCTTCTCTCGACCTCTATTTATTAATATTATTTTTTAGGAGAAATAGGTCCAAACATTCATGAATCAGGGCATTACTCCTTTACCCCGTTTTGAGTGTTCATAATGGTTCTTCAGAGCTCAAAAGCTCCTTCTCAATTTCTTTTTCTGAGATAGTGATAATTTGGTCATCATTGGCAACTTATACTTATCTGATATGAAGAAATTCAGAATGGACTTGAGTTCTGAAGAAGCATAATAAGTTTGCGAAATGACGTCATAAGAGTGACAACATGATTCATTAATCTTCAAAACGGCTAGAATTTATTTAGGCTAGATTGGTAGAAGGTTTAAGGGGGAACCCTGAAGTACATTTGTACTCGCATTTAGTTTGTACCAGCCATGGTTTCAACAATTGAATTGCAAGGTTTCAATGTGTATGGAAATTGACAACAGATTTTAACTACTACCAATGTGAGATTGACCATTTCCTCAAATTTACTTCTGAACGCATTCATACGTTCATTGTTCATTAATTACTGGTCCAATGTCTTCATGAAATCAAGAATAATAAATATTAGATTAGTTGTCCCTTGTATTGTTCCAAATACGTTACAAGAACGAATAACAAAAAGAAAACAAAATAATAGGAGCCCATTCGAGAAGTTTGGCTGAGAAGTTGGGGAGGTTAGGAGTCAGGAGGAGGAAAGGTTTGACTGAGGGAGAGGAGGCATAGAGGGAGAGATATGATGGCGATAGTAAAAGGAGGATTAAAAAAAGTAGCTCTTGGTGGAGTGGGTCTGAGTCCATTAGCGGCGTGAGAGTGGAGATCGAGAGCTCCGAGGAGCGACATGCAAGAGACAAAAGTAATCTTGCCACGACGTTGCCCGCCAATAAAACGAGGTCGTCCCCCATGAGGAAGTGGCGCGACGGAGAGGGCGATAGGCGGCGGCTCAGGGCAGACGGCGGAGGTGGCGGGAAAGGAGGCCATTGACGGGGAAAGAAAGGAGGAGCGGTCGGAGACTGGTTGGTACGTTATGGAGGCTCCACCGCGACTCTTAGGAGTCAAAACAAAGTCTAAATTCCAACTTTTTTCAAATAGTTTTTTTAAATGCTACTTTTGCTGAGGGAATGCTTTAGCTATTGAGAACCGAAATTATGACATAAAACATGTCAATTCTTTTTCAAAGAGCACGAAAGTAGCTCTGCAGTTACTTCAACGGAGTCACCTGCTAGTGATCACTCAGTTGTGTGCAATTAATAGCGGAAAATTCATTCACCTGGACTGGCAATCGAACCCAGATCCCTCGATTTCGCGCCGAATGCTCTAACCAATTAATCTGCCCAGGCGTCCTCTTACTCTGTGAATCTTTTGCGGGCCCGCATTAGATTCACAGTGTAAGAGGACGTCTGGGTAGCTTAATTGGCTAGAGCACTCGACGCGAAATTAGGGATCTGGGTTCGATTCCCAGTTCAAAGGAATGAATTTTCCGCTGTTAATTTCACACAGTTATGTCCGTTCTTCCTCGAATATACTTTTTATTAACTTTTTTATAGCCATAGACTAAGCGCCTATTATAAGTATTTCACCCATTTTTACCTCAATATTTGCTGTAATTAGCTGAATAACTGAAATAATTGTGCGTTTTCAGCCATCTCTTTTATTTTGAACCAATATGCCGGGAATGTTTGCTTCTTAAAAATAGTTTTCCATGAAAATAGGTCTTATATTAGGCAGAATAGTACTATTTTTCCACGTTTTTCTCCCATTCTGTCATTAAATACCTTCTATTTTTAAGTTCAATTTGCGAGAAAATAGCATGAAAAGGTAATATTTTGTTGTTTAAATTTAAAAGAGGAAATTTTTTCTATGGGGTGGAAGAAATATAACGTATATCAAACGGAGAATAACTCAAGCCAAAAGGCGTTTATGTGAAAAAGACAACTGATATGCTCAAAAAAGATAGGACTATAATCCAGGAAATAGTATATGAAATTATTCGCGTAGAATGAGGCACTTAATGAATCGGAAGAATGACTCATTGGAAACTCTGACCAGAAAAGACCAGAAGCCTTCGAAACCTGTTGCTGGAGGAGGATGCTGAAGAAAAAATAAATGAACGGAATGATAAAATGGACGGACAAAATAAGAAATGATGAAGTGTACAGAAGAGGAAAGAACCTTATGGAACACCACAGAAAAAAGCAAAACTAGATGGATTGCACAAACCCTGAGACACGTTGGGTTTGTGAAGAACATAAATGAAGGTAAAATAGTTGGAAAAGTCCCCAGAGGAAGACCCAGAAATAAGTTAATGGACCAAATAAAGAGGAAAGTACATAGAAAGAGACACCAGGAGGCAAGGGAATTAGCATTAGATAGGGAAAGGTGGAGGGCGGCATTCAACCAATATTACGATTGAACAACCAATGATGATATTTTTCTTAAAGTTTCCGAAGTATAAATAAAATTACAATCATTTCCTTCGTGGGTTGAACCATCATAAAGCTAGTTTCAAACACGGAAAACGAACGGGTTAAGCGAAAGCGGACGACGGAAGAGCGGAGAGGCAACCGATTTGCTTGCCGAAGCTCCTCTCATTTGCTTTCTGTCGGCTGTCATTGACTTCCCGCTATTTCGCCTCTTTTTACGTCCATGTGGATCCAGATTAAAAAGCTCATAATGGCTGCGTGGGTGAATAACTTGTTGGACATGGTCGGCTTCAGCTTGGAATAGAACTGGGGGTGTGCATGCGCCCTTGAGATAGTCGACTTGAGTGGCATTTTCGAGAATTGAGGTTTTAGGGAGACTTGAGAGCAAGGTTAAGGAATACCTGGGTGACGAACAGCTTGGGTTTAGGAGAGAGATGAGAGCGCGGGACGATATTGGGGTAGTAAGGACGCTAGTAAAGAGAAACCTAGCTTATGAACAGGATTCTTTTGCGTGCTTTATGTATTTTGAGAAGGCGTGTGATAGGGTGGACTAGGCGAAATTAAAAGAAGTGCTGTAGAAATCAGCGGCCGATTAGAGGAAAAGACATCTCATCCGGTTCTGTGAGCCGTGAGGGGACACGCGTAGTAGAGTCGTACTTCCAATCACTAATTTGGAAGGATGGAGGCTATATTCAACTAATCTTAGACTTGAACGACCAAACTAATGATATAAATTAACGAAAATATCCTTAAGTAGCAGTTGCAGGCTTGATATTTTGGCGTGCCAAACGGAGTTCATTTTTCTCCTCGATATATCATGTTATGTTAATATTTATTTGCTTTATGAAATTATTAGAGTAAAATTAGGTGTGAAATTTTTGTAGGAGCAATAACTCATTATTAAGGTCCTTTTCTTTTGTAAGCATAATAATTACGTCATTTGATTCTTTATTATCTCGCCGAGCTTTACCTTGTTCACCACTTATTCATAGCTAACTGTACGCTAACATACATCGTGCTGCATACTAATTCTTGAGTACCAGCGTAGCACCGTGAGTGGATTTTTTCCATGGTGAACGGGTTGGAGCTTGGAAAATTTTCTAGACGCACTGTGCTTGTTGTTTGGTGATTATTCGTGCATTGGCAAGAGAGTTATTTCCAGACTGGTTGATAATTAGAAAGAAATTCGGCAGTGATGCTGCTGAGACTTATTCCTCCAATTTTAAACTTAGTGACATTGTCTTTTTATATGCCTCACATAAAGGTACTAAGAAAAGTAAAATTACTTAAAGCTCAATCAGAGATTGGAGATCACTCGCCAAGCATGCACTACCGTTCGCCACACGTAGACTTGACGGGGTCCGCTTCAGGAATGGCCACATCTCTTGAGGCCGTTTTAAACCGCACTAATTGATGCAGCATCAGTTTTCTCAATGCGACAATTTGGGAATATCTTGATTCTCAGAACTAGTGCAGGGACTACTTCACATCACTCATTTTTGTATTTCAGAATTAACTGCTTCACGTGACGGAATATTCATTGCTCACCCATGCCGTCATCAAATTGTACAAAAAAAGTGTCTTGCGTAAAACTGACTTTGTTTTTAGTGAAAAATTGACGTCAGGTAAATTCCTAATCGTTTTTAAGATTAACCGTCTGTTTTGATTTGGTTTTCACAACACAAATGAATGGTGTGAGTAAATTGCATGCAAAAAGAAGAGAAAAGAGTTTATAGCAACATGTACATTAATTACAATGTTCGAATTTTGCGCTGTCGCCGTACTACCGAGATGATACTTACTCGTTTTGCTTCACGCTGATTCGCCTTTTACCACGAATATTCTGGCGAGGATTTGATTCCGACCATGTCACTCTTCTCGGTAGGTAGCGGCATATGTAACGCTTATTATTAATCTTCTCTTACCTTAAATGAGACTTGGAGACTATTACTAAGTCTGACTGAGCGAAATGCAACGCTTATCTTGGTCTGAGGATGGACTGTCATGTTGGAATATAGCGGCGCATGGCGGAAAAAAACACTAAAATAATAAAGGTAAGACATGCTAAACTTTAATTTAAACATTGTGGAACTTGTAATTTGTGTCAAAAAATAATGGCGCAGTTGGCAGAAATGCTGCCAATTAGTGATCAAGCTCAATGCTGTTTGCGAAAGTGAGTCTGGTGACCGTAGAATCCATTATGATAGCCTTTTTTTAGTCATACTATCCTGACAAACTGTTAAGTCTATCTCAATAAAAATTAATAAATTTTATTTTTTTTTCAGCTGGCTTAAATGTGACAATTCTGCAATTTGTACAGTACTTGGTTGAATTTTATCTATTTTATCATACTACGTTATTATGTGAAAACCCGCTTTAATAATTACTAGATTTGATTGGCTAAATGCGCTTTAACAATAACAAGATTTGACTTTGGGGAGGCGACCTACAGCTAAGGTCATTTGCGCCATAGGAGATGGATAAGGGAGGAAAAAAGGGTAGAAACCCGGCGTCGGCATTAGCCTGCTCTTAACTATAGGCGCCAAGGGGACCGCGGCTTAACTTCTCATCATATAAACGGAGTACACTACTTGAAGTATCCTCCACAAGACACTCGAGTAGGGATCAGGTTTCCTCTGAAAAAAACAACAACTGTAAATGGGAATGTATATTTTGTGAATTAATGAAAATATTTTCAGGCACTAGGCCTTTTTATCGTTATAGGTCCTTTTTATTAGATGGCCTTTTTAATTAAATTCTACATATAATTTGTAACGGTGAATATATTATGTCTATTTATACCTTGCGATTGGCAAAGTTTATAGAACGGAACGTCTCCATTTTGCGCAGTTTAAATGACAGTTTTATTAAAAAGTTTTAACGTGTTCCATGGGAGGTATTTTTTGATAAAATAAAATTAAATTTGATTGAGAAGTAAATAGGAAAAAAGGTCCATTCAATGAATGAATGTTAACTAATCCGTTCGTTGCAAAACACCCACCTTCAATTACATCCATAATTGCCACATAGACTCCTGCAGAGCAACGACAAAACAAAGAAAATAATAACGGATTTGAGATACTAAAAATAGTTTATTGTACTTCTTTGAGAAGAGAAATCGGGTCTTGCGATATTTGAGGAGTAGGTCTCTTGAAAAAGGTCACAGTATTGCTGCTGACGTCTTTTGTTCCAGAAATAGACCTTTTGAACCTATTTCATGGGAGACGTAATTTGAGTGTCTTAAGATGTGTTTTCAATCAGCGTTAAAGCTGATCGGTGATCGGAAGGGGGCCACACCCAAGGACCTTTTATACAATGGCAAAAATATCAATTACACTGAGTGACTCGGGTCCATTAGTCCGAATTTAATGTGATTTGTTGCCTCAAAATTAGGAATAAGGAATTATTGAATACATTTATTAATTTAATGACGATAATTCGTATGAAATTTATGAAGTTTCTAATGATCAGTCTAGAAATTCGGCCAAGATAGGAGTAAATCTGCGCACGTTTTCAATTACTTTCCTGTATCATCTCCATTTTATCAATGGTTTGTCAACTTTCGAGGTTTTTGAAGGAATCAGTGTTGATCTAAAAAACTTTGTAGAGATTAGAAGAGTTGATACACTGATCCATATCCTTTAACGGTACTTTATTTGACAATTCAGTTTGCCCTTTTCATGCCGCAGTATATATTTGTGCTTCTTCTCTGGTTTGAGATGTACACATGATGCTTTTTTGATACCTTTGAAGTATGATGATACTTTTGCATTATTGTAATTAGCCATAAGAAATGGATGGATTTGAGATAAAAGTTTTACGAACATTTTTTACTCTCGGGCCAAATTTTGAGTAGATTTACACGGTGTGTATTGTGTGAGGAATAATCCATTCCATTGATACTTCAAATAATGAAACAAAGTCTATGGCTCCAAGAAATGAATATCGAGGACGGTAGTCACAAAGTTTGAGTGTTGGATGGCTTAATATTCTAGCTGATCTCTCCAAGATAAGGAACGTTGTATTACATGGAAAATAGTAAAAATAGCCCGCCGATGCGTCGTCATAAATTTCAATATTTCATCCAGCTTGCAGATAACTAAGCCGTATATTTAGGTTATCTTTTGGTATCTTTATACTCCTTTACCATTAACAATAAGTAACTCCTATTAATTGGAATAACTTTAATTTGGTCAACTTTTTTTGCTTTTGTAGTTAACATAACACATTGGTGGCAAATTTTTCATGCATAAATTTTTTTTCATTTTTATTCAACTTTACTGAATCATTTAGCTCACAGGAAGCTTGTTGTAAGAAATTTTCTCCAATATTTTTTCTCAATAATCTCTCAATTTTTGAAGTTATTTACTTGTCATCTCTACTCATCTGGTGTGAATCTTGTGCGATTTATTTGACGTTTTTATTGGGTATGCGTGGTCTCACAGAATAAAAATACAGCTCATCTGCGTATCATTTCTAGCTGTCAAATTTAATTGACGTCTGCACAAAGGATATTTAATTTTGGCGTCTCTCTGTTCATTTATAAATTTTCAAGGCGCTGTGAAAGGAAAAACATTATTCTCTTATTATTAAATTTCTTCAGGATAGGAGAATATTTGAAATACAATCAAAAGTCAGATATTTACTTTCTTTTTGGTTGATTTTTTTCTGGGAAACTTGCTATTGGGGCAATTGTTATTCTATAGATTAGTGATGATTTACCGATACTTATACTGTTTACCAATGAACAATGCACGGAACCTAGGCTGTAGGTATTTAGTAAAAATATAGTTATTCTGGATTAGAATTTTTCGAGAGTCTTCAATATTTTTCGAGTGTAATTGATTTTTTTGATTCCATATCCTAATTTAAACTAAACAACTGATACTAGCCATATATAATTATTGTTCTTTTCTTATTTATTGTCTTGTACCTGATGATGGCTCTGTGAGCCGAAACGCGTTGTACGCATTAAAACAATTTTGTGGAAAAGTGCAATTGTTTCTCTTAAATTCTTAAATTATTGTTCTTTTCATTTACATCTAAATGTAATACTTAGTGGCATTTTAATTGGTGGGGTTTATGGTTGATTTAAAGTAATTTACAAAATTAGCTTTTGATTATTCAAGAATGTCAGCACCTGTTAGGATGGTGGTGAAGAAACGTCCCGTACCCTAAATATATATTTTATTTTGTTGCGTGATAAAAACTTCTAATCACTGTGTGTCATAACTTGGAATTTTTACGGTGCCTCTTCGGATATATATTTGATTGGAAATGTTATTGTTTTGCAATATTTCTTATATCTTCGATTATTTTTTCTTCAAATCATAAGCGATTATCTCCCGTCGAGATAACTTTGAAGACAGGCTCTTGGCCCTCACTGTATCCCTGAAAGGCTGGCAATGGGTCCCTGAAGGCCTGCTTCAACAAGTGATTTAACGTGCAATGGAGCGATAATTTTTTATTTTACTCAGATTTTAGTGACACTTTGTCTACTCTTTCTTATTTGTCGTATCTATAGATAAAGGTCCAAAAAACTGCATCATACCGTTTTGGTTCCGTGGCAATGCATTACCATTTCTACACATATCCTAATGGCGTAGGTATGACATATATTTAGACAATGTTTGATTGCATGTGTGTGGGTTATCCTCTGCATGCGGAATAACATATTTCTTTTTATAACAGTGGCTGCTAACAAACATGAAAGTGACATGCCGCGCAAACTTTTTTGATACAAATATTTACTAAATCATTTCTCCTTAATTTCGAATATCGCTTCGGGGACTCTTGTAAAACGCCCTTTAATAAAGGAAAAAGGACAAAATATAATTCTTACAACATTTCCATTACTGTCTCTGTGGTAAAGTTTCAACGCATAAACATGTGCACATTGGTTGGAATGGAGTGCAGTCACCCAGCCAGCCATGTCATCTCACTTTCATGTTCGTTCTTCCGAATGATCCCAGACATGACGACTGTCTACCCACGGGTGTCTGGCAGAGCCTTGTGTGGTAATAAATCGCTCGTCACAGCATTACTGTAAATATTTTTAGGGATCAGAGATTTGTGTAGGATGAAGGTCACCCATAGGCTTGGGATTGTTGGAGGGGAAGGAGTGGTCATATGACCGAAGGGATTCAATTCAAGGATTTGTGGTGTGTGGAATGGATTTGGAGGTGTAGACTGATGTAGAAGGAATTTTTCCGACTCCCTGTAAAAGTTATTTAGTTAGTAAGTTAAGTTAATTATTTAGTATAAAAGTAAAGTAAATTATGTATTTTTAAAAATAGGTTAAAGAAGTAGAAGGTTTCAAAGTATATTCTTTCACTCGGCTGTTTTTTATGTTACCATCAGGCCAATGGCCTACTTGTAACTGTTTGATTGTAATAATAAAATAAAAGTTGTTAAAATTGGCCCTAACTGACCTACAATAACTGCTCCATCCACCTTGAAGCCTGTTTTACACGGGGAACATGATTTCACAATATAATGTGAGTAGGAACGTTCGTTTCAAATTGCATCGTGTAAAGCGGTGAATTGCGAGAACGCTTGCGCGAAAGTTTGAACGCGAGATGGCAAAATAGTCCCCGATCTCATTCAGTTGTTATTTCTCGCCAGATTGAGAAAACATGCAGTTTAAAATTGTGTAAGTTCTTGCCTCGTTTAAAACGGGCTTAAGATAGTGTGAGAGAAATTTTTTCCTGATCAAAATGGGGACCGTATTCGAATATAACGTTTAAATTTCAGTTGCAGTAGGAAGCATGGGGTAAATATTGTAATATTTATGGTGTAATGATATACTTTAATAGGACTGAAATTCTCAAGTTACTGAGTAAAAACGTCTATATAAGTCCTTAGCTTGACTCATTTTTTTTAAAGCGGTACGTTTAAATTCTCCTCCATGGATGACTCATTGTGATTCTTAAAAAAACAACGTAGTGATTGCATGGCTTATTTTTTAAAATAGCTGAAAAAATGTTTATTTTTTTGACGAGATCTAGGTATTAGAAATTGCTATTTTTCCTTAAAAAGGAAACCGAATTCATTCATTACTTGGTGGAATGATATCTTGTTCAAACTACCTTACTATGTCTCCCCTTTCCCGCTCTAAAGTACCATTTGCATATGCACTTACCATTTCCCATTTTAAATGGCTGGTGTTATTTAGCAAACATTTCGGAAAGTAGTTCAGTATGGGGATGAGATTTTGGTATCTTTGGAAAGGGTGAGATATTTTCCTTGACAATGAAAATGAATTCATTGATGACTTGGTGAAATGTTACCTCGCTCAAACTAGCCTAATGCATGTCTCTCCTTTCTTTCCTATCGCCTCGCAGCTAGCAGCAGCCATGTTGGGGGGCGTAGCAGGTCGTCATATGAGCACCCGCCGCCGTGGCAGCACGCCGGCCGTAAGCCTCTTGGCCCGCCCCTCCGGAGATGACTGGCGGACCAACAGCCCCGCCGCGCTGCTGGGGGCACGGGGGCGGCGGAGGTCCAGCATCCTGCCGCCCCCGGCCGGCTCGGCCGCACAACAACAGGCAAGGCGGCAGACGCTTGAGACAATCCCCTCGGCTTCCGCGTCCACGCCACAGGTGAGACCCTTTCCACTTTCCCCCACTCCTTACCAACATCTCTTTACTATCTCAAGTTTGACAAATTCTTCTTAAAATGTTCTTAAGTTTTATAAAGTAAGTTATGTTACGTAGCTGGAATAGGCAACAATATTCAACAGGGCTTTCCACATAGAGTTGACTCCGTGCGAATTTTGGGCAAACGGCTTAATTTTTAACAAAAACGCATTTAGGAAAAATGAATGTAAGAATCAAAGTCTTTTTTTCTGCAATATTAAAAAATCAGACGTATAACATGTCCTGACAAGTAATTTTAAAAGACATGAGAAAATACCTGCTACAACTTCAATACTGTTGTTATGGGGTCGAAAGTTAAAAATATTTGTTCATTTACATCTACATATGTACTTGTGTTTATGAGTACATGGACATGTGTTCTTCGCTATTTTTCATATTTTTCAAGTAAATATTTGCACTTGATTTGCCTGCTATTGTTAAAATGTTAAGCCAATATATTTAATGGAAGGAATTTAAAATAAAAAAGAGAAACCTCGGAATCGAATTCATCGTTTTCTTAGATCTGTGAGAGTGAGTAACATGGGGTAAATACTATCCTTTTAAATTATTGTTCAGGCATCTAGCTATTTTTCCGGTTGTTTTTTGTACATGACCTGCATTCCTACCGAATTTCAACTTCCTCGGTTGCCCGGAAGTTTGATAATCAGATGGCGGTCACATTTTAAACAGAGATCAGTGAATTAGTGAGTAACGATTTAAGGTGAGTGATGTAATAAGTGGTGAAGTTTGTGTGGATTAAAGGTGCAAATGGATGGCTGAGGATCAGCATTAAAGCTATACTGTACACACTTACCATCACATTCGTCTCAGAAATGTTTTACCAGAGGTTTAGAAGTCGTTTATGCCCACTGATTCTAATTTCAATGTTGTTACGCGTTCATGTTCAAAGGGATGCTCGTATATCAGTTTGCTGCTTCATCCTCTTCGTCCAGTCGGATTGTTTTGCTCACTCTGTATGCAAATCCATTTTCATCACGTCCTCGCTGTTTCCCTCGGTCTCAGAAAGTGCGGTCGTAGGTCGACGGCAGATGTAAACCGCAGCTGTCCCACGCATCATTGGTCTCCCTCTGCCACTTCTTTTCCCCTTTGATGCTCACTTTCCCTGAAGTGTGTTTGGAGCGCCATATTGCGCCGGCAGGATGAATTGAACGCGGTCCACACACGAATAAACTCATCCTACCAGTCCGTACATTAATTATCCAATCTGCTTCAAGAAGAGAGCAATTGACATGCACGTCAAATGAAGATTAATCCGAATTTTCGGTTTAGAAGCAAAGGACATTTAACTCTTAAGCATGGGTTTCGATTATCCACGTCTGCTGGAAGTTTTAATCTCGTAGACGTGTGTGTGACCTGAGACTAGTCCAAACTCCAAGTTCCCGGCCGGTCTCCAGGATGACGGAATAGCATGCTTTGGAGACCAATTTCCTTTGTTTTTAGTGATAATTCGGATTAATCTTTAATAATTCAATCTGCTTGATCCCTTTTACTACCTAAAAGGTGACCCATGATGATACCGTACCTGCTAGTCTAATGTTGCAAGTTTTTATTTATGTTCAGTTTCCCGATTAGTTCTCTGTCTTTATTTTCATCTCAAAAAATTTTAGGAACCAGGAGTTCCCTACATTTTTTAAGAATTAAAATGTTCCCTGCTGTTTCAGCTAGTCTTTTCTCTCCACTCTCGAATAGTATCAAATTTCCTTTTCCCGGATTATCACTCATTAAACGTTAGCCCTCCTTCCCTCCATGCTTTCACTCCCTGTTTATCTTGATCCGTGTTAACTGTCCTACATATTTTGCAAATTAGGCCGTAGTACATCTCTCCGCATATAATAAGCAACTCATTTCTCTTGCATGTACCTTTGCTGTTTTATGTATTGTTAATATTTTATATGCAACATCCCATACTAATTTGGTTGGAGTATACTGTTAGTTGGTGGTGAAATTGTTTGTGGAATATTTTCTTTAAATGAATAAATTTATAATTTAAATCACATCAGACTTCACGTCAGCAAATTAAAATGTGATACAATTAAAACGCTCAAATTACTTTCTACACTTAGTACTAATAAATGATTTGATGGAAGTAACAATGCGCATTTTAATTATATAGATATAGAAAAATATCGTACGTAATTACGACAAAATTTCTATGCGAAAGTACTTTGTGCATTTTAATAATATAATAAAGTAAGTATAATCTTCTTCGTTTCGTTTTTAGTTCTACATCCCCACACTAGATGGATAGTTTTTTATTAAAAAATTGATAATGGTGCAAAAAAATTCAATCTTTACTACGAAACAGTTCTGACCCAAAATACAAAATAATAAATGATAAATTGTGTATTTCTTCATTTTCAGTTCCAAAATATTCTTCTGAAAAAAACAAATTATGATTTAGCTGTTATCAGTCGATTATTTTGATGATAAAAAAGTTTGGAAACAAAATAAAAATTATTTACACATGGTACATGCTCTTCATGTCAATGAAACTTAGACCAAGACACCTATAGAACGTAGGTGGTAATGGGAATGTAGTTATATAGAAAAGCGAAATCCACTATGCATAGGACCAATGGCTTACTATCCATTGTAGCTTAGGAGACCTTATTGCATGTAAAAGATATATTTAGGCACCAAAATAAAAGATTAAGGGATGTTTATCCAGCAATTTCTTTTACATTTTTTTGCAATTCTGACTTCACTTGAATTTCCTTGTACCTGCTGGTGGCTAAAAAGGAAGAAAATCCCGTCTCCATACGTGTTTTCATGGCTAAAATGGTGGATATATTGGCGAAAGGAGGCTTTTCTAAGTTAGGGTTTAGTTTGGTTTCAAGGAAAGGGAATGGAAGCATATCATGAGGTTTGCTGCCAACTGGTTGTTAACTTTTGGATAATATGTTTCCAGGAATTAATTTTATTTAAAAATGTTACCATTCATTACTCTGGGGTTCATTATTTGGAGAAGTGAGAGGAGTTATCCGAGGATATGGATCGTTGTCCATTACTCCTGGCCAGGTTTGGAGCCGTGCATAATATTTACATCTTGACGTGTACTGTCGTGATTCATGCGTCCCGTCGTGAGTCCATCTTTATCTCGTGTTGCAAATGTTGCTACTTGCCTGAAAGAAATCATATTTTGATTAAAATAATTTTTTGATGACTCCAAAAGAATTGACTCATTTTCAAGGCTTCTTTAGTTTTATATATTTTATCACACTGATTTGAATCTAATTCCTGGGCACCAGTTGAAACTCCTTCTGTTTTGGCATCTTAACAAGAAAAAGTTGAAATTGATTCTGGCAAAATTTTTGATCCAAGGCATGAAGATAACATAACTGATGCTCAGCAACATTTCAATAGGTTAATCTCTCAATACTAACTTCATTTGAAATAATTATCTTGCATAATATGCACTCACAATCTTTTTTTGCCTTTGCGATTACCCTTTTTCCATTTTATCTGTAGTTTTGATGCTTCATCTTTTGGTCTCTACTTTATGCTAAAAAATATTTTAATATGCTAAGAAAATATTATAATTTGATGCCGTTTGAGCTCATTGTATTTGATTTGCATTCGTTTGTTCAAATTTTAGCCAGAATCATTCGCGTTATACATTTGATGAGTTTGTTATAAATGAAACGGCGAGTTGGGAAGTGGAGGCAGGAGAATGAATTCGAGTATGAAGGACTATAACTTGGGGTCGAGAAGGAAGTAAAAATTTCCTTAAGTGTCACCTGTTTCCGTTGTAAGAGTTTAGATTCATTTGCTGGCATGTAGCTGTTTACTGCTCTAAACCATATTGACGACTGTATTACGGGAAGTGCGAAATGCTTCAGTTTTTATTTCAGCTTTCGCTATTTGGATATTCTTCGTAAACTTGCGGAAATACTAAATACGTAATTTACTCTTGTTGGCGTCTTAACAAGGATGGTGTATTGTATCATTGTTAAAAACTGCTTCACTTGTATTATTGGATGTGACAATTCGGTATTTTTTTGTTTCATACATAGTCCATGCCTTACTTACTGCTCTGTCTGGAGCAAAATGCTCAGTTTCATTAGTTCTCCCAGTTAACGGAGACCTAACCGTATCCTGTTTCATTGGCTTCATTCTGTTTTTTGCTCTGTATATTCTTAGATTGTTTATAGATGTTTTATTTCAAAGATTTTGTTGCTTTCGGTGGCGAGCAAATGGCTTGTCCTTTCATATATCGTGAATAATCACGTTCGCTGGTGGTTGATAAATTATCCTTAACTCACTAGCTCTTGTACAGTAGCGCTATATCCAAAGTGGGGATATTATCTTTCCTTCGGCCGCTTTATTGGTCATTAATCCTTCGTGGAAATGGAGCCATATAGACAACCAGCTGAATCACAGCAAGGCCTGCTTTACTGGAGATTTAAGCTTTTAGCGTATCGCGGAAAGTATGGGTCAATTTCTTAATGCATTATCAAAAGGAGGAACTAATGACGTGACAGTGAGCATGCAGGGTACTAAGGCAGTAAGTAACTCAAACACAATGAATTTATGAATTAGCCTACATTTATTTGATTAGTTGTATTTCGCAAGGTATTGATGTGATTCTGTTTAACACGTTAAAGCGTTTATTCATACTGTCAAAGTATACTTTTTTAATTCTTATATTTCTTCGATTTATTAGTCAGTGCTCACACCGTGCACTTCTTTATGAATAGGCCCGATTGATTCTTGTAATAATTAATAGAATTTCATTCTTTGTTAATCAAATATTATATAAGTTTGAGGACTTATTTTTATTATCGATCCATGATTTTTCTCTCTAAATATTTTTTATGAACCTCTGCTAACGAACATTTATTTTTTAAATATTAAAAATTTACTGAGTTTAAATAGGGCTTTATTCTTTTTCATCACCGGTATTGAAAAGTTATTATAAATTTTTTCACCTAATTTTAATATGGATATTTTGAATTTTATTTAGTGGTAAATATTTGACTTAGCTAAGTCCTTTTTTAGAGTTCTCATTCAAGTTCTTTCTATGTATATGCATAAGTTCACCGTCTTATGGAAAAAACATTTAGCATGGCCTTAAAGGATGGTTGAAAACAGCAGCTTAATATGGAAAATGGGATTGAAATGGGAACTCTATATGTTAACTTTCTCCTCTGAGTAAATGGTGGTCGCAGTTGATTGTGTGATTTGCCTATCCAATTTTCGAGCAACGCAGATAGAGCATTACTCCGCCTTTAGTACACCGTGGACCTTGTGACGTATTTTGTTTAGTGTAAACTAATGCAATTAGGAATGGCTGGATGATGAAGGAATATGGTTATATGCTCTGGTAATTAGCGTATATGGTTTTGTTCATACGCGTGAGAGGGAAAGGTTGACCAGGAAAGCGAATAAGTGACGTGGTTGAAGATACTCTCGAGAGAAGGGACTTAGTGGTCTTAAGGAGCAGAAAACATGTGTAAAGCAATGTTTGAAATAAACATAATGGAAGAAAAGGAGTTTTGAGAGGATGGGATGATATGGAGGAAATTTATTTACACTAAAACTATTTTTTTCATGAATAGGGTAAACTTGGTTTTCGACTATGAATTTAATGACTTACGACCATAGTTACGACGATATACGTCATCATTAGGTGTTGTCGTCGAAACCATGGTCGTAAGTCATTAAGTGCATTGTGGAAAAATAATGTTTACCCCTTTCATTCAAAATGTTTAGCAAATTCCAAAAAGTATTGCCGGAAACCACCAACTTCACTAAAACTAGTTTTTTGGTTCTAAGGCTGAGAATTGTGCTTTTGAATCGGCCTACTCAGAATAGGAAAGATGTAATGGGTTGTATATTAACTAATACGAGTGTAGCGTTATTTTCCTCAATTTATTTTGATAATGTACGACATTTCTGCATTCAGTTTCACGTTTGGTCTCGTGGATAGCGATAAAAGATAATGTTTTTTAGGTATAACTTCTTTTGCAGGGCCTGATTAGTGCTCTTTTGTGTTTGCTTTAACCTAATTAACAAATCTTAAATACCAATACTTGATTGTATTTCTAAAAAATAACTGATAGGATTTCGAATTTTTCAACAGAGTTCACTTGAACTTACGTTTGCTTGCGAATACCCTTGCTTCACTGTGATTCGACCACTTTATTCATTGTCTTTATAAATCCTTGACCTGCTCTCTCATTTGCTCCCGCATTAGATAAGATGGGTTACCCACACCCTAGACATTGTGTCTCATGTTGGGACACCCTTGCGGCATAACGTCAATATTTTTTCGTCCATCATATTTTTACCGTAATTAAATTAGCCATGTCCAAAAAATAATTTGCTTATTCATTACCAAATGACCTTCAATAAGTTTTCTGTTTGTTTATTGCTGTTGATTATAATTATTTGAAACTTTAATTAAGCATATAGAAACAATATAGGCCTAATTTCCTTAATGCTTTCTTTATGAATCCCAAAATTTATTTTATTAAATAGATTTAATGATTCATCGGCTTATTTTGTTGCCTTTATGAATAATTGATTTGCTCCTGCATTTACTCCCAAACACCATAGACATTCTCCTTCAACGGTTGTGTGAAATCCACCCCTCTCCATTGAGGCTCTTAAAATAAACCAATGTTATGGGATTCCAGTGCGGAATTATATTCATATTGTTTCATCATTCATATTTAAACCGTGGTGACAACCAACCTTATTCAAAAAGGAATTCACTTATACATTAACGAATGGCCTTCAATAAGTTTTCCCTTCAAAGTTAACGCCTTCAATAAGTTTCTTGTTTGTTTAATTCTTATGATGTAGGTAATTAAAATATTTAATTCAGCCTTAAGAAGTCAATGTGGCCTAATTTTCATAGTGTTCTCATTTTGTATTCCTTTATATTGTTAAGAGATTCAATAGCCTTATTCATTATCTTTATGAATCTTTGACACATTTACACTCATATTAGGCATTTCCCTTTAATAATTTATTGCCTGGATATCACATCTCTCTCTCACTAGGCTCTCAAGATGTCGCGATATTTTCATATCTTAACCGTGAAGACACCAACAACATTAAAAGACGAATTCATGTACACATTCATAAATGACCTTCTCAAGTTTACGGGTTCTTTAATTCTTATGTTTTACGTAATTTGATGATTTTGCTCAGCACTGAGAAGTAAATATGGCCTAATTTTCTTAGTGTTCTCATTTTGTATTCCTTTATATTGTTAAGAGATTCAATAGCCTTATTCATTATCTTTATGAATCTTTGACACATTTACACTCATATTAGGCATTTCCCTTTAATAATTTATTGCCTGGATATCACATCTCTCTCTCACTAGGCTCTCAAGATGTCGCGATATTTTCATATCTTAACCGTGAAGACACCAACAACATTAAAAGACGAATTCATGTACACATTCATAAATGACCTTCTCAAGTTTACGGGTTCTTTAATTCTTATGTTTTACGTAATTTGATGATTTTGCTCAGCACTGAGAAGTAAATATGGCCTAATTTTCTTAGTGTTCTCATTTTGTATTCCTTTATATTGTTAAGAGATTCAATAGCCTTATTCATTATCTTTATGAATCTTTGACACATTTACACTCATATTAGGCATTTCCCTTTAATAATTTATTGCCTGGATATCACATCTCTCTCTCACTAGGCTCTCAAGATGTCGCGATATTTTCATATCTTAACCGTGAAGACACCAACAACATTAAAAGACGAATTCATGTACACATTCATAAATGACCTTCTCAAGTTTACGGGTTCTTTAATTCTTATGTTTTACGTAATTTGATGATTTTGCTCAGCACTGAGAAGTAAATATGGCCTAATTTTCATAGTGTTCTCATTTTGTATTCCTTTATATTGTTAAGAGATTCAATAGCCTTATTCATTATCTTTATGAATCTTTGACACATTTACACTCATATTAGGCATTTCCCTTTAATAATTTATTGCCTGGATATCACATCTCTCTCTCACTAGGCTCTCAAGATGTCGCGATATTTTCATATCTTAACCGTGAAGACACCAACAACATTAAAAGACGAATTCATGTACACATTCATAAATGACCTTCTCAAGTTTACGGGTTCTTTAATTCTTATGTTTTACGTAATTTGATGATTTTGCTCAGCACTGAGAAGTAAATATGGCCTAATTTTCTTAGTGTTCTCATTTTGTATTCCTTTATATTGTTAAGAGATTCAATAGCCTTATTCATTATCTTTATGAATCTTTGACACATTTACACTCATATTAGGCATTTCCCTTTAATAATTTATTGCCTGGATATCACATCTCTCTCTCACTAGGCTCTCAAGATGTCGCGATATTTTCATATCTTAACCGTGAAGACACCAACAACATTAAAAGACGAATTCATGTACACATTCATAAATGACCTTCTCAAGTTTACGGGTTCTTTAATTCTTATGTTTTACGTAATTTGATGATTTTGCTCAGCACTGAGAAGTAAATATGGCCTAATTTTCATAGTGTTCTCATTTTGTATTCCTTTATATTGTTAAGAGATTCAATAGCCTTATTCATTATCTTTATGAATCTTTGACACATTTACACTCATATTAGGCATTTCCCTTTAATAATTTATTGCCTGGATATCACATCTCTCTCTCACTAGGCTCTCAAGATGTCGCGATATTTTCATATCTTAACCGTGAAGACACCAACAACATTAAAAGACGAATTCATGTACACATTCATAAATGACCTTCTCAAGTTTACGGGTTCTTTAATTCTTATGTTTTACGTAATTTGATGATTTTGCTCAGCACTGAGAAGTAAATATGGCCTAATTTTCTTAGTGTTCTCATCTTGTATTATTTTATATTGTTAAGAAATTCAATTGCCTTATTCATTGCCTTTATGAATCTTTGACACATTTACACTCAACCTAGGCATTCTCCTTGAACGGTTTATTGTGTGGATATCACCTCTCTCTCTCTCTCTCTCGCAAGGCTCTCAAGATGTCGCGATTTGTTCTGATTCGCTCCGACATCTTCTGTCACTTAACCCATTCTTCGACCGCCTTGATCCAACCTCTCTCGCCCGCCCCTCCCCCTCCCAACCCATCTCGCCCACCTCTCCTGTCCTCTCTCGCTGACAAGGGGAAGACAGTTCGGGCTGACGACACCGGTTATTCATGCGCCTCTGCCACCCATTTCATCGCTTTAAGAGATCTCCCCCCCCCTCCCTTTCTAACTTCCGCCCCCTTTCGTCCGAGAAGACAGGGACACACTCACCCTCCTCTCCTCCATCTCATCTCTCACACTCTCCTTCTCACACCCACCCTCTCATCTTACCCTTCTCCCCCCCCCCCCCCCCCCCCAATGCCCCTTTGGTTCTCATTCCGCACACCCCTTTACCGTCGTTATGGCGCTGCAAAAAGTCGAACGTCACGAGTCATTCACGCGCGTCTCGACCCGCTGACGTCAGTCGCGCCGCTTATAGGTCGTGAGGGAGAAATGTTTCGGGGAGAGAGGGGTTGGAGGGGGGTGTCCGTGCCGGGGTGCAGCGGGTGTGGGTGCGTTTCCCTTAGCAACGGGTTGTTATGGCGCCCCGGGCTGTGGGTTGGGTCGCGTGATTGCGAAAATAGATTAAAAGACGTGTGGTCCATAAAGACATTACGGGACACACGTAATATGGATCGAACCATAAGCCTCCTGTTTTAGACATGGGAGGTACATATAAATAATGAATGTTATGTCGGAGTTACCGTATATTTTTCTAAATGTTTATGCATATGCGTCTACACATTTTAAAATTCCATCGCCTTTTGGATCGAGTTCTTTTCTTTATCAGATAGGTGACCAGATTTCTGATACGCTAACGTTATACATACTGTTCTCCGGAAGCATTCGCAGTTACTCCCAACTCCATACCTGTTATTATCCTCATTCAGGAAATGGGATCATTTATAAATAGTGTACGTTATGGTGGAGTTTCCGTATATTATTCTGAATGTATATACATAAGGGCATATGGGTCTACGAATTTTTTAATTCCATCACATTTTGGATCGAGTTCTTATATTTATCAGTTAGGTGACCATATTTCTGATACGCCAACCTGGTACATATTGTTCTCCTGAAGCTTTCGCCGTTACTACCTACTCTCTCCATACCAGTTCCCTTGATATGGTGACACTTTGTAAAAACTTGTCGATTTGAGTCCCACAAAACTCCCATATTTTCTACTTTACACGGTGAATTTACCTATAGAGATATAATAATTATAATGATAAATATTTATTCCACTCCAAGAAGACATACAAAAATAATAAATAAAACAGAAGGATGAAATTAGGCACCACTAAAGGAAGGTTCCTGTGATGGGGTGCCATCCCTTGGATATGGCGTTACATGAAAATATAATAAAATAAAATATACAAAGGGCGATATATTTGTATAGTGTAAATATGAGAAGAAATATATAAGATTAATTAATTTAGTCTTAGGGGAAATAATTACTCGTTACCAATAAAAATCAAGCATTCAGTTTTAATTCAGCTTTAAAATATTTTTAATTTAACGCAAATAAATAACTTCATGATATTAAAATTTTATGTTGCTCTATAACTTTTTTCATTCCGCCCATCCGTGGTATACACCTTTGATGAGTTCTCTTTTTCACTATTATCTGTGGATTCAGTGTATTTAACCTTAGGAAGTTGGAATATGAAGAACGGTACGAAGTGGTACTTTCGTTGTCTTTCGAGTCACCGGGACGACCGTCTCAAAACAGATACTCTCATAGCCTAGCCGCTACATATGGTTACCTAACTCATCTTCCAACTTGATATTTTCAAACCCAATGTCGGCAGCCCTTATCTTCTGAAATTGGATGAAAGATTGTGCAAGTAATAAGTTCGTTGAATCCTAAAAGATTGTTTTAAGTATTTTAACTTTGACTTCTATTTTTTTAATACCGACATGTTCAAAAGTGTGTCTGATATCCTGGGTTAAGAACATTATTTCAATCACTTGCGAATATCAGCTCAAAAAATATAATGTGATACATGAACATATCGGTAAGTATGTGGATGATTTATTCGTGTATCGATATGTGTATCTTAAATTATCTCTTCCCCATCACGGTTTAGCCTTTTTCTCTGGGTCTTGTGTCGTCGGCTTATCGGAATGCCTCTTACGAGTGTGTCCTTTGATGGTGTCTCCCCACATAAATGTCGTTTTGATATTCTCCAAAAGAAAGTAGAATTTTATTTACACATAAACAAAATAAATTACTTAAGACAGCCTGCACCCACATTTGCGAAAATGAGGGGCTTGAACGCTTTTCATATAATCATCAAATAAATTCTTCGTTCAGTCCATTCAACATTCAAACTTTGTACTTACTTAAAAAGCGTAAAGTAAACGCGTGATATACAGATTGAATTGGATATTTGGGGAGGCGACCGAGAACTAAGGTCATTTGAACCATTGGGAACAGGTAAGGGAGGGAAGGTGGATAGAAAACCGGCGTCGGCATTAGCCTGCTCTTTAGGAAAGGCGCCAAGGGGACCACGGTTTAACGTCTCATCCGACAGACGGAGAACTGCACTTAAGCGCCCTCCACAAGACACTCAAGTAGGGATCGGGTTTCCTCTGAAAAACATCCTCCTCCGCATTGAACCCTTGCCGTCCGTATGGTTAGCCAGTACTCTAGCCACCACTCCAACCTGATCCCCCGCGCGATATACGCCTTACCTCATGAAAATGACATCTTTTCTCTCAGATTCTAGGTTTGGCCCACTAACTTTCAGCAGAAGCCTGCTAAGCGCACATTCTTTGAGATATGTTTTGTTTCTCAATTTCATTATTCATCGAATATTAAAATTTAAGGGTTTTGATTTTTTATCAAATCATTAAAATAGAAAATAAAACCATGCTACTTTTTACTCCTGTGTGTCTAAATTGTATCAGCGACAATTAAAATAAATTGAAATCGGTCCCCCACGATGGAAACCCTGGTTCCCGACCGATCAATGGCGTCAATCCCTGTTTGGCCGTTTATATCGCATATAAAAGAAGCTCGTTATTGTTCACTCAAGTCGGATTCGTTTTCCGTTGGAAGAGGTTGAACCCTAGGATAACTAGGGTACGACGTTTTTGGACATTGAGGGGCTAAAATAGGTCAACACAGTCCTTAACCAGTCGTTACTTAATGATAGTGAGTGGACAATTTTAGAGTGGTTCTCAATCTTTAGTTGAGGCATAAAACGGTGGAACTCTCGGCTTTTTTTACCCAAGACTAAACCAGACGCCTGACATTTACCCTCTACTCACCTACTAAATCTTCAGCAGCTTTACTTCATTCGGAAAAGATTTTTGTTGGATGCCGTATCAACGTTCGGTCATCTTACATTACATTTACATTGGCATTAATGTTAAGGGACTGTTTTATTTACTAAATAATCTGAAAATACGAAGAACATAAGACGCATTACCTTACTTGGTTTTTTAATTAAAGCCTCAATGCTGGAGGTCGCGTTCCATGTAGAAACTTTTCTTGTGCTATCGTTGTACTCATATATTTAGAATTTGTGTACGCTCGTATGTTATTCTTCTCTTCATTATTTGTCCAGTCATGATTGTTTAATAAACCATGGGATAAAATAAGCAATCAATGACCTCGGAATACGCTATCAAATCGGAATAAATATCTAATTGATAAAAATCATACTAAGGAAGAACACACAGCGCTTCGCAGATTCCATTATATTTTACAGTTATAAATGGATGTAGGTTTCGTGAAGCTATGAATATTCTTAGCGGTTACTTTAAGAGGTTTGCGTGTGAATAGTTATAAACGAGGAAAATGGGGGCAGGTAAAAGAAGTTCTCTATCTGAACTGTTAGTCATCAATTCCTGCCATCTACTTCATCAAAGGTTATTCATAATTTATCTCGATGAATTAGATATGTCGCCTAACTATTGAGTAATCCCAAATTTAAATTTCAAATTGCTTTCGGGTAAGATGAGACATGTTATGGGCTTTCTTCATTCTCCTCCAAGGTAAACTAAGGTTGCTAACAAGCTGGCCGTGCCATGGGTTAGAAATCTCTCCACGAGTATGCAACGTTTGTGCAAGGTTTGGCAGAGTGATGCAGAAATAAGCATCAGGGAACCTGGAAACCTAATCCTCCGCTGTTATGTGTGGTTAATTTATAGTTGGTAATGTATTGGGGTTGGAGGTTCTTTTTAGTAAGTAAAGTTACAGGACCTTTGAAAATAATCCGATAATTCCCAAAACTTGTCAACTTGATAAGAAAAAAACATTCTAACTTTTCCTCTGATTTTAATCATAAGCACTACAAGATGTGTCTTTTACGTATTGATGACTCCATGAGTCTCAGCAAGTGGTACTTAAAATTTAAATACCTTCAAATGTGTGATTTTTGTTTATTAACTTGACAAAATTCCTCTATTTCCATTCACAAAACCCCTAAATCACTTGAACTTTGCTAACTTGCAAACTCATTGCATTTTCTAAATATTACAGCCCAAATAATTGGATTTAGTGTAGAAAATGGATGTATTTAAGATGGATTCTCAATGTTTAACGATACTTTTGTGCATAAAAGCCGGCATTGAAGTTATAGAAATTAATAATAATAATGTTTATTCTTCCTTACATGTTTAATTACAAATATTTTTTCTCTGTATTAAGGAAGCAATATAGCCTATAAGGCATTGAGCCTGTGTTTAGGCTAATTTCAAAATCATTAATGCGGAGAAGAACACATCAAACTATGATTAACAAAATGAAAAATATACAAATTAAATAGTAATGAAGAGGAAGAACAATTTTTTGTAAGAGTTATGGGCAAAAAAAACTAACAAATATGTCGATAGAAGGGAGAATGTTTGATCGAAGACCATGAAGGAAGATAAAATAGGAATGAAAATAGGAACAATGAAATAGTAGGAGAAAATAGGTAAGAAATTAAGAGAAAACAGGAATGGTTGAGTGGCAGAAAGGAATACAAATCATGTGATATTTTAACTGATATTATATTTTTGAAAGAATTTTACCGTGAATGGAAAATGAAAGAAAATTCCCTGCGGTTGGGAAAAAAGAGGTAAATATGTTTATGTTCTGTATTTGGTAGAATACCAATGATGATTTAATCCATGGATACTGACCGCCACGAATAAGACGCAGGTCCTTGCTCGATTATGGGCATTAAGCGTGCGGCTCATCACAAATTTGGATAGGATACCATTCAATTTATTCAGAGTATTGCTATCCCTATCTACAAATGGAAGAGAGAAGCATTCCAAGATAAACTGGCAGGTTAAAGCACTACCTTGAAGATTGGAAGAGTGGAACAAGTACAAAATGACTAGCTGACATACAATGTTAAGTGTTTTGACTACAACTTCAATGATCAAAACTTGCACTACGGAGTTGGAAAATGTAATCTGATGTACGAACTTATAATTTGCTGCGTATCGCTTTTCTTGCTTGACCTTGTCAACTATTCGTCTCACGCATAAATAAATTACTCATTATATGGTCATGAGTTTTCATCAAATGGTGATTTACTTTGCCAATTATAAAAGGAAGTGGCATACGGGGTATATATGTATGAACAATCATAGTGAATATGTGTCATCATTTTCCTCGACTATCTGTGAAAATCGTTTTCCCCTGCAACTGCTATGTTTTTCATGCTGGAAAGCCTTAGATGCTCAGCGTGAACTTATAATTTCTATAAAATAATACGGACAGTGCTGTCAAAATATATTTTCCCGGGCTGTGGGGAACAGACATGACGAAAAAGAAAAATCTCTCAGTAAATACCACACTAAAAACTTTTATTCCTACCTAGGTATCGATTGCGTAGAAAATATTTTTAAAGGTCCTTCAAAAACCTTTCAAAATGATTGCAAGGCAATACAAACTCAGGCCGAGAATAAAAGTTTTAAGTTTGAAATTTACTAAGAGTTTTTTCTTTATCGTCATGTCTGCGGTAACATTCCACAAATTTACGCCTTCAACCATTAAGTTTATCATTTATAAAGGTGAACAGTTATTCGGCAAAGATACCCCGGTACAATACGGTGATGGGTATTTGATTCAAGTTAAATATATATACGAAATGACTGAATGATAACTTAAATAATATTTAAGTATGTTCCCTCATGGAAGAATCCCATATAATACCAATTATATTTGTTGGAAAAGATTGTCAAACATTCTTTTCGATACATCGTTTGTAAATAATGAAGCTTAGGCAACTGGAAGCATGTAGGGCCGGTTTTCCAATGTCTGGTTAAACTTCACGTTGAGTGACGTGGACGTTAATTTAATCTTCTCGTTAACGAGAGATTCGGTTTATGAAGCAAATCGAACCTCCGGTTAGTTGTCGAGAACTCTAACGAACGGAGAACGGAGTGTACTAACAATAGTTCTCGTGCCGCGACAATACAAAAAATGAATAACGTTAATAAAAATATCACAACGGAGGCATTTTTCAGTTTATTATGTGCTAGAAAAGGAGCAATCGTGCGAACTAGGCGAAAAGAGATGATTAAATTCCAGGTTGAACTTAACCATCGATTGTAAAACCGATTTTGGAGCTTAACCGGCTGTTAACGCGTACGTGAAGTTTAACAAGACATTGTAAAACCGGCCCTTAGTGTTGCTAAATGTGAAGTACGCCCTTTGATCTCACCCAAGCCTCCTTAACATCCTCCCTTTAGGTGGAGCGTCAGCGCCAGCAGTCCCTCTCCAAGATCTCCCGCTCGGACACCAGTCCCTCGTCCTCGCACCGCAGTAGTCAACAGCAACAACACTCTTCAGCCCAGAGCACCCCCCGGCCATCGCCCCGCCCCACCCCGTCCCCCCAGCACTCTCAAAACGCGGGCGACGACCCCCAACAGCCCCCGACCGGCGACGACCTCTCCCTAAGGATCCCGCCCCCAGGGCAGCCCCCTGGGTCGGCGGCGGGCCCCGGATCCTCCCCCGTCACGTCCCCCGCCGCCGACTCCGCCGCCGCCGCCACCACCACCGCCCCCGCCGCCACCACGCCGTCCGCGGGTCCCTCCACGGCCTCCGCCACGCCGTCGACCACCCAGCAGCGACACGTGCGCTTGTCTCTGCCGGAGGTGACGGCGGCGGTGAGTGCGGCCGCGGCGGCCGCCAAGACGCCGACAAGGACCGTGGGCGGCGGGAGATACCGGCCTCGGCGACGGAGGGCCGTCACCGCGTCCGACTACAAATCCTGCGCACTCGTGCACACCAGGCTCAAACTGGGAGACATCATGTAAGTACTCTCTAATTTGTACTTCAATTTACAGTAGAGCGTAGATAACCCGGATCAATTGTTACCGACCCAGACCGGATTACCAAGAAGTCCGGATTTTCGACAAGAACCATAAAAAGGCCGTTTTACGCCTAAAACATAAAGAAACTTAGCTAAAAACAGTAAAAACAGTAAAAACAGTAGGTCAATTTATTGCTGTGGTTAAATAATTAGAGAAGGTAATAAAAACATTGTAGCGGTCACTGGCCCCGCCGAGTCTCGCATCAACGCTTTTGACAAATACTTACATTGTATTTACTTTTTTTTCGCCGAATGTGAATCCGGATTATCGACGGTCCGGATTTTTTACGTCTGGATTATTGACGCTCTACTGTAATTCCATCTCCTATCGATTCTTTAGCATTCTTATACCAATTCACTGTAGTGTGCGAGTAGCGTATTTCAATAGAAAAATATGGATTGATAAGGGCGTTATTGAGTAACTCATTCGTACTTTGAGCATTACATGATTAACATCCCAATTTAATGAATGCTCAAACAAATAACCCATTAAAACTCTCGTTTACCATATCACGGATTTATGTACCTAATGCTTATGAGATATTTTCCGCGTTAATTGTGAATATGAAATCAATGCTCTCCATCTTGAGCTAGAGGCTTCTTCAAAGGTTTGTTTATTTCGTTACAGCGGGTTTCTTTCAATCAGATGGTCAGTGACACATGGAATCCTAGGAAGGATCCTAAGATACTAGGAAAATTCAAACCTCCCGTTTCACTCCCTCCGAGGGGTATGCAACTCTGAGAAATGGTGTACGCTTGTTGAAAAATGGTCGCGAAATGTACAGAAATGGACAGCAATGGCTAGGAATGGACAGAAATGGATTGAAATGGACAGAAACGGATAGAAATGGACAGAAATGGTTATAAATGGCCAAAAATGGTTATAAATGGACAGAACTGAATAGAAATGGACAGAGATGGATAGAAATGGACAGAACTGGATATAAATGACAGAAATGGTTATAAATTGACAGAAATGGTTATAAATTGACAGAAATGGACATAAATGGCTAGAAATTGACAGAAATGGTTAGAAATGGACAGAAACAAATAGAAATGGACAGAAATGGATATAAACGAATAGATATGGACAGAAGTGGATAGAAATGGACAGAGATGGATAGAAATGGACAGAAATGGACAGAACTGGATATAAATGACAGAAATGGTTAGAAATGGACAGAAATGGTTAGAAATTGACAGAAATGGTTAGAAATTGACAAAAATAGACAGAAATGGCTAGAAATTGACAGAAATGTTTAGAAATGGACAGAAATGGATAGAAACGAATAGATATGGACAGAAGTGGATAGAAATGGGCAGAAACGGACAGAAATGGACAGATATGGTCTTAAATGGGCAGCATTGGATGAAAATGGTTAGAAATGGATTGAAATGGCTGAAATGGAAATGCGGTGTGCACTTGTTTTTGAAGTTGCGTACCCCTCGACTCCCTCCAATGTCGATTTAAAAATGTAGAGAACCCCCTCATAGAGCCAAATCACCAGACTTTTAAAGAAGCTTCCACCATTGAAATGGGATTGGCTATTTATTACTCATTGATGTGGAAGGTATTATTTTAGTAAATTTGAAAATAAATTAATTTTCATCAGCGCTGAGTATGACAGCATCCCTTGAACACCGTTTTTCTTTCTTCCGTCCGTCTTTTTCCTTTACCTTGCCACAATTCATACGGTAACTCGTAAGATACTGGTAAAAACATTCGAATATTAACGAAGAACGAAGCGATATCTAAAGTTTTAAATGAGTTTAGCTATTTAGTTGAAGACATAAATAAAGTCCACGAACTTAATTTTGAACGAGAGGACTGAATGAGTTAAAATCGACGTCTCAACAGCCACAAGTTCTAAAGAAATGTTAATGAAACCGGTTTAACTACGTGTGAAATGCGAAATTTGAAAAAAGTGAGTTTATTCCAATTTTATGATAGTTTGGCTGATTATATACTTCAAATAAAATTATCTTTCTTTAAATTCTTCGTGTAAATCGTTTCTCAAACTTGTTAAGTCAATGTTTTACTATTATTTTAAGCGTGGAACATAGGTTTCACTCTACAATCATTTTTCAGAGAGCTGAGAATTGCACAATTTACCGTGAACGAAGCTAAATAAACCAGTTCTATGAATTTAACCTTATCCACAAAAATTACTTGTCAGCTTTTTTTATGTTATAAATGAAAGTTTTTTTTTTAATAGACAGGATTCAGAGACTTGAAGCTATGCTCTATTGAAATTCTTCTCATTAGACTGCGTTTAAGATAGTTTGAGCGAGATACCATTTCGCTTATAGTTTCATGAAATCTTTCTAATTTTAAATAACATTGTTTTGCCTTTCCAGAGATACCAAAATACCTGTCACTTATCTCAAAACATTTTGGAATGTTTATTTAGAAATACCAGGCATTTTACATGGAAAATGGCCTGGCCATGCACTCCGAGGAGACTTCATTGAAAAATTCGGGAATTTTTAACATCTAGTCTCTTGATCGCTAGATCTTTTTGAAAATTCAACAACTTCCGACTTGAAAACTTTTCCCCCTGGCGACGTGAAAATATCCAAGTCAAATTAAGGATTTATTCAGATATATTTATTTAATTACTGTGAATTTTAGAATCATTTAAAAGAATAGTTTTGTGCCAGTTAAGCAAACATATTTACTTTATGCTTCTTGCACCTGTTTTATAATAAAGTAAATTTTGTAAGCGGTCTCTATTGTGACCTGAGAAACATCTCGCTCAAACTTCCTGACATGTGGCCCCTGTACGATGGCGTCACGGATCCTAGGCATATCTGGTACTGTATGCTCAGTGCTCGTTAGTGCATATAGATTCTCTAAGGGTTTCTCCAAATTCATAGTGGTATAGAAAGTTCCTCCTGGTTTTCCTCATGGTTTTTTAACATATTGAAGCGTACATATAGCATTCTGGTATTCGGGTCATGAATTCCTGAACGGGGAAATATTTTTTCTCGCTGAAACCCGTACTATGTCATGTTTTAGCAGAGGGTGGCTTCCGTTTAAGCTACCCCTCTTTGAATGTTGAAGAATTGGTGATACTTACAGTTGGTAGATATCTCTACTTTTTGACGCTGGGGAAGATTAAAGCTATCATGCCTTCTCGTAGTATGGCCCGGATGAAGTATCCCCGAAGTCCAAGCTGGTTTTACTGCTGAGTGTTTTCCGACATTTTGATGAATAACTCGTCCGATTTCATCAGAGCTTTCTTCATTTCAAGAGATCCTTTTCTTCTTGGCATTGCAAAAATAACGACTTCTTTATTTGAGAAACCCGTATGTGGAATGATTGTGATTAAGGTAGATCCGTTGGCACCAATTTACCAAGTCTAGAATACATTAATGGAATACATTCGAAACGCTACCAATTATAAATTTTCTTATTGGATTTTTATTGGAATGGATACATTTAAGTCAAAATTCCAAAAATGTACTCATCATATTTCTTGCGTCACTGTCATAAATTATCCAACGATACCTATATCTTTGATGAATATTTTTAATGTATGAAACTGCTTTTAAAAATGAGGGTTTTCCCCTCCGATGTTTGTATGTCATCCCTTATTTAATATCAAATATTCATGAGCTTAAATCTAGTATTGTTGGCTTTATTTAGGATGTATTACGTTCTTTACGATCTAGAGCAATTACATCGTGGCTTTTTCTACGGCAGTTCTAAAAATCTTTAGTGATACATAGTTACTGAAGGACTTTTCTTTGTTGTAGCTATGTGTTTATGAAAATAGGTTGCATCTAGAGAAACTTGGGGGCGTTCTTTTTTTTGACTAACCTTACTTCGGCTACAAAGTATGTACAGCCGTTAACACTAGCTACCGAATCGAAATTATGACGATGCCTTTATTATTTATCGATTTTCAAGTGATTATTCAAATCCAAGGTATTTCCATTACCTTACCTTAAGCTGTGATGACGGTTGACAGGTTTAAGTTGTCTGCTTTGGCATTATTGCTTGAAGAGAAGATAAAGTTTATCGTACATTTGATAAATTCACTATCGCGATATGCAAAGTGCGGAAGTTACTACTGAGGTATGAACAGACCGGAGAGATATTTCATTATTATTTGCTGCAACCAAATATAATGACTGGTCGGTGCGTGGCTCCTAATTACAGTGAAGATACAAAACAGGTTATTATGGACATGGATTGGGTTTTCTTACAAATCAGGCCGGCGGCAAATACAGCGAGCGGTGATTATTTTGGATTACCATTGAGTTTAAAACACGACACGCTAAATGTAATTATGGGATATATTTTCTGGACATGTGGTGAAATTGAATTAACCCGTGAATACCTGTGCCTTAATGGTGAGAAACTATGTATTGCTTACTGCTTCTTTCGCAAGCTTCATATTTTATTTTAAAGGGAGATATCTTAAACACCGCTCATAAATCATCAAATGCTTAAAACAAAGATAAAACTGGTGCTTGAATGCAGGAAGATGATGTTTCGTACATCTTAAAATACTTTCCGTTTTAATTAATGAAGTTCAAATAAATTTCATATTAAAAGCTATTAATCTTATTTAAGCTGGAGGTTTTTTCTCAACTGCCAAATTACGTAGAGAATCGTTGATTTGCTTTAATGTATATCTTATCCTTCGAATATAAAATCCGAAAATAGATTCTTTTAGAGACGGCAGCTAAAGATGAGTGATAACTGATTGCTTAAGTAGAGTCCGTTTCAATTTTCCTATCTTTCTGAAGTACAAAATTATAAATTTGCCTCATACAGCCGTGGTTATGCTCTACAATGTGCTAAGCGCAAAATACGATAGCAAGACTTGTAGTAACGATGATTTGTACTTGCGAAAGCAGCCATCAAGGCCAACGCACTTTCGACGGACCTGTTTTAATTCAGTGTCTCCTTTGAGAGGATTAAACTCCGCTCTAATTAGGTTTTAGTAGAGCAGGTTTCATCTCCGAAGGGTTTTTTCCGGACTCACAATAAATTTGTATTAGGCGGTGGCGGATATTGGCGACTGCAGCCACCTGGCGCCCGGTGGCGGAATCAAGACCACGATCCATGTAGTTTAGTTATCTGACGAGAGGATGGCGCCAGCTAGCGAGGTTTAATATCGATGCTGCGCGGAGACAGCTGCGCCCGAAACTACTCAGCAGTTCAAAATATGGCGGTAATGTGGACGTAAGGGACTCTAGCGCCACGATGCCTATGATACCTTCAGCTATTTTTCCTGCGTCTTTTAGTTGTATCTGCATAATACATGATTAGGCAAGATTTTGCTAAAAAATTCGGGCAGTTAGCTGCGCAGTTACTTGTATTTTGGTTATGATTTGTATAGAATTCATTCAGTTATGTCTTTTGTTGGACTGACAAAAACATAAGGCCATAATAATGGCAGTGATATCTTCTTGTTAGCACATTTCCCCTAGTCTGTTTACGCCCACCCCTATTGTGTGTTATAGCATTTGATTAGTTGACAATTTTCTATCCTCAAAACTCATTGTGAGCTTTCGGAGGTCCTAATTATAATGTTACAATAATACAATTGTATATCGGGCGATTCCACGCAAACTCAACAAAATGTCTGTGTACTCGTGGCTCGACCATCTCCGATGTTCACTTTTGGCACATTGCAAGAATACAATGAGGAATGACGATTTGCCGTCTGCGATAATAAATGTTAATGTTATGCCGCTTTAAATATCACAAATTAGCGCAAATTGGCGCACCGAAGCTCCAAACTATATCTCCAATAAAAGACGATCTAGCTGTCATATTTTAAATATAATGACATTTTTGTATATTAAAGGCGCATTTCTGTGTTTTCTATCAACGTTTGGCTCCCTAGACCTATACTCTGAGTTCCTAGATGACTTTAATTTTTCCTATTTTTTTATTTTGATCCATGTTTAGGGCCTAATATCTCCAAAATCAATTGTAAGATATGCTCAAACTTAACTTTTTTCGAACAGCAAGGACACAGGATTTTACTTTAAGAGAATACACGTAAATTTGTGACACGCAACCACGGCATAATGGAGCAACAAAAACTGAAAGATGAAAAAGTTGCTACTTTTGGCGCCTAAAATACTAGTCCAATTCAACCAAAAATAAGTTTGACAACTTATTTTTGGTTGAAAAATATATTTTACGATAGCTTAAACCCTTATCCTACAATAACAAAAATAAAATTGGTGGGTTATTTCGTGAAACACACAAAAGATATAACGAACATAATATCCTACTACGCGCGCGCCCGCTTTGAAAATGACACGGGGAGTTATGCGGGTGGCCTGCGCATGCGCCGTGCGTCGAATATCCAAGTGAAGCAATGGTACGTAAGTAATTCCTTCTAACCTCCACTTCCACCCATATGAAGATTTTACCATGCATTGTAAGCGAAGGTGGGAGGAGAAATGCATCTTCTGCACATCATCTACTTTTCGTGTTCGCGAAGACAAAACGTCTTCAATTTATAGATCTATTAGTTCACACAAACGTTGGATATTAAACATAAAGTACATCTTTAAGTACAATCCTGTGTCCTTGCTGTTTGAAAAAATTAAGTTTGACCATATCTTATTAAAAATTTAGGAGATATAAGGTCTTAAATTTGGATCAAAATTTTTAAAAATAGGAAAAACTTAAGTCTTCTAGGAGCTCATAGTATAGGTCTAGGAAGCCAAACGTTAATAGAAAACACAGATTAATGCCTTTTAATTGCAAAAATGTCATTATATATAAAATATGACAGCTATATCGTCTTTTTTTTGGAGATAGAGTTCGGAGCTGCGGCGTGCTAATTTGTGATATTTTAAGTGTCATAACATTGACATTTATTATAACAGAGGGCTAACATTTGGCAAATCGTCATTCCTTATTGTATTTTTGCGATGTGCCAAAAATCGTGAAAATCGGAGAATGTTGAGCCACGGCTGAGGTAGCGTGGAATCTTGCATTCTTTTAGCACATGGTTTATAGCCACCGAACAATTAGATCATTTACTATTTTCTTTTATCTTAAATACCTTAGTTTAATGTCAACAGATGTAATAAGCCTTATCAAATTAATGTTGTGCTAATGATTTATATTGAACCCCATGTTATTAAAGTTGTTATGTACTTTTAACAAATGAAAGGACATGAAATGTTGGAGTAGTCTTACATTTGTCATATAGAGAATGACCCTGCCTGACTAGATATGTGTTAAACTTAGCGTTTTCTCAGAAATTGATTCAGATGCACTATAACCATTGTAAACTTTTTGGGAGAGTTTGACAAAATTTATGTCAATTTTCATTACAATAAGTGAAAAACTGAGTATGTAGAGATAAATGCTGAAGTCGAAACGACGGAGAATCTGGGAAAAAATATATGTGATATATCCTCTTGTCAATTTATCCAGTCGATGGAAACATTGACGAATAAATACATAGTGTAACAGCATTAGCCTTGAAAAATTCAGCTAACAAATGTTATCAACTATAAATGAACACTACTGTAAAAACGAGCTCGAGATAAATGGCAGATGCTCGATGCAGCAGAGAAAGTCGACAGCAACCATTCCGAAATTTAAGATGGAATATCATTTACAAGTCTAAGACCGTGCTCTGAGACACTGAGAAACAAGTTGAATGAATGATGACAACTGTTAAATGATTAAATTCGGCATGAAAACGCCTCAATCAGAAATTGACGATATCTAGAAGCACCCTGTATTAGGGGTTTATATGACAATATATTTTAGACGCGTAAAAAACATTGAATTTGATGAACAAATTATATTCTTATGGTGTATTTCTAAAATTTGTGTTTCACTACTTAGAGCGCCACTTTTTGGGCAAAGTTAGTGTTCAACTAGAAAACTTGATCTGTAAAAAATAGTGATTCAGAGCTCTTGACAAAATTTTTATAATCTCTATCACGTTTTCGTTCATATGAATACAATGTAAAAAATTGAATGTGAGTGCACGCATAAAGAAGAACAGTGATCGCACCCTAGGATTCTGAAATAGCGACTGGTTCTTTGTAGATTCGGAGAAATTAAACTCAGTCTGCCAAAATATTGGAATTTAATACATATATTTTCTAGGATATTTTGCACATGATATTACCATTTCCCAAATTTCATTGTAATTAAAATATATGTTGGTTTAAATGGAATTCAAAAACTTGAAATATGTGTAACATTTCGAGAATAATCAAATTATCCTTATTAACCAAAAAAAGTGATTGTAAATATTGAACCAATTCACAAATCAGGAGAAAATTTTAATTTCTCGTGGTTTTCATTGATTGAATATTTTCTTTGAAACAACTATGTAGTAAACTTCCTTTGATGAAACACCCGCTTGATCGTCGCATCGGTAAAAATATATTATGGCAGAATATTAATTATTTCCGAGCAACCATGTATTCTTTGCTAAATATGAAGATAAATATAATTTTTTATCTAAATATTTCGCAGAAATATGTGAAAAGTTATATATTCATTACAATTGCATATGGATAAGTCGACGTCAGATATTCTTTTATGCTTTGTGAACTTTGTGAAACGAAATATAGGTGTTATAATTAAATGGGGCACATCTCTTCTCAATGTTTATAAATAACTTTGACGAATTGAGTGGCAGTATTTGAATAAGTGTCCTGTTGAAGTACTTGCTTTTTTACGCAAACGTTTATTAGGTAAAATAAATTGTAGTAAAAAATGCTTGGAAAATGTTCCTATTTCATTTTTGTCTAGATATTTTTCATTTATGGTGAATTATTGTATTTCATTTTGGAAATTGAATGAAATATTAAGCCACAAATACTCCCTAAGCGTTATGGTTAACGTAATCCCGAATTCTTGATGTATCATGCTAATATATAAAAATACTTTTTTTACTTTATATTTCAATATTATTTTTATATTCAGGCTCTGCGAAAATACAAATGGTTAAAACTAACGAAAAAATCTCCGTATATGAACAGATGCTGTTTATAATAAGAGGTATCCTATTACGGATTCTCCACTTATTGAGTGTATTAATCTTAAATGAGTGAGTATCAGATTATCACATGTCATGTGATTAGTAACTTTGTGGTATGTAGCTTTTCCCTAAGCATTTCAGTTTTTCTGTCTCTAGGTACGATGACGATTGTTATTCAGAACGCGACCTGTATTCAAGTAGTTTCGTTGTTGTAGACAGAGATGGCAGCAATGTTCCGAAAGGAAATCACCTCAGATTTTCAAAATATCAACGATAACGCACTGATATGCATGGAATCCGGTAACCAAAGTTGCAGCAACATGTTATATGTCTTCTTCGTGTCTTCATGACTATTAAAAGTAATAGCTTTCCTGATATGCAATTAATAATAAACATTTTCCAAAACAGTGATAACATTTTAAAAATTATTTTAAAATTTCTATGATACCTTGAAGTTAATATTTATAAACTTCTCTTAACCAGTCAACAGTTCTTGCAATCCTCGAGTTTGGCTGAGATACTTACAGTTAGTGACACCAACGTTAGCGTATTATTTGCAATTTGGGTTTATATTAGTTAGAAATTATTACTGTTTAGATTCAATATAAATTGAATATTTTAGATAATTTTTATCAATTGCTGTGAGCATTTTAATTCTATGTGGCTGTTTTCTGCACTTGGAATAGGATGTATACTCTGAAGAAAAAATGGTTTAGATGTGTTTTGTTTTTTTAGAAAAAATATTTTCAAATGGTTCAAAGGGTGCCCTAGTTCTGTTCATATGGCCTAACATATTTTTTATTCAGATATAGTTTACCGCAAAGATAAAACAACACCATAGAAAGCCGTAAATAGCTGAGGGACTCCATTAGTAAATTCTTACCATAATGTCAAGGTGTTGGGGACAAAATATGTAGTTAAAGTTGAGGTATAAAAACTTCTTAGGATAATACTTGGGGCTAATGGGAGTTTTGGTAAATAAAACCATTAACAGTCCGAATATGCCAGTATATCTTGGTTGTTGAGAAGACTTTAGTTATTGTGATGTAAAGCTAACAACAAATTATTTTTAAACGGACATTTTCTGTAAAATACTATCTCAGAACTATTATATTAATCAGGGAGACGCAACCCGCGAGATACCCTGCTTTTGCCCTCTGAGTGGCTTTATCTTATTCATTCATTTCATTACATATTTACTCATTACACGTGATATCATTCTGTTCTCAGTTTTGTTTACTGGTAAGCAGTTTAAATGAACCACGGGATTCTAACTTTCACACTTAAAATTGATCTTTTAAATTCATGCTACTAGAGTCTAAAAATGTGGGCGCCATGGCATGCTGCACCTCAAAGCTTTCTCACTCTTGTGTATGTCTCTACATCACACGTACCAGATCATCATTTTCAGTATGTTTTCTGGGAAAAATTTACATATAAATGCAGAGGGCAGAGAGTTAATTTTTTTAGTGGTTCTCTGATGGCTAGCTCGATTTGCAAGTACCTAAACTGTACCACCTTCTTTATTACTTCTTCAGAATTTGTTATTTAGTATTTTCTTCGAGTTTAAGTGCCATGAACTTGTCCATGATAGCAAAAGTTTATTAATGTAATAGTTGTGGCTCTTTGGAGCCAAGACTATTACATCAGGCTAATTGCATGTTTAAGAGACGAACCTCATTTAAAATATACTGAATTTCAATTTTTTTTACTAAAGGAAGTAGTGGCCTTATGTTTAACAGATTCCGCATAGAGCATGTGTATAAATTAAGTATTGAGTTTATTTCTAATATTGTTATAAATAACTAGTATATTATGGCAGTGAAGTCATTGAAAGTTATCTTGCAATTTTCAGAGGTAATTTACCAAAAAGCTGTACGGTTTGGACAAACACATACTTTCCTACCCTGCTGAAAAATTCTGTTTAGTTTCCTTAAAATACTTTTACAGATTTTCTTAAAAAGTTTTGTAGATATTTCTTAAAGTATGGAAATGCCATTTTACGGAATTCCCTACAAATTCTGCAGAATACCTTAGGACGTTCTGCAGAATTCCTTAGGACATTCTGTGGAATTCCCCACGACTCTCCATATAGGTCCTTAGAAAAGGAACTGGGTCAACGGAAACAACACATATTTCCGTAGAGTTGCCTAAGTTCTACAGAACAGCTTGTAAGGAGTTGTTTTGCTCTGCGGAAAATAGCTCTACAGAACGTATATTCTGTAGAGTCAGGCTCTCATGTTTCATGCAGATCCTTAGAAAAGGAACTAGTTCTGAAGAAAAAGAGTTAATTTCAGTAGAATTCCTTACGTTCTACAGAACAACTTCTAAGGAATTTTTTAGCAGGGTACTAGTTCTTAAATATTTTGAATACTGACTCTGTGCTTTGTGATATACGGATGCTTAGTCAATTTCTAAAGCTTTTTCACAGTTGTATCGACAATTTATTGACACATTCTAGCATATTTTCTAAGTTGGAGCGATTAGCATGAAAAAATTACTTGAAATCAACGTTTTATTGTGTTATGACCACCTCTAAATTTACTTAGCAGTAATATGAAGAATAGTCACTAGGGTGTCTTGTGCTACAACGAAACATGAATTCATTTGACTGGATGGTGTGGAAAATGTAACACAGCGGCTCTTTACATCGCATGTTCAGATGTATGCTCGGCGACATACGCTTAGCCTTCTCGTATTGTATGTGCAGAAGAGATATTTGTTTACCAATATACATTTTCTTGGCTAAGCCTCAAATTATCGGACAAAAAATAGCAATAGACTCTTCTCTTATACTGATTTTGCTTTTTCAACAAAGTATGTACATATTTAAAATTGTGAAGCTCTAATCTTTTAGTGTTTAGCTCTTTTCCTCAATACTAACTGGCTACTGATATCACTTTCACTTGGAAAAATATCACTTATTTCATCATCATGATACAATGCTTACTTTATTCTTTGATCCCTTACTAATTATTCCCTTTTTAATTAAAAAATCCATCCATCCATTATCGATACATTTATTATATTGTACTCAGCCTGTTGTCGATCTCAAACCCTGAGGAAGCAGAAGTAAATCTGTAACATGTTGCTTGTATGAGGCATCGAATTCATTTATACAACCATTACCAATCCTCTAGCGCAAGTGTAAGTACTACTTAATGACTTCTATTCTAAGACTACTACTTATAAGAAAGGTGGCTCCCTCTCTCTAACTAGTCTACTCTGGCACCTTCGCATATATGAGAGTTTAATTAATCAAAACTCCAATCATAGGTTGTTAAGTACTAAGATTGGTTGACTGCAGCTCTCCACCCTTCCCTATCTATTGTTAGCTCCCTTACTTCCTGGTAGCTCTTCCTATGTACTTTCCTCTTTATTTAGTCCTTGGACATATTCCTAGATCTTTCTCTATGGACTTTTCACTCTATTTCACCTTCATTTATATTTTGCACTAATTCATTGTGCTTTAGATTCTTTCCAATCAAAACTCTTTCATTTAAAATTCTTTATACCTTATCTTCGACTTTATTATTCCACCCCTATGCATTAAATATTTAGTTAAGACTTTACAATTTGTGTCTCCTTAAATATTTGCGATTTTCTAATGTGTTATTACCTAACAGAAAGAATAAAACTGTGTTCATCATATTTTTTATAAATATGAAGTGCATTATAATGTTGAGTTAACAAAAATATATCAAGGTAAAAAAGATGCACTATTTAAGTTATTAACAGTTTACCTAAACAACAGAAAATGTAAAATATTGTAATTAAGTCTACTTTTTACAATTTTTTCTTGTGTAACTTGCATGATTTATAAAATTATTTCAAAAATAAAAAAAGCTATAATTTGACAAAAAATGCAAGGCAACAGATTCAGAAATAAGGAAAATGTAATACATATTAGCAATCGCTGACAACACCGGAGGTAGACGTTAGGCAAAACATTTTTCTTTATATAATTTAATAGGAACTATTTCTGCTTAAAACCATTAAATAATGAAGACCGTATATGCCTAAGCATGAAACAAAATTCGTCTTGTGGGGGAACATGGTATAAGGTGCTAATCTTTAAAATGACCTCAATGGTAAATACATACACGTGTCGGCATATCCTGCAGCATATGCCATGCTTGGTACGTTGTTGTAATGAAAGTAACATATGCGTCAGGGTAGCAAAAACTCGACTGACTGTAGTGTTTAATGACATAATATTAATTATTACCTTCATAATGGTTCTTCGCGTGAGAAATGTTGCATTTATAATCTATTAATTTTTCAATGTAATTACTTTTTACTGTTAATTCTTTATATCCTCCATTTATGTCGAGCTTGATTTGCTCTTCGTGCTAATATTCGATAAGCATTTAGGAGTAACAGTGGCCCATTTTCAAGGTTTTACCAGTTTAAAAAATATTCAGCTATTGTATTAGAGCATATATGACTACTGTCATAGGCTTTTCATTTTTCTAATCCAATTTCGGCATTTTTTTATTATAAAATTACTACCATATAATGTCGAACTTTCTTAAGGAATTAAAAACTTGAAATGCTCATATGGGAGTACTTTGTGTATTTTAAGTAATATACTGTGTGTTTTACCTATAGTGTAATTATAGTCAATTAAATTATATACTTGTTCAATTTAAAATTTCAAAGAGTCCGTAAGCGACCTATGCTAAACTGGCCGCCTAGATTCTGAGGCGGCCGGCGATACTCTGATACAGTCGAAGAATGACATGACTAAAAAGAGAGAACTTTTAAAAGATTGCATGATTGCAAGGCAGTCGAAACCTGGGTCGGGAATTAAAGTTTTAAGTGTGGACAATACTACTAGTTCTCTCTTTTTAGTCGAGTCAGTAGTGTCATTCCACAAAGTCACGCCTTCAACCATTAAGTTTAGTTGAAGAGTAATCTGTGAATCGTATATTTTATTATGATAACACTTAATAATATCGATTCTTATTGGAATAAAAACAGTTATATTGTGATTTAACAAAAGAATAATGCGTAATAATTACATTGTAAGCCGTAACCTGGGTTGAGTTTTAATTAATATAAGATATGGGATCATGAATTTACTCCTTTTCACTGGGTTACGATTAGTTATAAAATTAGGTCATATCATTTTATTTTCATTTTTAGCAGTAATTTTTTTCTTCGAGTTTATGAGAACTACGTGAAGCGAGAAACGATGGAACTCGATTAAGTGTCATAATGAGTATTTTGTTTATAATCGGCTTTATTAGATGTTAGTCGTCGAACCAACTCTTTATTGATGCATTTTATCCCTCGAAAAACCCGCAGTACATACTCTGGTGTTCTCACCCGATCTCCAACCAATCGTTGAGAAATGATTCTGGCGCCAAACAAGCCGTTATTGCCTGGGCCCATATTTTCCAGGTCTATCCTCTCTGCAGATAATTATTTACGCTGCACTTTGGCTAGCAAGTGACACAAAGTGGTGCGTTGCTGTCACAAAGAAGGGAAAATGTTTTCTGGTCAGTTGCCTCGATTGCTTTTAAATCGTGGATGGCTCAAGAGAAAATAATTCCTCATATCCTTCCCTTCTGAGCCCCTTTTAGCGTTCATCAAAAGCTTACCACGGACTTTGAAGTGCTTGAGAGCTGTAGCCGAGCCAAATGGGGCGTTTTAGGTCTATGTGTTTGGAAAAATTGTTTCCATTTCTTGTCCGTATTTTTTATGAGCATAAAAGGAGATAAAACAATTCAACGCGGTCCTAAGCTTGCGTCTGACTGAAATTTTTTTCAAATGACATTTTTCAAACATACTGGTGCAAAATGCCAGGGGATGCGGCTCGTAATTTCTCAGTCAGAAATTGCCATCTGTATCATGTGATCTCATGTGCTTATTTTTATTTGATAATACAACTTTACACTAAGCAAGAGTCATGGAAATGAAATTGCAGGAGATATTTAGAAGCAGTTGCGAAATTACCAGATTAATTTTTTTCGAAGAATTGAATTTTATTTATTATTTCTATCACTCAATGTCATTGTTACACTAGTTTTTCTGTAGATTAGTAAGGCGAACCTCAAGTTTACTTCCGCTATTGTAAAATTTATGTTTGCTCCCGAGAAATACTTATGTATCTTATTTCGGTGCGAGCGTTTAGGTCATATTCGTCCATTTTGTATCCCAATCATTGGAGTAGTATTTTTGATAATTTAAATCATCTGGCACAAATGTTTTCATTCGCATTAGAAAGCTTAAACCTTGGAAAAGTATACATGGGACTTCTAGAATGGTGAATTTGATTAATATGGCCTCTTAGGCGATCACTAAGTGTAATTAACTGTTACATGCCTAATGATACTAATGATTCAAATTCTATATGAAACCTTCTTTACCTTTGAATCAAGGTTGTAAAAGTGAAAAACTTTGACGTGAATATTTATTTAAATTCCCATCACTATCATCTAATGAGACAGATAAGAGAACAATGTGATATTCGAGTGAATGAATCATCGTAGGAGGTACATTTTTTCTGCTATATTTTTTTTCTCAGAACATAATTATTCAGGAAATGTGTTGAAGAGAATTAGTCAGCGTTGTCATTCGTTGTTCCATATGCAAACCGGAAATGCATTCTATCAATTTTTCTTTGAAAAATCAAATACTTAGCAATGATTGGAGGTCGTTTCGAAAACACTATTAGCCAGTTAGCTCGGAGGCTTCCGCGATGATTGGATGAGTTCCGTTTATTCGGGTTTTCCCGCGTTGATTCATTTTTATGGACAACAGTTTCGATTACGTTACGGCTAGCTTCATCAGGACTTGTCGTTACGCATTTTAGCATTTTTATACAGTTATATTCAGTCATCAGTAAGCACTTATTAATATAGTGCCCACATTTACAATGCTACAATGATTACAAGTCTGAAACGTTAATTTCTTTATTATCCTAAAGAAGTAAATCAACGAAGGGAGATTTTATGATGATTATGTTTACGGTGATATTCCTTCCATTGAATTGCAGAGTATTTTTTCAGGGAATGTGGCAATATCAAAATAATTTTTTAATAGTGATCCATATGATCAAAATTTATTAGTCTGCTTCTGAACTCATCAGTAAACTATTTCTTAACGAATTTAGTTCTTTCATCATTGTAATGGTGAATTAAGCCATGGTTTCATGCTGCTTTATGTTTTATGATCTCATGCATTTTCTTGGAGGTAAAAAATACTGTCCAACTTTTCCTAAAAATAGCATTAAATATCTCTGAAATGGATTTTTGTTGTCAATATGAGCCTATAAAATGAATTTAAGACATCGAAACAATCAAATATATAAATGGAGGGAAAAAATTAATGAGGTGGAAAAAGACGACAGGGAAAGTCTTTTCATCTTTTATTGGTACAAAAAGGCCCCTTTATACTCGCAAGATATGTATAAATATTTTTGTCGGCATCTACTTGTCGATAAATGGCAAATATAAAGTTTTTAAACATTTGATGATGGTCGCTGGACTTAGTCTACCGATAACTTGTTATAGCTCTATAAATGGACCGTAAAAATCACTGGTGTATATGTCGGCAAAATATACTTTGTTGTTAAATTTATAAATGCTTTTGCGAGGCTTTTTTCGGCGAACAGTTGGCTACAGTGGATAACTTTTTGGCAGAAGGTAAAACTGGCCATCAATCCTCATTAAGGCACTATTGAGGACTATAAAATTATCTTACGGAATGGGAAATGGTGGTCAAATTATGTCTCACAGAATTAGAGCGTATGAATCAAGTCTCTATCTTCATAGTTTTCCCTCCAAGTCGGACATTTTACAGTACATGAGCAAGTAATGAGGTTGGCATCGGCAAATGTGGTCATGAATGGATGGGCGCCTCTGCAAAACCACGCCTACCTTCCAATTTTCCCGCCATTTCCTCCTCGACACGTCGCCCGCTGCGAAACGCGCCTCCACGCGGGAGACGCTTGAACCTCTTGGCGACCCTTCCACCCCGCCCTCCCCCCCTTTTCCCACCCCCGGTTTACAATCTCCGTCGACGAGGCCTCCAGAAGAACAACCCACCCCCTCCCTCCCCACTCCCTCTCACTCACCCCAACCCGCTGAAACCATGACCTCCCTCCCCTACCAGTCTCCTATCTCCCTCCCACTCCTCCCTCCCCTTCTTCACGCAGAAATAACGGCGCCCCAGTCGATGACGTGGGTCCGTCACGTGACCCTCCTGAATGACGAAGGCCGGAGGAACGGGCCGGGAGAGGGGGGGGAGGAGGGAGGGAGGCTACGGTGGGTTTTTCAACGGGGGCCGGAGAGAGAGCGAGAGAGAGAGATGGAGAGAGAGCGAGAGAGAGACAGTCCAAGAGGGGTGGAAGGAGGGTAAGGGGTTATGGAGACAGGGACGGGGCCTGGCGTAGAACCGGCAACGTCGCAGCCGAGCCGAAGAACCCCGGCGGTATCGACGAGCTGGGTCGAGAGAGAGAGAGAGGGGGAGAAGTGGGGGAGGGAGGGAGAGAGGAGGGGAAGGAGAAGAGGAGAGGAAAGGAGGAAGAGAGAGGTGAAAGGGAATCGAGGAAGGGTAGAGAAAGGTAGTGCGTGCATGCGAAAGAGTGGAAGCAATGAAAAGAGCGAGGAGGGAAAGAAAGAATGCAGAGAGTCACCAAAGTCAAATTCCTGTGCGACGGGAATGAAGGACATAGGTCGAGGAAGAAGTGAGAAAGAATCATAGATGGATAGGTCTAGAGTTTCTTCATGCGTAAGATTGAAAGGACTTTTTAGTTAGATTCATACGTATGCATTATACCTTGCAGTCAGCTCTAAAATACTTTGCAGTGGGTGGGTTTTCATCAACATACTCTACACTTATCCTACTTAAGTTAGTAAAACTCAGGCTATTTTTACATGTGAAAAAAGCTACAAATCCCTGTCAAGGGATGAAATTTCACCAACATGCACTACACAATAGGTGTGCTGGCAATTCTTTGGAAACTATAAATATAAGGTCCATTTGCAACCACATTCACACAATGGCATTTATATTTGCCACTTGATTCATACATAATGCAAGTATGCGTATGCATCATGCCATATCTTGTCGTACGTACCACAGTCAAAACAGTGTCAACATCGATGTTAGGCCTTGAAAATATTTCTCTCGTTTAATGATATCCTCCACCATCTCCATCCTTATTTTTACTACAGTTGTCTTAAAGCACATTATCGTACGAGTAGTCTTGTTCTAAATAATCCTAATTATCCTCCTTTCAATAGCCTTTTCCTTCTTATTCACCCAAGACCTAATCGGGCCACCCCTTATTTTCACACCCTTCACCCTCATTTATAAAATATCTTCTGTCATTAGACTCACATATATTCTTCCCTCATCGCCAAAACATCGCAATATCATCTCATATGTGTCATTGCCACATTATTCATTCCACATTCCTTAATAACACATTCATTCCTAACCCCCTACTTTCACCGCAGACCCTTCTCATGTAAGCCATTTCCGTTGAATATAGCCTATTATTACGTTCATTCTGGTACACAAACTTTTCACTACTAAACAGCAACGTGGTTTGCATTCTTCGTATGTTGCAAATCCTACTTCTCTAAGAAAAAATTCATTCACGGATATTCCCCGCTCTCTACCTACAACTTTCCAGAGGATGGAGAGGAGAAAATGAGTGTTTAAATAAAATGGCGAATGTCAAATCTATGAGAGGGATTAAATAAATGGGTGAGCAGAGTGAGATGAACATGAAAGCAATGTAACATGTAAGACCTAAGGTTTCCCGACTCACACCTTGAACGATGGGTTCTCGGGTTCAAATTTCACCCTAAATACGATGGCAGAAAATGCTATTGAAACGGCAGTGCAAATCAACAGTATCTCCTGGAGGGGAACCCTTGTAATCTACATTGTTATGGAACACGTACTTGAAGATAAGAAGCAGAATGAGTAGCATAGGTTGGGAAGCAGTCCTGATTGTCATAGATAATGAACAAAAAGGGAATAGAAATTTCAGATGAGTATTTTTGCCAGTATATGCATGCAAAACTCTTGGAGGGATAAAAATATTGAGGAAGGAAAAAATAGAATAGAAAGATATAAGAGTGTAAAGAATGATCGACGTAGGATAAAGGAGCGTGGAAAGAAGTGTGGAAAAATAAGGAGGAAAAATAAGCGTGGAAAGAAGTGATGGAAAAGATAAATCAGATATTCAAGCTGCACAAGAGAGTGAAATAAATGGGTGAATAGAAAGGTAGATTTGAATTGCAAGATGGGGAGAATGTACGAACGAAAAAAAGGAGAACATTGAAAGAATTGGGGTTGAGGAGAGAGAAAATGGTAGATACCTTAGCTAAAGAGAGGGAAAAGAATGATCGAAGAGAGAGACAAAAATTTATCAAAGGGTTATGAAAGAGAAATGTTTGTACTTAAGTGGCAAGATGAGAAAGAAAAAATCGTATTTTCAAAAATGTTAGAAAATGTAGGGAAAAGAATGATCAAATGAGGAAAGGACCGTATTTCGTAATCTAATATATATATATATATATATATATATATATATATATATATATATATATATATATATATATATATATATATATATATATATATATATATATATATATATATATATATATATAAGTAAAGGGTATAAGTCAAATGAGCGGAGAGAGATTGAGTACGATGGGAATGACGAGTGGAAGACATTAAGGGTGTCTGTGCTTGCGATTGATTGAGTGAAAGAAATGAAAAGAGAAGAGATGAGATGAAATAGCTTCCGTTTTCCGGATTTTCCGCCGTATTGTTTCACCTTGAGGACGATATTTCGCCGGCTAACCTGCAGGCCACCTCAGGTCCAAGTGTCACTTGGACCTGAGGAAGCCAGCCAGGGCCAGAGGATAGCCAGATAGCGAAATATCGTCCTCAAGATGAAATAACGTGGTAGAAACCCCGGAAAACTGAAGACTCAACATTCATTCAAGCCCCGCAGAAACCTGAATCACAACTAGTATGGCAATCTTTTGATTTTTTGAAAAAAATTTGATGAAGATCGGGTTGATGTGGTGTTTTGATACAATTAGTTTTATCCTGGTACCGGTATGATATCATGGGGAAAGCTAACCGTCCCGACCTGGTTCATAATTTTTCAGCTGAATTCCAATGTATACTTGGATACCATGTGGTGGGCATGCTCTGTACTTTGTCCGTCAATATGGATATTACTCCAGTCCCCTTGGCGCCTTTTATTAAAAGCAGACTAGTACTGACATCAGATTTATCTCCACCCTCTTACTATTTCCCAATAATTCTTAAATCACAAATCCACCCACCTGTACTTTATGTATCTAGTGACCTTAGTTAACGGTTACTCTCGCGAACCAAAAATAAGGGAAAGTAACGAGAGAGGGGAAGAATAAGGACAGAATAGGGACATGAGAGCAGTGTGATCAAATGATTTGCTTAATTTTTTAGGTTATTTAGGAGGGCGACCTACAGCTGAGGTCATTTGCGATATTGAGGGCGGACCGGTCGGTTATTGTTGGAGTGCTTATTAGGGAAAAGGAAAGATTTGAGAGAAATCTGGCGTCGTCATTAGTCTGCTGTTACGGAGTTTTTGCCAGAGCGATCACGTTTTATGACCCCATCCGACTAAACTACTGAACTTGATCCTTTTCATATGGCACCCAAGAATTTCTATATTTGGGATTTAACCCAGAATCTGTGTTTAACCTCTTTTATTTAGCCTCCACCCCTACACAATCCCACGATAACATGAAAGAATTACAAAGTACGAGAGGTTTGGAGATAACTAGAGGTGAGAAGGAGCGAAGTAACAAGAATGCGTACACCTTGAGGATTTGGAAGAATGGGAATAAATTTGATAGAAAGATCTTCTTACTTACTTAGAGAGAGACTTACAAGTAAAATTGAGATAACAGGTTTATCTTGGCAAAAGAATGGGAATTGTAAAAATGATTGATGAGAAAGGTTGAAAAAAAGCTGAAAATAAGCGAGATTAAGGAGTGATTAGCGCGCCAAAGGTTACATCTATGAAAGGAAAACAGGAAGACTAATGACTAGTTTTTCTTATTTAGTGGATCCAACCGACAACTTAGGTCATTTGAGCCATTGAGAGCTGATTGGTTGGTTGGTGGGGGGTCGCTGAAATAGGAATGGAAAGAAAGAAATAAGTGAAGGAGCCTGATATCTAACCTGTAGGAGAAAGTGAATAGAATGACGGAGTGAAGAGATTGCGGGAGAAACATAGGTATTATGGATTTGAGAAGGGTTAGGAGCTGATTTTGTGCATACGAAATGGTGTAAGGAATTGGAGGCAGGAGTAAGATTTAGATGAAGAGCGTATGAGAGGAAGAGTGAGTGATGAATGAAAGCGAGTAGACCGAACTTCTAGAGAAAATTAAAGGAATATAAGCTATGGGTGAGAGAGATGTCGAGGCTTACAAGTGAGATTGAGATAACACGTTTATCTTGGTGGAAGAATGGGAGTTGTAAAGAACGATTGATGAGAAAGATTGGAAAAGAGCTGAGAATAAGTGTGATTGAGGAGTGATAAGCGCGTCAAAGGTTATATATATGAAAGGAAAATAGGGGAACTAATAACTAGTATTTCTTATTTAGTGGATCCAACCGACAAATAAGTTCATTTAAGCTATTGAGAACTGATTGGTTGGTTGGTGGGGGGTCGCCAAAATAGGAAATTGAGGAAGGGTGAAGAGAAACCCAGCTCGCACTCCCTCATGTGGTATGCTCTCCGAAAAGCTCCAAAGCAAGTATTGGAATGTTCCTAATAAATCCCTGCCACTGACGGCATTCGGACGCTGGCCCTTGGAATAGTGAGGCAGAAGTTACTGGTATAATCCAATATCCCGGGGAAATATTTAGAGATATATCTGAAAGGGAATCAGAGAGGTTGTTTCACGGACGTAGTATTCTTGCCTAAAAGTTAAACATAATTTCATGAGAGTAAATGGAAGATATGGAGACGGGAAACTCGAAGATAAAGAAGTGATAGAGAAGGGAAAAAACAAAATGGCTTTGTAGGAAGAGGCAATTTGAAGTGCGAGTGGAGAAAGATTGGCTAAAGAAATCAACAATGGGTGCTGTTAGTCGGCATGTGGTTGTAGATGGGAGCAAGAAATTGAAATAGATGGAAGGGAATAGCTAGTGGAATTAGCTTTCGAGGAGAGGGGAATGAAGTGAATGTGTAAGCCTCATAAGAGATGGAGAAGAATGGGTCGTGGAGAAGAGAAATCGATGGAGTTGAAAGAGATTGGACGAGGAATAGACCAATGAAACATGTTCAGATGAAATGAAAAAAGTATAAAGAGAACGAAAATTTTGAATTTCATGTATGAGAGCTGGTAGAAACAGGGTGAGATTAGAGGGAGATAATTTTGATCCCTAGAGACAAATATTGGGTAAAGAGTCACTACTGAAATGAACTATATGATGGGAAGAGGTAACAGGCATGTTCTAGCAAAAGAGTGGTCAAAAAAGTGAATTTAAAGAAAATGAATTGAAGGGAAAGAAAGAAAAATTTAGAGTGGAGAACACGAGGAAAACTAAACCGTTGGAAAACATTTCGATAGATTGGAGGTGAAAATGAGACGACAATTGACCAAAATAGAAAATATATCCATTTATATGTAAGGAAGAAAAGAAAACAGTACGAAGGAAGAGAACGAGAGAGATAACTGTAAATACTGGAGAGAAAACTGTAAATGCTAGAGAGATATAGGGAGGATAATAAACTGAATAAAATGTGGAAATCGGTGATAAAGTAACACTAAAAGAGGGAGGAAAGAAATTTACTTGAAGGCTATCTGAGAGACTAAAAAGAATTGATGCAGATTGAGAAATTAAAATGAAACCATATTTAAGGTAAGTAGTTAAATATCCAGACGAGTGACACTAACGGAATCTAGAAAAATATAAAGAAAGGAAAAGAATTCAGTGGGGGGAAAATAAAAATAGAAAGGTTGTTAAGGGATTTGGCCAACCATTCAGAGAGAGATTGAAAGCAATATTTGAAGAATGAAAGCTTGTCTACTTTTTTTTAAGAACTATAACAATGGCAAGACAAAGGAAGGTAAGCAAGATGGCATGCGTGGAGATAAAAAGAGGAAGGGTCTAATGCCCATGCTTCACGAGAGAGAATGAAAACTAATGTTAGGAGATTGAAACTTGTGTGTGTTTTTTAAAGGCTAGATTTCATATTCATCCTAACGAGTGGAAAAAAGACGAAGAGGAATTTGACAAAAGAAGGGGCGGAAGAATTGAATTATTGTAGAGAGAAAAAGTGCGATTGGGAAAGGGTCGAATGTCCAAGCTTCCCGAGAGGAGATGGTGAATGTAATATTAGGAGAATAAAAGCTTGTTTTAGTTTTTTTTAGAGCTAGAGTTAATACCCATGGAAGCAAATGATTAGAATTGAAAGAGGAAAAAGACAGCGGGTGATGAAGAGTTGAATAAGTGGAAATAGAAAGAGGAAGATTAGGAAAGGGTCGAACGTCCAAGCTTCACGAGAGAAGATGAATGTAATGTTGGGAGAGTGAAACTTGCATAAGTTTTTTTAAAGAATAGATTTTTATATGCATCCAAACGAATGGAAATAAGACAAAGAGGAATGTGACAAAAGAAGGGGCGGAAGGATTGAATTATTGTAGATAAAAAGAGGGAGATTGGGAAAGGGTCAAATGTCCAAACTTCCCGAGAGGAGATGATGAATGTAATATTAGGAGAATAAAAGCTTGTTTTAGTTTTTTTTAGAGCTAGAGTTAATACCCATGGAAGCAAATGATTAGAATTGAAAGAGGAAAAAGACAGAGGGTGATGCAGAGTTGAATGAGCGGAGATAGGAAGAGGAAGATAAGGAGAGGGTCGAATGTCCGAGCTTCCCGAGAGGGAATGAAAGCAATGTTAGGGGAAAGCTTGGAAGGAAGGGACAGAGTCCATCCGCTCTCGCGAGTGCAAAGAAAGGACCGTGGAGGAGAGAGAGAGAGGGGGGGAGGGTGACGGGTTCGAGGAGGAGAAAGATTCTATGGGGCCTTGGAGGAGGAGGTGGCGGGAGGTTGAAGCGGCTGCGAGAGAGGGAGGAGAGGCGAGGACGATGGCGAAAGCCTGGAGAGTGTAGTGCAGGAGAGCTGGGAGAGGTGGTCGGGAGGGACAGCGGGAGATGCCGGGCTTCGAGCCGCGTACCTCTGCCCGTCTCCCCTTCAAAAAGGCGCACTTAAATAAATCCGAGGAGTAGGCGGGGTGGGTAGGTTGGGAGAGGGAGGAGTCGGTCCGCTCGAGGAAAATGGAGCAGGGAATGAGAAAAGAAGGAAAGCACGAGCTCCACTGGCTGTGAAATTTAAGGATTGACAGCGTGCCCTCACCGAACCTCTCTCGTAAGTTTTTTGTCACCACGCTTTGCAGCTATCCCTGCACTTATTTAAAATCGTCGGTCGGTTATTTGAAGGAGCTCGTGTTTTTTTTAATGAGGGACAGAATAGCGGGTCAAAGTTTTGGCTATCGAATAAAATTCGTTGAGCCTGCGGGAATCATACGCATACTATGGACTCTCTTTGTCAGGAATCCTAAATTGCTGGTGCCAGAGTAGTTTCCTGATAGAACTAGATGTATATAGATCTTAAACTGTGTACTCTATGTAAAACATTATAAATTTTGTACGAAAGGATATGAATATATTATTTTGAAAGGCCTTCTTCGAGGTGGCATGTGCCCTTTGCTTGCTTTGGAAATTTATTTTAATACTCTGAAGTGTCTGGGCTGTTTGAGATATCTCCAATTGAGAGAACTAATAACGGATATACTTTAACATGTGTCTTGAGTGACCTAAAAACACGCTTGACTCTCATTCAGCAGCAACTGGGGAAGAGAATATCATAGATGTAAGGAATGGTGGGCGACAGTAATGGAATATGAATTATCCCTGTTAATATGAAGCATACATTAAATGACGACCGCTGATTCAAAATTCTAATTGAAATGAAGCCAGCGTATGTGAGTAGGAGCGGTGCCGAATCTTGACGGATCGTAGCCTAATCCATCGCACAAAAGACTGCTGAAGTCTCTTCTAGTTCCTTGTCTTTCGCCGGCAGAGTGGTACTGCACAGTGCATGCTGAGTAATTCACAAAAGATGCGAGGTCCGGCGACATCTCACTGCAGATGGACATGATGGAAAAATATCACGAGTCGCAGAAACACTGCATTGCCATCGGCGCACAGAGCCAAGGTCTCTCTTGCATGGGAAGGATAGGCTGACAGGGTTATTTTAAAGGTCGTAATGAGAAATGCTACATCCATATGTCTTCCTCTGTTCTCTGCCTAAATAGTGTGTTCCCGTGAGTTAATGTCAAAAAATAGTGAACCTTTTTCATCATCGTGCAATGCACAAGAACATTCTAACGGAGAAGATGATGATATTTGGACTTTCTCTCGGTGCTAATCAGTCCGTGAAGCATATTCGTAGTACGTGATCATGATTTGGCCGGTAATCATCCAAAAGTGCGAGAAGGAAATATTGGTTATGCCACCATTTTGAAGAACAACATGAATTCCTTCGTTACCAGTCGGACTCATGAAACAACTATCCTCTTTCAGCGATTCCTACTCAAGGGTTTTTGCTGTGCCTTCAAGTGATTAGAGGTAGATTGCTTCTTTTTCTACACGATCGTACGAATATTGAATTTGCTCTGCATTTTTTAGGATTTTCATTGGGCATAAGAGTGGATTAAAAGTGAATGATAACCTCTACACAACCATCAGATTTGCGGACGACATAGCACTTTTGGCGAATAGTGACAATGAGCTACAGGATGCGTTACACGAAATTAGCCAAATTTTTTAAAACAATTGGGACATGAAAATAAACAAAAAGAAAACTAAAATAATGAAGTGCACTAGAGATGGACTAGAGGAAGCTGAGGTATATGAAAGAAAGATGGAGAAAATCTAGTGCAAGTTACTACTTATTAATATCTGGGTAGCTGTATCATATCTGATGGTAGATGCACAGCGGATGTGATAATTAGGGTGGCACAATCAAAGCAAGCATTCATCAAAAAGAAAACTCTTTTGACATCAAAAAATGTTTCTCAATCAACCCGGAAAGACTTTGTTAAAACGTATGTCTGAAGTGTGAGCACCTATGGCTCAGAAACATGGACTCTGAGGAAAGAGGAGAGGAAATAGCTTGAGTCCTTTGAAATGTGGTGCTGGAGAAGACTTTTAAAAATATCTTGGACAGAGAGGGTTACCAACCTAGAAGTATTACAAAGGATGGGGGAAGGACAAACTTTTCTTAATTCTATTTGTAAAAAAAAAAACGCAATGATTGGACACCTTCTACGTCACTCAGAGTGGATGACTACTTTAATGGAAGGAGTGGTAGAAGGCCGTGCTGGAATAGGTAGACCAGAAAAGAATACCTGGAAGAGACCATAACGGGGAGAAGATTCAGTGATTTAAAGAGACTAGCTTTGGAAAGAAGGAATTTGAATGCCCACCAACCTTAGGGTTGAGGAGAAGAAGAAGATTCGGCGAAAATTAATGGAATATCTAATGCCTGAACTCTATGTGTGTACTTTACCTGTGATGTGATTTTTCATAACTTATTAAGGGGCGAATTACATTAAAATAATGTTTTTACGAGAAAATTCATTATTCCATTAACCTTTTATCCATGACTTTTATCACATTTAAAGTATTATTGCGCAATTGCCAATATGTGATTGGATAAGGGTAATTTTAATGCCAAATAAACTCGCTAATGGCTGATATTAATTAAATTAATTTAGTTAATTAGTTTTCTCGGGAATCTTGAATTTAAAAAAATTATGTTAGGGTTATTTTATCGAATTTTTATGGGAATCAATTTCGTCCCGTAAAACTTCGCAAATTATTGCTTCATTTTTCATGAATTATCTTTTTTATGCGTATTTCTACCACCGCTCAGTTTTTTATTCTCCCTCCCTGCCTAAACTAATGAATGTCTACATTTTCTGACACATTGGTTATTATCAGACGGCTGCGCCGTACACATTGACGGATATTTTCTGTCTCTTTCGTCAAATGATTTTCAGCATCAAAGTTCTTCAAGAATACAATTGAAAAATACCACAACATTAGCCGTAGCATTTCAGAAATTCCTTAGATGAATGCGTCATGCATATTACATGCCTGGAATCATTATTTTGATGGAGTTCATTTATTTTTAGGGAAAGTGTAGGTAAAAGCATTGTGAACATGATATGGTTGAAAATACGGTTCCAAGTTAAATAAGAAGATCATTAGTTTCTCATTGTATATATATCAATCATATCCAATGTAATATTTAATTATTACTTGTGGAATATGCCGTCATAACATGCGGAATACTTTTAACATAATTCTTTAGTTCCCTCTTTCATGCTTCTTTCTCCTACTTTCCATTTTAAGAGTTGAAATCGCTCATTTTGTAGTTTTCGGCCAGAAACCTTTTCCTTCCCTCAATGAGATTGTACATTTCATCTTGTGTTTTACATTTATTTCAAGCGCCAAAACAAATATTTTCTTCGTTTCCCTTCTTCGTAAGGTTTAGCCTCTTCCACCTCCTTGCATATTCAGTCATCTAATCCGATGTCTTTTCGCTACGAAAAACTCAAGGAATAAAGCCTCCTAGTTTATGATAATCATGACCAATATCTATCAATTAATTTAATTTCATTCCTAACTTGTATAAAATACTCCATCTAGGGTAAAACGTGCAGTTTTTGACAGGCAGTTATTGGCCATTTCTAGTTTTAAAGAGCATAGTAAGACCTCAGTTGGAACAAATTTTTGATAAGATAGATATGCATGACATACGCACATTTCTCTATTAGCAGCTTTCTTGAAATGACCATCACATGTCACATGAGTAAGACATGATTACTGTAAGCAGGTGCATTAGCGTAGGAGTTTCCTCTCATTTCCTTGAGAAAAGAATAAACATTACGGTATAGTTGCGTCTTTATCAGTCACAAAACCACGTTTCTAAAATTTGAGATCATAGTTTTGGGTACAGCCTGAGTAGTTATTTATGAATAATGCAACTTGCCATGCCAAGTATGCCAAAATTGACAAGGGCCAATTACTAATCATGTATAATTTCATTTCCTGTTATTGGTCATCTCGGTCAACAACTACAATATACCAAAATGATTTAATGACGGAAGAATTTCTGTTATATCTCATGGCCGAAAACTATAAATTACAAAATAAAGCGTGTAGTACTAAAATAAACATTTCGTATTACATGTAGCCAATAGCGAGTGATATCATAAAAGAAACGCTTGGCCAGGGGCTAAGGATATCAGGTGTAATAAAAACAGCAAATCGACTCGAAGAAGCAGAAGTGGAAAAGGAATTAACTTATGAGAAAATCAAACGGGATGAATATTTTTCAAGAAAGATATGTATCAAATGATGGGTAATTCATGCTGTGACATATGCCGTAAGCTAATCGGACCAGACTCTGTGCTTAGATCTTTGAAGTGTCAGAAGATCTTACATGAATTTTACGCACCAAAACATTACAACAAACAACATTCAGTTATCAAGGACAGTGATATCTTTCTTTGCCACAATTCTAAAAAAGACATTCCTACAGATGTAAGAAAAGAAAATTTGTCGAAGAAAGTAAACTAAGGAAAAGTCAAAGGAGCAAGATGGTGAAGTGTTAAATATACTGTTCATGCTTTGATTTAAGAATTGATTGAAAATTATGACGACTCATTGTCATATTTGTCATTGTAGCTATAAGTTTTAACAATAATAAGAATATGTTTCTCGTAAGAAATCATAAATAACATAGCCAATAACTATCAGTCACTTGGTCAATGACTGTGCGAGGTGACCAATAACTAAACAAATCTACAATCTTGACTTGGTTTTATTTTTGTGCATAGTTCTTTCTATAGTTTCGAAAGTCTAAACAGACGTAACTGAGTTTTTTTTATACAAGTTGAGTTGCTTGCATATCAATGTTTGTCATTTTTATTGCACCTCGAACACAAAATTTTCCTTAAGTGGACAATAACTGCAGTTTGCCCTAATCCCTTATTCCCTTGCTCTACGAATATTTCTGCATCATTTTATGCAGACTGCACTTACAGCTTTTGCTCCCCAGTGGATTAGCACCGGTTGCTTCTTTTTCTAGAAATCTCTGCGTAGTACTCATTATTGTTTAGTACAATCACTTATTTTCAAATTTTTAATCATTCCTTTCCATTTTCTACCGTTTTCTCAAGTCTCTCAAAAAAAACTCTCTCCCATCTTACTTATTATTTCGCCTCTTTTCATTCTACTTATTTGTCTAGTAATCACTACGTAATACTCATTTATGTTCAGTACACATACTTCTCTTCAAATTTTTAATCATTCCTTTCCATTTTCTACCATTTTCTCAAGTCACTCACAAAAATCTCCCTCCCGTCTTACCCATTCTTTCCGCCTCCTTTCATTCTGCCTCCTCTATGTTTCTTCTTCATTGTTTTTCTTTTCTTTCCTTGTCCGTCGAAGTCTGGTTCCTCGATTTATGCCACCAACTCCTCTCGCTTGTCGTCGATCCTTTCTCAGCATCACCGTTTCCTCCTCTATCGCACCACATCACTCGTCTCTTCCTTCATTATTCATCCCCTCGGGCAAGCGCGATAACCTGTGGACCAAGATTTCACATCTCATCTACCATAGATTGTTTTGTTCTCATGCCTCTGCAGTACAATATCCTTGAGAGTTCAATGTTTTTATACAGTCTTAAGATTATAGAAGAGTTGAAAAAATCCATCGGAGCTATTTTCACTGAAATTTTCCTATTAATTTAAATCAACTACCAATGAACCGAAGCATTTTTCGAAACCTTGTCCCTGGAAAATCTCTTAATGGTAATTTTGCTAGCTTCAAATCAGTCTAGGCTTTGAAAAAATAGTTCAAAAATTAACCAAATTAACATATTTAAAATAATTGTTCAAATTTGAGGAATTCATTGCATATTCAAATAAAGAAATGTAATATAACCGCATTGGTGAGGGACCATAAATTTCTCTGTATTGCGAGGAAACCACTATATATCCACTGATTTAGTACATCTTTTTTCGTTTCCGTTGTTCTCAGTTCTCGATTCCAAATTTTGGCTTATCTTTTTATTCATCGCTTTTCACCGCATCCTTTTTTCTGCACACACAATGGAAGGTAATTCTACTTTGGTGGTTGCTACTATATTGTTTAATTATCTGCATTGCCATTTTCATCCTCATTTTTTCTTCTATATTTTGATCCATTTTTTCCTAGTATTTGGGCCTCTTTTCCAGATTAAATTGGCTATTTATCCTAAATCTCCTTTTTCCCCTGCTATCACTTTTGTTTTATTATCACAATTTCTTCCGTTCCTCCTTATCCTTCTTCTATTCCTCCACATAGACTCCACATGTATCCCTCTCTTTCTTCTTTTTTCCGTTCCTTTTTATCTAATCATCCTCCATCTTTTTTTATTTATTTCCTCAAGTCCTGCTTCATATGCCATTTCCTTCTTGCCCTTTTTTTACATTTTCTCTCCTCATTATTAGGCTTGATTTTCTTCATTTCATTCTCTTCATTTCCTCCGTTTATTTTTTCCTTTTTCCATATTTTCTTTTCAGCAATGTTCTAGGTGTTCGACTAGAGTATCGCATAGGAATAAGGAGAAACTATTAGAGCGCCGAAAGAGTCTTCAATTTTTAAAATCCCCAATAATGTAGAGAAAGGGTTTTCAAAAAGTCTGAGGAATTTACATGAGCATGCTGCATAGTATAGGCTTTCATTAGAAATAAGAGTTAATTAATGCTCTTTTTAAGGATTGGAGAGCTATTATGAGGTTCTTTGGGAAGAAAAATCCCAGCAACATTTTATATCCCAAAATTTCTTCTGATATTGTTGGCCTTAGGTTGATGAATTCTCATTTATTTTTTGTGCCATTCCCTCGATATAACTTTCGATCAAGCGGTAGCTTAACATAAGTTTATGCATAGTTAACTCTCTACTTTGAACTTTCTGCAGGGAATGAATGCGTCAGAGTGGCTCCTTCACCTGTGTAGATTACTCAAAACATTTAGTGCGACTCCCTTCTGAGCGTGAGACATATCCTATAGGAGTGCAAAAGATACTCGGTCGCACGCGAATGAATAGGTATCAGATGAGACCTAGAATACGTTCTAGGTGACTATTCTGATCGTCTTAGCCGAGTTATTTTGCTCCTCTGAGAAAAAAAATATTCAACTTATCATAATTCACTTTATGGCACAATAAAAGCTTATTTTAACCAATATAACTGTAAATGGGAAATTTTTTTCGCATTATAATATTTTGATTTGGTTAATTTTAACAGTGGGTTGGATGTGGTGCAAGTGAACTAAGCCGTCGTCGCGCCCTAATTCAAACTATTACCGCTAACTGAAACATTCCTAATTCACGTTTCCTTCCCTTATGTTCTCTATCAAGAATTCTGAATTCTCAATTCATGAAGATTTAGGCTCTTACCTTTTTTTTCATTCATAATATAATTTCTTATGATCTCTAACGGCGCAAAAACGTAATTATATGTTTAAAGTGTTGGTTAGTGTTTAATTTTATTTATCATACAGACCCAATGATGTGGAATATTTAGATTAAAATTTCATACTGTTCGTAATCAGTTAACGAATAGTTGCTACAAGCTCTATCCTCTGTCTCAAGCATTTCCTTCTTCGAATCTTTTGGAACATTCCATTATGACGCTTGAAACGCGTCATATATGTACCAAGGACATATTGCTTGTCGTGGACAATTTTGTTCCTCGGATGGAGTATCTGCGGAGTAGGTGTAAATGTTATGGGCAATTGAACGTGATCAAGGATGTAACTAATGTAATTTTCTCCTTAATTCCCACGAGAAGAGAAGGGTGTTATCCCAGAGTGTCGAGCTTTCGGCTTTTCAACGGAACACCCTAGTTCAAATAGTGGGTGCTTAAGACCCGTGACCATTTATTGTGGAACACATTAAAAACTTTTCATTTATCCTCCCAAGGTAATTAATAATTATTTACTCCTAAAAATTTATTGAGATATCCTCAAAAAATTGTTAGCTGCGTATACACGTAAACTTTTACAGACCTTCAAAGTCTTATTCGTGGATCATTGGAGTTTCGTAGTCTACCGGTTGGAAACCACAGAAGTAGACAACACACTGATAAATAAATGTGTTCATGGTTGATTCTCCTCAGCAAATACACATTCAGACTCAGGCCTAATGGTGATTAAAAGCAATTCAAATGAAAATTCCGCAAGGAGTCCATCTTTTCTAAAAAAAAGTCATTGTGTCAAAATAGTCCTTTGATCTTCAAAAACGTCTTGGGAAAATGGTGGGTCATTCAATGTGAAGTAACCGGGCTGTTACCCTCAGCCTCCCCAATCTCGTTCACACTTCCTGACATTGCATTGTTGGGATTTACGCCCTAAGTAATGGGGTAAAATTGTTTGTAAAAATTCCCAAACGTTGCTAGGTCATGATGAAATCTTGTTAATTTTTACAAAAACGTGGTCGTATGTTTGGTGATATCTCCGTGCCTAGTTGCATAACATAAGCGCGCATCATGTTATTTGCAAGTTTACGGAATTCTACGTTGCGCCCATGTATTAAAATTAGCAACAACGTACATTGTCGTGCTGTTATCGAGGTGAGAAAAGGTCTTTATCAATAAGGCTCTCCATTTATTTTCGTTCGAGAATATTCGTTACAATGCTCATATCCTTTTTTGAAATGCATAAATTTTCGCGAGGGTGATATTTAATTAAAGAAAGAAAAATTCTTTTAAATGTGTACAGGCTACGCAGCAGTTGGGTCTCACTGGTGAAACTAGTAATTTGGATGAGGGGTTAGTACATCATTGTAAAAGTAATATATTCACCTAGTTCGTCACTCACTGCACTCACATTTTTAAGAACGCAATGAGTGCGCTCAGAAATGGATTGTTTATGTGATGTGCAAATTGCTATAATTAAGTACCCTATGCCGGGAAAATTTGATAAACATATTCCCTGTCTATGACGGTAGTTTATGTACCGCTTCTTTGGATTTGGTGAGAATTTAACTCCTATCAATGATTGATACATATTATTGATAAAGTGATTTATAACTTTCTTAAGACTCAATGAATTATGCAGGGTGGAAGAATGTAGATTTTTATCATTTTTAATTTTTCTATTAACTACCACTACTCTACTCGACCTTACTCCTTATTGCATTGCCTTAGAATTTACTGCAAAATTTAGCCCTTTTATGACCGTTTGTAGAATAACTATCTGTTTACTTCCCGCAATTGAATCTTTCAAGGACATCTTCAAAGCATGTTTTCTTGGATTAAAATGTATAGATGAATATTTATCTTATAGTTTCTATTGTTTGACGCGGGATATTGTCCTAACACGTGTAATGATGAGCAAAGTTTGTGAAGTCTCAATATCTTATGAGGGGAGTTCTCACTGCAACTGATCTCAATTATTCCTTCACTGTCTAAGACCCTGACTATTTCCCCTCCGCACGGCTAGTTTTACTCAAAGATGCCTTATGTTATGATGCTTCCGCTCCAACGTTAGTGGTATTTTGTACAGTTGGTAGAATTGTATTCTGTATGCTCTCAGGTACAACATGTAACCATGAGAGATCATTTCCTTGCGTTTGAAACTTATTAAACAAAATTATAGTAATTCCTGAGAATCTTATTAAACAAAATTAGCAATGTATGCACTTTTCGCGGAACTCAACGCCGGTTTTGATTATAATTTCACTCGACACAAGTATTTTGCGGGGTTATTTCCCACAACTTCGATGTTCGAATGTTGGCATGCGCCTGAAGACTAGTATAACATACGTGGGTATTAAAACACATAACTGTGTTCTAATACCCACTGCTAATAGTTTGGAGACTTGCAGGGCCGTATATAGCATAGCCAGCAAAAGACATTGACATACACTTTTAAAGCAATCCTATCGGTGTATTTGGTTATATTTATGGGTGTACAATTGGGTCTAAACCCTTTAAGTTTCCCCATCGTGTATCAAGGTGTTATATTTATTTCAAAAATTTAATTAACTTTAAAAAGAGTAATTTCTGTAGCGATTAAGTAAATATAATATGTGGTAAGAGAGTAACAAATACATTGAGATCTTCGTTATTTGATGTGATCCATTTGATCAGGCTTCATATATTTTTTATATTTTTTAATTATATGTGCAGAAAAAATTGCATGAAATTTCCTTTTGATATTGGTCTGCGCATCTGAATGAGTTAGCAATGTTAATAAAAGCTATTTTCAGTCACCGCGCTGACTTATTTCACCATTAAGATCCAGCCGCTCCGATGGACGAATACATTGAATAGCATTTTTCTTTGTTAAATGTAAACCCTCGCCAAAATTATATATGATACCTACATAAAAAGGTCTGAATCTTACAGCGAATGTTGTCGTACTAAAACCAATGGAGGCTTTATTGTCAAAGACCATTACAAATAGTTCTCATGACAATCACGGAATAGAAATGGAAGTTTTCGTAAATTTGAATGGACGTGATCAATGTAAAATTCTTCAACTTTTCAATTAACATTCAGCTCAAAAATTTAATGCAAGTATTTACAAAAGCATGACCATACGTAAGAAATCTTTGCACAAATCAACAAAATACGTAATAATGTTACTTAGCAAAGTTTGGAAATTTTTAAAATCTATTTTAACCCCGTCACTTAGGAAGTAAATTCAAACAGTGTCATAAAGTTTTAACGAAATCAGAGATGTCGATGGCAAATACCCTCATTTTCCAATTGTTTTCCCGTGGAATGACCCCTCTTATTAATTACTTGATTTTTCGTTAACCCCACATAAGTCTCAGTTTAAAAAAAAAAATAATTTTTTCGTGCTCTTGTTATTATACCCTTCTGTTCGACGACATTCTTCCATCGTTTACTCCATATATAGCTAATACTTTGCAGCAGTCTTCCAATCTCAGTAATATTTATTCTAAAAGGGATCTCAGCATTTATTAATAGGACTTTGACTCTGGACATCGCCTGGATTGTGAGATAAAATTGTGAAAAATGGTCTTCTGCATGGTTTAGTAATATGCGAGTATCGAAAGTTACGAACTTTTTATGCCATAGCCACGATAATTTCAGATGAGGTCATTCAAAAGTTAAGAGTTGTCGTGAACTTTGACGTCACATTCACGGATTTTCCTAGGATCGACCTTGTAGAGTCCTACGGAATAAGGCACCTGGTCTGCTTTTCCGATGGTCCATGTTTCCAATCCATAGAGTGGTGTACTTCCATAGCCTCCGCAATTAATTCTGTCTCGCACTTGTGTCAGTTCCCTCATTTGTTTCTAATACCACTCTCTCCTTCTCTCTTCCTTCTTCCTTTCCCCCTTCTTCCTCTCTTCTCCTCCACATTCCCTTTCTCTCTCTCTCTGTTAAAAAGGTTTTATCATTTTTCATGAAGGGGCATTTTGCATTGGTTTAGTAATATGCGAGTATCGAAAGTTACGAACTTTTTATGCCATAGCCACGATAATTTCAGATGGGGTCATTCAAAAGTTAAGAGTTGTCGTGGACTTTGACGTCACATTCACGGATTTTCCTAGGATCGACCTTGTAGAGTCCTACGGAATAAGGCATCTGGTCTGCTTTTCCGATGGTCCATGTTTCCAATCCATAGAGTGGTGTACTTCCATAGCCTCCGCAATTAATTCTGTCTCGCACTTGTGTCAGTTCCCTTATTTGTTTCTAATACCACTCTCTCCTTCTCTCTTCCTTCTTCCTTTCCCCCTTCTTCCTCTCTTCTCCTCCACATTCCCTTTCTCTCTCTCTCTCTGTTAAAAAGGTTTTATCATTTTTCATGAAGGGGCATTTTGCATTGGTTTAGTAATATGCGAGTATCGAAAGTTACGAACTTTTTATGCCATAGCCACGATAATTTCAGATGGGGTCATTCAAAAGTTAAGAGTTGTCGTGGACTTTGACGTCACATTCACGGATTTTCCTAGGATCGACCTTGTAGAGTCCTACGGAATAAGGCATCTGGTCTGCTTTTCCGATGGTCCATGTTTCCAATCCATAGAGTGGTGTACTTCCATAGCCTCCGCAATTAATTCTGTCTCGCACTTGTGTCAGTTCCCTTATTTGTTTCTAATACCACTCTCTCCTTCTCTCTTCCTTCTTCCTTTCCCCCTTCTTCCTCTCTTCTCCTCCACATTCCCTTTCTCTCTCTCTCTCTCTGTGCCTCTCTTTCTCCCTCGGCGGAATTCAAGTCGGCGACGCCGCCGCCGTGGGCGGAGTTTTCACGCAATGCGGAGCGGTGGCCGGTGTGCGGGGAAGGGACGGTCGGGGTGGTCGAGAGGGGAAGGCCAGAAAGGGGGAGGGGTGGGTGGGTGGAGAGGAGGGGATGAAGAGGGAGGGGGTGGTGGGACGAGAGAGGTGGGGTTGGGGTCGTGTTGAGGAGGAGGGGAAGTCATGGGAGAGAAGGAGGAACACACTCCGATGTTAGGGAAGGAAGCGGGAGGAAAAAAAAGGAGCAACGATATACGAAATTCGAACGAGCGGGGATGAAAAAGGGGACCCAGGGTTAAGGAAGAGAGTGTGGGTGGGGGTAAGGAAGAAGAGCTGGGGACACAGAGAGTGGAAAAATAGAGTCGGTTCCCTTTGCCCTGACGCCCCCTTAAAGACGTCGACTCAGCCATGGAGGAATAACAATGCATGGCGGAAAGATTAGTTTTACGAAAGGATGTGGTGGAGGCTAATGTTTCGCCCATGGGTGAAATATTTTCATTATCGTCCTGGCTGGATAGGGAGAGTTTTCATTCTTTACACGGAGAAAAATAAAATATACTTATAATATACGCATAAAATACATATTGTTTACATACTATGTATTTATTCTGTATACGTTATGCAAATATTACATCCAAATTATGCATACATATATCCATCCGTTGAAGACAGTTAATGCATTCAGGGTTTTGGTTATTAAATACACGCACTACCCTTGCGGAGGCCATGGGGAAGTGAAAACCACACAAACACGTGGGTCTGACAGGATGTTTTGCAGTGGGTATCGACCTCCAGATATGAAGTTAAGGTCTGTGTTTTTTTCTCCGTGGAGCCTAAATAGCGCCGTAAAATCGATTGAGATGTTTGTACCATTCCTCGGGTGTTATTTTTTATTTCAAGTCCATCTAACCTGCGGGATTAAGTAGCAAAGTTGGGTAAAAAAGTCTTCATCTCCTGAAATTAGCGTTGAGAAACAAATGCATGACGTTCATTTTTTAAATTATTTGTGTGAGTATCCCCATTTTCGATCTGAAAAACTTTTGTAAGGGACTTTCCTCTTCTTATAGCACTCATTGTACTAACCACCGGGAAATGGAATTTAGAGGTAAGCAGTAATAAAAGCTGCTCTAACAGTTCGAATTTCTTATCTTCAGGTTTAGGTATTTATTATTCTACGGTGAACCTAATTTGATTGGTCTGCTGTTTCCTTGAAAAGTGCTTACCCTTCAGTGAGAAATACGGTCCTTAAGTGAGTTAAGATTTGTTTTAGAGTTAAAACTGTACTCCAATTCTTAAAATGGCTAGTCGTAATACATTTTTATACACATAGAGGATATATTTATACATGTTTCCTGCCTCTCTCATCTGAAAAAATGTAAGTTTTGCTCAATCATCGGGATCTTAACTCCTTTTTGTACAGTATTTTATGTCTGTGTTCTATGAAGACGTATTCTCTGAAATATCACACCAAAATACAGAGGAAGTCCGTGTCCAAAATGTTTAAATTAATTAAGGGGTCGTTCCGACGCCCCAGAGATAGGACCTTTGAATATACATTCCCATTCCTGACAGTCAGAGTATTCCTCCGCCGCACATCTCATCACACGCCCTCCTAGATTACCCCCCCCCCCTGCCCCCAAACAGAGCCCAGGCTGACTCCGGAGAGCAAGGGAAGCAGCGAAGGTGGGGGGGAGGAGGCGTCGAGCACATTTCTTTGACCCGAGAGAGAGTCGCGTGCAACCCCGTTCACTGCTAACACACCAACCCGCTTCGACGGCGGCGTGGCAAGCGCGGAGGTCACAGCGCGCCAATCCGTCCCGTTGGCAGCGCCGACCGCGGTGCTGGGGAATCTCGCTGTGTGCCCCCGTCCGCAGCGGCCGAATTGGGAGGCGGTGGGGGGGAAAGTGGGGAGGAGGGGAAGGAAAAATAAGAGGGGAGGGAACCATGAGCCGGGCACGCAGGGCACGTAGCAGTACGCGTTTTTGGTCTCATTTACTCCCTTCTCTTTATTCCCCCATTCCACGTACCCTGGCATACACCGCACCGGCACCAAAGAGAGAGACAGAGGGGGGAATAAAAGAAGAACCAAGACACTCGAATGAAAACGAAGGACAGAGCAAAAGTGCTTTTGGAGGAGAGAGAGGAAATAAACGACTCATTTGTACACTTATTTTTATTTGTTTCGAATAAAAAGGGACGTCAAATTAGGCGCAGGTCTATCCATTTTGGATGCACATCGGTCTCGGTTGGATGGCTTACTACTTGGCATCCACGATCCGGATTGAGAGAAAAGAGATAGGAAGAAGGAGAGAGAGAGAGAGGTTATTCGGAAATTATTCTGTATGTTGGCAACCCTTCGGAAACTAGGATAACGGATCCCCCTATACGAGGTAAGGGGCGATCCGTGTGACGCAAGAGGACGTGGAGGGGAAGTTAGGGGGAGGAGAGGTCGGGGAGGAGGAGTAGGGGGGGTTACAGGGAGGAGGAGTGAAGTGGAGGGAGAAGGGTATGAGAGGGCGTGAGAGGAGAGGGGTTGAGCGGAGGGATGGGAGATAGGGGAGGGAGTGGAGGGACGAAGGAGAGAGGTCGAGGGTGGGGGAAGCATAGCGAGGAGGAGGCCCGGAGAGATGTGGTAGTCGCCTAGGGGGAACGAAAGCGGACTGTCAACGCCAACTCACACGAGAGCGAGGTGGCACCATAAGAGAGAAAAAAATCCAGGGGGGAAAAGTAATAGAAGGGGGAGGAACTCGTTTCGGCGTCTTCGGAGAGTTGCACATCTACGTTTTGAGAGGGGGAAAAGGATACACATATATATATATATGTAAAATCGCCGTGCGCCGGGTTTTTCTCTCTTCGAACGAGAGGAGGAACGCGGTAGGGAAGGTTGGCTGAAGAGAAATCAAGTTGACAAGAGACGTGTGTGGTCCAACATCATCGTTCCGAAGACGCGTTCACCCTCGGAAGATCCCCAAAGTGAGAACGAGGAGACGGTTTCGCCAGAGTGCTCTTCGCCTTCTCTCTTCTTTCTCCGCGAGACGAGGAGAAGAGGGAGGAGGAACCGGTAGAGGCCGGCGGGTGAAGATACGGGGTGACTTTTGGGACCGGCCGAAGAAAACCAGCATAAAGCATCCACCAAAGGCACATCGTTGTACATAGAGCAGCCCCCTCCCCCCGGCGTCCCGATCCCTCCTAGGTCGAGCCCCCTTTTGCAGCGCTTGTACTGCTCCAGAACGCCAGAAGAAGCAACCATCGCAGTCGCGCACGTCTACAAGGTATCACCAGTGACTGCAGTGTGCGGCTTTGTTCATTTTCTCATTCTGTTTTCCTTCCCGCTTTTTCGAGATTTTTGAAGAGGTAACACATTAATATCTGTTTGAATATTTTCTCTCTGTTCCGCCAACCTCCTCGATTCCGCTCTCCCCGGCGTTATTGTTACATCAAAGAAGATCGAAACTCGAGTGAAGCTGCCCCTAATGTCGAAGGAAGAAAGGGATCAAGCCAAGAGAAATTGGTCCCGCTTCATTTGTAGTCGATAGAGAAGAAGAGAAAATCATTTCTCTCAACTCCACCCCTACTACTTCCTTTTGCTAAAAAGAAGGTCCGCAGATTTTTTTTAACTTCCTTCCCGATTCGCTCTCGTCGACAAGAACCGAAGAAAGTTGGCCTTCTTTTGACCAGCGTAGTAGTGCATCATCTCCTCGACAACCGCTCACACTGCCTGCGTCCCACGCCAAGTTCTTTCTACTTTCCCGTTCAACGCTTTTCGTCTACCTGCCCGAAGAAAAAAGTAAACAAAAGCATTTTAAAAAATCAAAACTGATCGCCGTTTTTTGTGTGCTCCTCTGTGTGTGTGAGAGAGAAAGAGTGTGCGCGAATGGTCTATATGTTAGAGATTGCGCTCGAGGCATAGAGAGAGTTTGGGGTGGAGAGGTTCTTCTGCACGAATAACAGAGCGACTTTGTCGTCGACGCTGACCATTCTGTTCGTGGGCTCATTTGCACGACTGATCCGTGGAATATGTCCCCGAGATGTTGGGCTCTCGGCCGGCTGGTGACCTCCACCGTCTTCCCGCCATCGAGGAGTGGTGCTACGGCTGTGCAGCAGGCGAAGTCGTCCCCCCGCCCGCACTAAGCGGGGGTCGTCTGAGGTCCGCATTCGAGTCAGAGGAGGAGGGCAACCCGGGCGAGTTGTGTGATGAGACTCAAGAACCGTTCTCGGGTGTCTGGAATGGATTGTAACGTGCGCGAGATCTCCAAAGGACTGCAGTGCGAGAGCCCTATCCCCGAAGAGGACAAGTGTCCCACAGCCTCCAACGTTTCCCCGCCCCACTCCCTACCACCGTCTTAATCAAAGAACCACCCTTAGATAATGAATGTAGGTGAACGTTTTAGTAGTGTTAGCGCTGTGCACTGGAAGTATGGTTTGGACGTGTTGTTCGTGAACTAATCGAGAACGTGATTTGAAACACGTCCACTCTCACACACAAATGATTCAACCACCCAAAACAAGCGCGTTACACTTGTATAAATATTGATTAACGATCCGGGCGTTCTTTTTTATTATTTCTCTCGGATCGCCGCGATTCCCTCACGAATACCAGCCCTCCCTCTCTCCCCACAACCACAAACGTAAAGAGAGTCTGCGAATCGACCAAACGACCATGAGAGGTGTGCTGGGTGAGAGATATGACTGCAAGTGTGTCGTTAGAAGGACTGAAGTCGTTGAAGAGGGAGTGGTTGAGCGGCGACTGAAGATGTAAAACCTCGCGAGGATTTAGCTGCAACCACCACGCGCGCATCGGGAACAGACTTGGTTGATTTTGTTTTTACCAGTTGTGAAGAAGAGTGTGAGTTTTTGCGTGTGTTAGGTGCAAAGAAACCATTCCCAACCATCCTAGATGCAACCTTTCTCCGCTGCTCAACGGAGGACGACATTAGAGGGATATATAGACTACGAGTTAATAGAAACTAATATACAACACTCCTCCCTTCCAGAAACCTTCCCCTAACGGCCCCAACTTAGACCATCCTCAGAGGCTGATAGAGGAACACTGTGGTCAAGAACATCGACCTAAATAGTTTTAGACATAGGTGAGATCTCTCACATCATTTGAGTGATAACATTTTACGTTTAGTGTGGTGAGGGGTAGTATTTTTGGTACGTTTGGATTCCAAGGGTTTGAAAGGAAGGGTCTAGCTTGTTGTGTATGCTGAAAAACTTGTGTTTGAGTGTCTGTGTGTGCCTGTGTTGGGAAAGGTTTCTTTTCCCATTGGAAGAAAGAGGTCCGAAAGACTGTTCGAATTCCGGAGCCAAGTATCATAGGGTAAAAAAGTGACTTGCATGGGATCGATATATACATTCGCGCGGGGCAGAGCGGAGCGCTGGCGGGGTGAGTGAGGGATATAGAACGACGAACAGAAAGAGAGGAAGGAAAGGAAGAGGTGAAAGGGGACCTTTGGATTTTTTTCAAATTTTTTCCCTCCAACAGAGCGTGACTTATACTTTCCCTCCAAAATACCCCCTTGTGTTCTGTGCACCGAGAAAGTATTATCGCCGTCTCCATCCTGTTTTTCACATCCTGCTCGCGAAAGCGGGAGAGTGTTGAACAAAAAGAACAGAACCGAAAACTTTCGCACTTTGGGTAGTGCAGGGGAATACGGTCATCACGAGAAGGAGAATTTGTGACGAGTACTTGGCGAACTGTTTGACTCCGAGGCGTGCGTTCACTGTGAAGAAAGTGGTCCATCGATTATTTTCTTCAATTTTTTTCCTCCCCTGGATATTTGGGAGGAAACGTTCATGAGAAAAAGTATGAACTACACCGATTTAAACGCCTGCGTAAGACTGATCTCGGTTCTAATCAATCGTTTGAGGGCGTGAGAGAGATACGCTAAGCAAAAGTTTTTTTTCGTATTAATCTCTCTTCCCTCGTCTGGACGGACCGAAACTAACCAGTGAAACGGACTTCTAAAAAAAAACGATCCTGTTAACTGCGCGACCACCAGTAGCCGATTCACCGCGGGATTATAATCTGTGCTCCCCCTTCAGAAAAGTCTTTCCTAGTCCCAACCCATTTAACCCGGCCTTGCTGAAATAAGGACACCACCTCCCCCTAACAAAAACCGACCCCCTTGACCGATCACAGATCACTAGTAGCACTGCACTGCTTCACGTTCCGGAGCAGTGACTTTGCAAGCCTTGCAGTCATTGTAGACAGTCATCGAACACATTGAAAACGCATTGTAGTGATCCAGCTCCCCTCCTAATAGGTGAACAACAACTCCAAATCCAACCTTCTTTCACGGGTTATCTTTACAATAGAGTCATCCATCGGCAGGGGGGGTAAATGTTACTTCAGTCGCGCTGGAAGTCACTCCCGTGTGTTCGTCACACGCCCCCTATCTGATGTGACCCCTGGGATACTAGAGGGATATTTATTGAATTGAAACCCCCTTTGTATTCAGTCAACAGAACACAAAAACCACAGTCCCTCACCCAGTTGAACCCCCCCCCCCAAATCCCCCAAACGGCTCACTGCCTCCCCGTGGCATCACAACTTGATCGCACAAGCATTCCATTCCCACCGTCTACCATTCTCCTGGCGGTCCCCCAACCACCCTCTTCCCCTTCCCCCCTCGCCCTCCCCCTCCCCTACATCCCCACCCCAACTTTCCTTCTCCCCACCGCTCGCTACTTCACTCCAATCACGGATATCATAATCCCCCCCTCCCTTTCTCTCTTTCTGCCAAACTCTCTGGGACTATATTCGCCGCATTTCCAAGATGGTGGATCTGAAACAGGTGAGAAACAGCTCCCGCCCTCATTTCTTTCCTCGTTGCATGCTGTTTATCTTATTCTACATCTCTTCTTTTTCAGTGTCTCTCTATATTTAAACCTCTGACCAAATATATAATTCTCTTGACTCTTAACATTGCATCATGTGTGCTTCCCTTGCTTTTCTTGAAGATTTTTATTACTTCGTGGGTACTGAATTTTACGAGATTCTGTATTAGAATAGTGATGTTCAATTAACTTCTCTTTCTTCACGACGGACGTTTTGACTTTTCAAACTTATTTCCGTGTCATTTTATTGAGATGGCGAATCCTCATGCGAGAAATGTTACATTTCTTTCATCATTTCAAATGTGAGTTTGGTTTTCGATTAGTTACAAAAATTTACTTCCGTAATAAGTTGAAGTTTCAGTTACATGTAATGTAACTAATTGGATACATAAATTGTTTAAATATGAGTTGGATTTTTAAGCGATAACTTTACAGAGATTGCATGACTGTTTATTCTTGAGAAAATACATTTTTTTGTTTTAGGCTGACATGTATCGGTAGCTCTGGATACTTATGAAAGTCTTTTTAAGCTTTGCCTCAAACAACCGCTTATGACGATATCTTCGTCGTTTATTTCGTTTTCTTAATTTTTTTCCTGTCCATTCGTGATGACGTTGATGGCCTAGGTGTGACTTCAATTCATTCCTGTAACGTCAATTTTTAATACCAATAATGTGCCCTTCGTTCCAGCCGTAGTCATCTTTCCTTATTTCTGAAAATATTCGAGTATAAACGCATTCCAGGAAACTTACCGCCAAGATTCGGTAACATAGTCTTTACATGGATTATAAGTTAAGTAGGATTAAGCAATCTATCTTAAAATCCAAAATATCCTAAATATTCTGCCATTTAATGTGATGAAATACATTTTATTGCATGCTTAGTATATGTTTTATGCAGCCATTATTCAGCAATCGTTGCAACACGCCGTCTGTACAATCCAATGAGAATAATCCCGCCCGGGGCGGAAAGAGAGCCGAAGGACGCCCCTCATTTCCACATACATCTACCCTCCGGAATCGCTTACCCGCGATTTCTAGTCCCGTATTGAGGAATACACGTTAGCGTTGATTCAGAAAAAAGTCCAAGAAGTCGGTTGATTAATATTCGGGAGCCCGTTCCTTTTCCTCCAGTGCTTCTTGCTCCCTTTCGTCCCACAACCCCTCCCCGTCTCTCCGTCTCGCCCCCTTCCCCTTTCCCCGCCTCCGCCCCTTTATAATCGACCCATTGAGCACTTATTAAAAGCATTGGAGTGGAAACCCGATCGTGGTGCACCACCACTCGCTGGAATTAATTCGCTTCCCCTGATCGATATTTCGTTCGACCTACATGTCCATTAATTACATTATTTTCCCCTTATGGTGTTGAGGTTTTTGGAAATGATGCTAGTTTTTTACCATTCCACAACGATGCAGTTCCTTTTCTTTACTCGGTACCCTTTATATCTCGTAGGTTTTTCTTGCCATGTACGAGATTTTGAACACCCGAACAAGGGTACAAAGACCTGAGCCATCGTGCATTCCTTTGGTAATTACAATTCATTCTTATTATCTTTTCGTTGTCGGCTTAATTTTTATGTTTACTCTTCTAAATGTACCTAAATAAGTTCTGTTCTCAGTAAGACAAATTTTCTTCATTGTATATGCATGTTTAATAAGCCTCAACTAAGTCTTTCTAAGGCTTTGATTACCTGAAATAGCCCTGGCAGTGTAGAAATTGTACTCGCCTTTCTAAGGAAATCGCCATGGTAATTCATTCGCTCTGTCTGTAAAAGTACTTGAAGTTCACTTGACAGAAATTTATACTACTACGTAATTCCTTTGTTAAATGCGTATTTTTATTTAAATTTGAGAACTTTACCCTTAGAACGGTCCTTGCGTCAGTTATATTTACCCATCTTTTTATCCCAGTTATTGCAAAAATAGAGGTATTAATGGTTGATTCGCTTAAGGAGTATTATTTTCCCTTATGCTATGTATTCATGTATTCTTATTTATCGTTAATCGATAAAAATGACACAGTTTTTCACTTCATTGCTATTTAAATAGCCTCGTGCACAGAGAAGCCATTCACAATATAACTTCTTTTCGCGAGAATCGACTCGTATTCAGTTATTTTAAATAATGAAGTGAACTTTTACCGTTAAAAAAGGTTTACATATCATCCTATTACATTTTTATACCTAACTGTATGATATAATACAATGTGTGATAGGTTTTCTCATTCAAACTACTCCATATAATTTAATATCTGCTACACTCTGACGAGCGACATTAAACTATGGCTTGCATTTGTGCTCCATCTCTTCATTTTCTCCAGGAGTTGACTCCAAAATTCTTATCCTCTCAGGATGTGGAACGTCAGAACTAGGATCAGAAATTGGATCTATGATTTTTGAACCTACTCGTGATCGCGTAATCTACTTGACTTATATCGGTTCCGCTAGTTCAAAACCTGCGTTCATCAATTTTCTTGAGTATTTTGGTAAGATTCAACCCTACCTTTTAGAGTGGTTATACTCTAGCATTCCATGTTGACTAATTGTTTTCTTCAACTCAAATGATAGAACTGCTGGGAAAATTTAATATCCTTCTGGATTAGCCTATAATTTTATTTGCATGTGTGTTTATACTATCCAGTCCTTGTGATATATGCCCTCACATTGCTCCAGGGAAACGATCTTCAAGTAATTCAATAATACTTAACCAAGCAACGTAGTTAAATATTGCCAATAAAAGAAAAAAGGTTGCTTTTTATGTTTTGTATCAGAATTTTAAACGTTTTTTTCTGGACCATACTTTTATGTATAGACATTATACGACCGTACCTATCTAGGTGCCGGGGATGAAAACTCTGGCGGAAAGGGGTTTCAATGCCTCACTGACTAGCGATCAATATTTTGAGGGGGTAGGAAAATTATTTAAAGTTTACGTGAAAATGGCTTCGCATGAATGTAAATAATTGATCAAATATCACTTTCCTGTCTTCTCTTCTTATATAAAAACTATATTTAATTTCCTTATCCTCAAAGCATGATATGTAACACTGGCATGACATTCAATTGCCCAAAGGTTATATTTTTATCTTCGTGCATATTGTAAAAATCGTAGATGTAGTGGATTGTGAGGTGATACTTCTGAAAGTATCATTTGGCTTTTAATGCCAATGATATACAAATGCCTATTTTTAACTGCATCCTTACCATAATTGTGATTCCGAGAATTGCCATTTTCCGGTCAAAAAGACTCCGTTAGATTATTTTGTACATAAATTTACGTTTTTTTTGGTACCTATCCTAATTGCCAATGCTCCTCAAAATCGAGAGAATTAAATTTGCTTTCTTTTTGTGAGTTCATATTCTACAATGTAAACCTAAATCATTATACTATTTCGAATTCAGTCAACTCAACGGAAATATTTTGTTGTCCTTTCCATAGCTGCGGATTTACAATGTGCAGTGTCACAACACAGTGTGGAATCCTACAAGATTGCATGTAAATAAATGGGGGATTGTATTATTGTTTAAGTTTTTCTTTCGAGTATCAATAACTATTTAAATCATATATTGAATTGCATTTTAACTGATTGGGTTTTTTTGCTCTCGTTAGTTGATGCATCAATGTGTACTAAAATTCAACTCCCAGCTTCCTTTTATCGAATGGGACTATTTTTTTCTCCAAATATAAAAGAACCTTTATGAAACTATTCTAGCCAATAAGATAACTCAATGTTCGTTTTTCCTTTTGCTCATAATAAGTTTACTACATTGGTACGATTGGAATTTCATTATTGTTACATATGGTGGTACTGGGTGAAAAGCAAGCGTCATCGTCGTTATTTCTTTCTTCAGACTCATTTGGACGTCAAAGTAATTTTCCAACGGTGTCTTCGTACTCAGAAAATCCTAGGCGTTACTCGTCATTTAAAATATGAGAACCTTTATCTGAGGAGAATAATAACGATAAAACCATTGGTCAATATTTTCAAGAATAAAGACAGAAATGGAGTGGATACTCCCTATATAACTTTTCAAACTTCGGCTTTTTTGAGATAATCGTTTGAAAGAAAATAATCATCCCCTTAGTCGCAACCTCTTCATGTAACGCTTAGCGTTATAAACCAATGGGTTGACATTTTCCGTGTAAAATCCACTAGATTAGACCAAGATTCGAAACTGTGGCTCCCAGTTTGCTGGTCAGTTAGCCCGTTACGCCTCCAAGCTATGTTATTTCAAAATGAGTATCAGCAGAGGTTCATGTACGAACGGCATGTTCTCATCTCCAATCCATATTGAAGCACGTGGGACTATTTATTTCATTCCACAGTGATTTGGAAACGCTCAACCGTTAGGTGGAATTGAGAACGAAAGGAGTACAAGGTGCATGGCGAAAATAAATCTCAAGTCGTTACGTATTTATCCTGGACTTAAATCCGTAAGTCTTCCAAGAAGTGCCCAAATTATGTCACGATGGTAATCTCGCCGCTCAATCTACATTTTTCGCCTCGGGATGACGTCAGTCGTCGAAAAATAAACTCCGAAAGGGGAAGAAAGGCTGGGAACCACGAAGTTGGGAAGGGGTCACCCTCTACAGAGTCTCCGCGCCCCCGAAAAACTTCGATCGCGGAAGAATCGCGTCGGATCACCGGCTTTCTGAGTTTGCTTACAGAATAGCAATTTCCGAGACGGTTCGCCTCCAAGCATATATATACCTGCTGAGTGGGCTGCACAGTAACTCGAAGAAGCATTGCGACGGAGATTATTAGTGATTTAATGATCGCATGTTTCTCTGGTCAGAGGCTCCGTTTCATCCAACGTTTCGAAGACAGGCTCGCTGTTCACCTTCAGGGCTTCCTCTGGATGAAGAAATGTGTCGTTCTTTGAGACGTTGGTAGTTATAGCACACCTGATCCCATAGAACGCTGGAAAAGGCCTCTTGTACATTAATTGTTCTAAGCGACTCGTTGCGTGTTTGCTATTTTGTGCAATCTTTGGTGACGATTTGAGTTTTCTGGTGAGCTTCGTAAAATTCTGCTGGCATCACCTCACCTGGTAAGGTAGGATCTTTATTAGGCTCTGTTCTAGGCTTTGGCTGTTCCGAGCAGTGGCTATTTAAGAAACAGCCAGAAGCAGTATCTGTGGAGAAGCCAGCCGTCCTCCAATTGTACGAGTACTTACGTGGTCGCAAGTCAAAACACTGCTTTCAGGCGTATTTTTACTGAGCGAGAAAAATTATAGAGAATGTAAAGTGTAGCTAATAAATCTCAGTTATTGGAGAGGGCGTGAAGTATCCAACATATTTGGAGACTTTGGCGCTGACCAGTAAGAATCATTTGCTTATTTTGTCTTGATCCCTTAAGAGTGACTGTGCATGAGCACTAACTCTCATGTAAGGCAAAAGCTAGCCGATTTTTTCAACGTTAAATTGAGTGAAATCTCACGAGCTGGCTTGGTAGAATCCGGATATTGCCACTTGTAATACCATAAAAGAATCGCTTTCATGTTTTATGAACTTTGATTGTGAGGTATTGTAGAATACCCATGTAATATGAAACGTTTAATTACTCCAGGAAGTCAGTCCGTTTGTGGCTTTTCATGTTCCAAATGCTAATCTACATCTTCACTCTTGCCTGCGAGCCGCCGTATTGGCGTTTGGAAGGGGGTGTTAACACCAGCCGTATAAAGGTTGTTTTATGGTGAAGTGTATTATGGGTATGTTGAGAGTTTGGAGCGGAGCTCAGTTTTTATTATGGCCACTTATTGTACGTGGAAAGAAAGGATTTTTGTACATATCTGCTCTGGTTACAATATAGCTCTTCATTTATTGCTTTTATTGAGACGAAATGTACTGCGGCGTTAAAAAACACACTAAAACACATCTGTTCAGGATTTCTCTGGGAATATAAACCTAGTGTACAGCCTCCCGAGTCTCAAGTTGCTCCCAACATAATCCCTTTAAAAGCTGTGATACACTACATGTTCGCTCGTAACTGATTTTAACGAAATGCGTAGCTTTTATTTTTTTATTTATTTTTCGGATTAATTTTTCCTGTGCAGGTTCCCACATGCTCGTGACATACATGAGGTATGGTTTAACCTGAGAGAAATATCACCTCTCTTTCACTTTCTCATCCGAGGACCTTCTCACAATACCCTAGATAAATTCTAGTTTCTTCAAGGCTATTTCCGTATATGTTTAGTATGAGTCTTCTCCACGGTAGATCTGAAGTTAGGGTAATTCCCCGGTGGTTGACTTCAGTGAGGCTAATGAGACGTTCATTAGATGGTTGAGCACTTTTTTCCTCTCTCGAGCACGTATGCTCTCCAAAAGAAGCCAAGAAAGAACTTAATTTTATTGAGAAAAATCAAAGAAAAATAAGTTTGATGTGGTACCATTTCCCTAATAATCCTCCCTACACTATCCTATCTCTGTTAACACTGAGAATGATTTTAGCTGTAGGTCGCATTGCCGATTAACCTACTTACCTGGAAGAATGAAATCAAGAACCCTGTTGCCGGCCCCTGTTGGCGGAGGGGTAAATTTCCCGACTGTTATTCCTGGTGACGCGGTTTGAAGTCCAGCCTGGGTGGATTGTTCGCCACCAGGGCATGGATGTATGTCAAGTTCTGTTTTCCCGGTCCCTGGAACACCTAATGACAGGCTTAACAGCCTATTGGGATTCCAGGGATATACGGGCCAGCAGAATCGTCCGAAATGAAAATGAATGCATAACGTATTTCCACTGTAAAATGATGAAACGGCGCTTCGTTCATATTCGACTACTTGTCTAATATTTGTTCTACCTTCGTCTACTTTTTAATATGGATTTATAGGAACAAACACTCTCCTAGGCAAGACTCGCCTCCCCTTCGCTCCTTTACTCCCCCCTCCCATTACCCCAGTCGATGCCGCCCCCTCCCTGCGATCCACCCACCTTCCTCCCCCCGCATGGCCTAACCCACGCAATCCAAGCTCTCGGGTGATTTTGACCTTGACCCGAGCGGGGTTCGAACTGGGACGCCCCCGCGCTGGAGTCCCGCCTCTCAATCAATCCGCCGCTGTGCGGTGATTCGGGGCTGAGGCCAGCGGAACCTTCCGAATCGCTCCGAAAATCATCTTTGGCACTCCTTTGTGTCCTAATCTACCCTCTTCCCGGAAACAAAAGAGCGAATCACTTGAATTACGCTCGCGTATCGAGCTGTTTTTGTCTTCGTTGTCATAGGGGTACGAATCATTGCTCCCGCATAGGATTAGTTCCTCCTACTTTGCTCCAATCAGTTGTATTCCTACGATGCAACTTTAGTTCGGCGAACATTTGGTAATATTGAATATATTCAGGAAAGCTAAATGATTTTTCTTTCGACAATTTTCTGATAATTATATACACTTAGGTATTTATATTCTTTTATTCATAGTGTGATAAAAAAGAGACCAACTTAAGTAGCTCGGTTTTCTAATCTTTGATTGAACCTCTTCTTGGTAGAAAAATCGACACTTTCTATACGCAATTACTGTCTACTTTTTAATATGGGTTCTCAAATTTATACTTAAATAACAAACAAACCAATAAGATCATCGTGAAAGGAGTTACAACTCTATTTTCTTTGATTAATAACGCGTCAGGCTGCTTCAGGAATTATTGTTAAAGTTCTATTACTACTTCGCCTTTTTCGCATGAGTAACGCTCTCGTCAACTAAACAGAGGTCGAATACTATAGATAAATCCGAAGTCAAAGATTAAGTCATATTGCGGTTGAAATTAATAATACATCATGTAACCGGACCGTACAAAAGTTATTTGTATGGGTAAAAAATGAATCGACTACCATCTTATTTATTGGTGCTGAAAGTAGCGAATGAGAGGGAAAATTTTGATAAGGTATAAAAGGTGGATGAATGCTGCAAGAGAGGTTAACTGATCTTGAAAGAGGGTGATTGTGGGGAGAATGAAGGGTGTAAGGTAAAGGGGTTGGAATATATTGTGGTGTCGGATTTAACTACATAAAGAATGGGATATACAAAAAGTTTAAGATAGGAATAATTTGGGATGTATTTATTGATTCATAGTAGAAATGATTTTAGGTAAAGCGATGATTAGTGAAAGTTACATTAGACAGAAATACTCTAGAGCAGCAGAATTATGGCACTTGTGACGATGGTTTAGACGTATTTCTTAAGGGATAATTCCTTGGATGTTTTTCTCCAGTCCAAAAGTTTATAGTAATATAGTTAACAAGGGCCATTTTTCCATAACGATACATCATTTGATGATTATTTAAGCCTTTATATTAAGGTGTCTAGCATTCATTATTTTTATAAATGAAATGTTTCCTTTCAGCATCTATATGACATCCTACTTAGATTTAATGCTTTAAAACTTAATTTCTTCATTTTTATGTGATAATAATTAATTTTCTTCACTTCACGCTCCATTAAAATATGATGTAAAAGTCCGTTATCTTGACAATAAGGCGTTCTTACAATTAGGTTTATGGAAATATAGCTTGAGAAATGGTATCTATGGAAAACTTATCATTTCCTCTCATCTAAGACGTTTGGGCGTGATAAGTGACATTAAAATCAATGGAAGGTCTCGTGGAATTTCCTTGAACTGGCGATGTTTATCGCTTGCAAAATATTGCCACTCTTAAAAGTGAAACCTAAACGTCAAACAACAATGACTACTCGCGGAAATTGTATCTCTGGAATACTACACTTTATAATGATCTATGTTCGTTCTGTTTCAATGAACCTCTAATGCAAATGATATTCTAATTTGTGTGCTCTATTTGATAGTATCGTGCTGAACAACGTGAAGTGAAGCATCGTCAAAGGTTATCTGATCACTCTCTGTAATCAAATGCATTTACTCAGATGGAGTATTTAAATTCGAAAGTGCGAATTGTTTGTACAATGGACTAGCAAAATACTAGGCTTCATTTATTCCATTATTGCATTCAAGGAATAATTGGAGCTCTCTTTATTCATTTAGAAAATTCAAAATTAACTGTTTGACTACTTGGAGAGTTATAACAAAAAAAAAGTTCACTTTTTCCAATTACTTCCTTGTGACCGTCATTTGTAGGCTAAATATATTTCTGAAATTAGTTGTACCGAGCTTGAGTTCCATGAATAAGGCCTAGCTTTGTTTTCGCCCCGTACTTGATTTTCAACTGGCTCGGAAATAGGCCCTAAAATATAACTAACTCGAGGGTCAAACTCGGGGAAGAGAGAAAGGCCTGGTATTGACCGTCACGCTCGTGCCGGGCAAGTTTCGATCCCTTCGAGATCCTGATGCTTGTTAAAGACGGATCTCAATCGTCGATTTGATTGGCTCGCTATAAAAAGAATTTTCTTACCCCAAACAACCAAAATTGAAGATAGAATTTCTTTCATCATTCTCGCTAGCTTGAGAGTGTTATGTTCAAACTAAGAGCGAAATGATAACTGAGATCCGATTTTGTAGAGACCCGATCCAAGTGGCATTTTTGTGGAACTGTTCCTATAATAGCCAGGGTGCGATCTTTCGCTCTAATGGGGCCGGGATCGAATCCTGTGAGTGATTTGTCAAAAAAATGTGATAGTAAATTCCGTCCACTAATTGAGTGCTACCCTGAGAGAATCCTAATTACGAGCATTGAAATATGACGATGAACCCTCTGATGTCATGCGTTAATGGAGGTTGGCTACTTCAGGTGATCGAATTTTCTGTATCCTTAACCCCACTTCCCAAATTATAGTAACTTCACCAGCATATCATTGCGACCTTAAGAGATGAAATATTTCAGTATATCAGGAAGTGTTTTATTTACGGTAACTCTGGTGGCCAAATTTTCTGTATCCATTACTGCACTTCCCAAATATTCTTAACCTCACCAGCATATCGTTACCTTCTCAAGATCAGAAATTATTTCAGTTGTCGTTGACCTCCTGCTTCTCGACTTCCAGTACTCGTCATACATCAGCTTTCGAAAAGTATATATTTGCAGGTGAGATAAGTGCAAAGTTAAGAAATTTCATTATAGTATTATACATATGGTGTTGTTCGTAGTCGCGTACGGATGCAAGACATGCACTAAGTGGTTTAAATAAATATGAAAAAATCAATTGACTTGACCGGAATAATCACCTGGATTCCTAACTCCCGGTCAGGCGTGTTAGCCGGTTACATCACCTATCTATCTTAATTCAAGGCGAATTCCGATCAAGTCAAATGATTTCTTTTTCGCGACAAATTCCATTCCCTAGGTGTTAAAGTTTTATATAACTGGATATCCACCAAAATCTCATAGCCCATTATCGCATGTTTTATCGTATGCCTGGTCATAATTACCCCTCCTTTCTATCACCAAGTTAACCTTTCCCTGCCCACCTGTCCTATATGTCCCACGTGACCCCTTTTGTCGATCGCCAACACCTAACAAGCGGTTGTTTTCTCCGGTGCATTTTCACGCATGGGGTCGTGTCGCCGTCGGATCGTAAGATTGATTTTATGTTTTCTCCTCAATTTTGACCGCGCTATTCTCACACGCGTTCGGAAAGGGTCGGAAGGGAATTCTGGAGATTTAGTCCTTTCTCTTATCCACCCACCCAGCCCTACCCACCAAAAATATTCCTCCAATTTGCGATTAGGACAAGTTTGTCCAGCCGGGTATAGCTGCCGCGGATCCTTCGTGACATTCACCTATGTGGGGTCCGACGTTACACAGTGAGCGAAAATTAAAAAAAGCTAGCCAAAATACATATCTTCGTTATTTTTATAAATACATTCCACTTTCTCAGGCGAGATATTGTAGAACAGCATTTTCAATGATACACAAAGGATATCGTACTGTCTACCTTTTTTTACAAATTCGTACTGCACGTGTTTCGACCGTCTTGCCGTCATCATCAGGTACGACTAATCTTCAAAATCTTGATTAGTCGTACCTGATGATGACTGCAAGACAGTCGAAACACGTGTAGTACGAATTTGTAATAAAAGGTAGACAGTACAATATCTTTTGTGTATCATTTATAAATACAACCATTACATTTTCCTATTTAATGACTTTCAACTCCTAAATCCAAATCTCTCGCTTTTTTTATGTAGGCTATTCAGGGGCCTCTCAAAAACAAAATGGCGGAAAGTGAAAAAACCGCTCTGGTGTCTAATAAACGGTCGAATAACAACGATTTCTGTTCATGTAAGCGGTGCATGTATTATTGCGTAAATTCCTAATATTTTGTTTTCAATATCGATATTCGCCCTGTGGACCTCTTTTCCCGCAAAATATAGATGCACTGCGTTAATAAACCATCGATTATCAATTCCATTTTATTATTCAGTGCAAGTTACTGTCTTGCTTTTAATGAAAAATGAAAAATTGTTAAATAGCGATTCTTAATGAAGGAACGAGCCTCTTTTTGTATCAACTTTCTTTGACTAGTGGCATATAATCTTCACTTGGGCAGCATTGTTTTTCCTTATGTAAGGATTGTTGTTAGCATTTTCTTGGCAATTTTCGCAACTGTACCATCTCCTTCGTATCTTAATTACATCGACGCGGCAAATGAGAGCTCCGTTGCCGACAAACTTTCTCGTAAGTCAGCAATTTTTCTTCTTTTGTATCTTGCACTCCACAAGTCAAAATTTTATATCAATCCAGACCAGTGTTATCTAATGGCAATTCTTCCTTAATCATTATAATGTAAATGATGAGAAATCTTTTCTATGATAGGAACTAAGGACGGGTACTAACCTGAGGCAAAGGTTCAGGAAGATATTTATTAGCTATTGATATATTTGTATCCTGAGTGAAATTTATTACACAGAAATTGAAGTACCGATTAAACTTGCTCTGTGTCCACATTCCTTGATGTATTGCATCGTGCAGTTCTTACCAAATGACGTCTATAGTAAACATTTTCTTCGCTGTATGGGATAGCTTAATCGCGGATACATCGATAAAAATTAAAAATAGAAAAAAAGTGCCACCTAGTCAACAATATCCTATTAATGATCATAATTTGTCTTGACAGGCAAAGTTGAATAATGCGAATGTTAATCGGTGACATCTTCTATACGTCGCACTAAGCGACCTCTAACTTAGCAGGTTGAACTCCGAGTAACGTTTCTCTCTCTTAGAAAAATTGTTTTCGGGTCTCCGTCCGGGTGAGTTGGTCCATTTTCCCCGACATGTACAGCGGATTCGCCGGGAAAGCACGAGATCTTTACTTTTGCTTTTTTGTTTGTCCCACGTCTCTGCCCACGTACCTCTGGTAAGCGATTCCTGGGCTTCACGTTCGCTGGGATCGTGAAACAACTGTTAGCATCTTTACTGAACTCTAAGTGAGTTGAATCTTATTACTTACCCTGCAAATAATTTGGGGAAACGGCATGGAACCACTGAAAATTATTGTGGTCAGTTTGGTTGTGACGGTCGAGACCGCGATCACTTTGTTACTTTCCAAAACCATAGTGACCTTTTTCTAGCGGCTTGGGGACTCATAATGGGGAAGGCATCAAAATGCGGGAAAGATGAACTATCTGCATGAGGCTTAAAAGCTGGGGATTCCACTTCCAGTCACGAGCTTTCTCTTCATGTAGCAGACGAGTGAACACCTAGAGATCTTTAAATAACACCGGAGGTAGGATTGATGGTAATTACAGGCTCACTTAGCTTTCTTTTGCTTATAAAATTTTCTCTAACTGCTGGCGTAAAAATTTTAGTGATGATTATTTCCTTAGTAATTATGATTTATCACAACCAAATGAAAAAGCTTCGCATCTGATCGCCGCGCCGCAGAGTATTTTATCCGTAGCGGAAGGAGGACAAGTCGGGGGAAGATTTTTCACCCCCAAAATTTAGTAGAGACTTCACTATTTATCATGATGTAATTATCTCAGCCAATCACCGACGATATCATGATATTTTGCTTACATTATGGAAATAATAGGTAAAAATTAGAGTAATTTCAATTACTTAATAATAGTTGTGAGAACATTACGTAAATTTGTCGTTTCTCGCTAATATGACGAATCCGCACGGCAAACGTAATCCAAAATTTTAAAATTAACAGAATTGCACTCCCCAACAAAAAGCCATGTAGCATTTTTTGTCCTAAGTGTGCGATTTTGGCACTCGACATTTTTCTCTCCACTTGAACGTCTCATGCTAATCTGATGGAAACGCCAAAAATAAAATTTGTTATGGCTCTTTTATCCTTGGACATTATCTAATCTCACTATTCCATTTCTAGTGGTTAATAATGTAAAAATTTTGGAATTTGGCCTGTTTTTTTCCACTCATCTATGCGTTGGGATTGGGGGTGGTTGGATACACAAACGGAACTTTGTTGCTTCACCCAACCTGGCCTAACAAGTTCTGCATTAGCGATTTATATTGCTGTATCAGCAGTCTGAAGGACAATATTTATATCTTAATATTTATCTTTTCCTAGAGCGAATAAAGAATATTCTTTAAGACTTCAGGACATATTTCATAGTCTGTAGTAACAACTTAGAACTAACACTCATGTTCCATGTTTTTAAGATCCCACCTAGGCGAGATTCAAAAATCGATTTATGGAAGTGCTATATCTTTGTATGTTTATCTCAATCCAATGTTACAATGGTGGCGAGAGTCTTCAGAAATAATCGGTATTCGCAGCGACGCTGTAGCAAAATTTCAATTCAACAAGCAAAGACACGATGGAACCCAAAAGGTATTTCTGAATATATAAATCGCTGTGTTAGCCAACAATCCAAGTTAACCCACCAGGCCATACTCGAACCTATGACTTCAGGAATAGCTCGACAGGACTTGAACCCATCGCACTGGTACCTGGGAGAAGAAGGACGATAGTTATCATTGGAGGTGACCGTCAGCTCGGAAATCTGCGCTCTGAAGCTGGCTTTACCTCCAGGCGTCGGAGTTTACGTGCAAGACAAATACTAAATACTGGTTTAACTCTGTTTATCTGTGTCCCAGGTTGATACCAGGGATATATTTTTTACATTCTAAAATGCATATTTTGCACACTTAGTACTTTTGCATTAAATCGGTGGTTTATTAAATAATAATATGTTTATATTTTGTGCAGCTGTGAGAATTTATCAAGTTCATCCTGAATTCTTGTAGCATAGTATATTGAGTTTTAGAAAACTTAGTGGCTGGCGAGTAGTATTGGCTTGATGTTTAGCGATGTTAAGTCAAGTAAATACGGACTGTGAATAAAAATGAACACCTGGTAATAAGCCACTCAAATTTTACACCCAGTAACCGTTTTTAACGTTTACACATTTCCATCACAGGTCTCTGTCTCGATCTATCCACCATCTCAACATCATACTCAGCCAATGATGCACGCACAATGAAACTGGTTTTATTTGTACGCAATTCACCTAACCCGCGTGAAATATTGCCGTGAGTTCTCTCATTGTTCACGCTTAGTATTCGATTTTAAGAGTCCATTTTTCCCACAGTATCCCAGTTTCTATTCTAATTTTCTAATATATATCTACATACTAGCCTGCGAGCCCCCGCATGGGTGCTCGGCGGGGAAGGTTAGAACACCAGCCGAGAAAAGACGTCAAGGATAAGGTTTTGGGAGGTGAAATGGTGACGTTTACTATGGGAGGGTTTCGAGTGAAGCTCGATTTGTAGCATAGTCACTTATTGTGCTAGACAAGAACGAATTTTGTGCCTATCTGTCCGGCAATGTATCTCTTATTTTATCACTTCTATTGGATCTATAAATGTAGTGTGGCGTCAAAACGATATTCTCTGTATCGCTCTGAAACACACCTGTTCTAAATTTCTCAAACAAACTAAGGCTAGCATGTAGCCACCGAGTGTCTAGTGGCTCCCTACTTAATCCCTATGAAATCTGTGAAACCGTGTATAATCATTCGTAGCAGAAACACGTAGCTTTCCTGTGTTTTTTTTATTTTTTTATGATTTGATCATTCGGAGCAGTCCCCAATGCTCGTAGCGCATTCGAGGTATGGGCTAAGCTGAATACTACATGCCGCCCAT